>JAVIWB010003623.1:0-486570 GCA_031893035.1 Dermolepida albohirtum
GCTAAAATACATTGTTGTCATTTCATTCTTACGTTACTCTAGCAACTAGTGTATGTACGAATATGTGCATGTTGCATTATAAAATATATTCACGGTATATATATATATATATATATATATATATATATATATATATATATATATTGCATATCGTCTAGATCGATATATTGATTGGCGTGTCGTAATTCCGACATGATGTTACAGGAAAACTTTTTCTAAATTGAAGATAACGTTCAACCCCCACGCCCGCTTCTTTTTTTTCCGGAATACACGCAAATTGAATGTATTCGAACGCCACGAGCAAAAAAAAACGATCTGAGTAGAACATTCGAAATGAATATACGTACATACATATGTATGTGAGAATTAAATATGCATAATGCGCATGGCGCGCTATGTCCTTTTCTGAGGTTAAATACTAATACCGAAAGAATGCGTATTAAAGCAAATATATAAAAATAACCACCCATAGTCATAAAAAATAATTTCAATGAAATTTAGGAATTGAAAATTATTTAATTTTAATATACACTACATTTTTGCATAACAATATATAGGAATGACCAATAAAACATGAACGAAATGTAGAATAAATTCGAAACAATGTATTAATCATTGTGTAAATATTTTTGTGTACTTCGAAATGAAATCCGTTGTTTATATACGGTTGATGAAAATATACCCACTCTAAATTAGTGGTACAAGAAAAGTTATTTAAAGACAACAAAGTAACCCTACTTCTGATGGATATGGGTTTCAAATATCTAAAATCACACTCTAAGAGAAAATTTTTGATGGTGCGTTATGTAGCATGCAGAGCTCCTTACAAAGGGTACTAGGTAAGTTTTGCAATACAACTTTGTTTATTTAATTTTTTCAAAGTGATTTTCTTTACACTCAATATGCCTCTCCATCCTCCGAAACCAATCTTTAAACCAGTTCTGCCGAGTTTCACTAGGGAGTAAAGCACACTCGTTGTCCCAAGCCCGCAGAAAGTCCTCATAATTGCGGGAACAGTGCAAGGGTGCAGGGAGCAAGATCTGGACTGTAGGGAGAATGCCCGAAAAGTGTCAATACTGTCGTGACGGTTTTCTGTGTGTCCAAAATGACGCGTTCCACGTTTCTACTCGATTTGAAAAATACAGCTATCATTTTCTTCTCTACAGATCGGGATTTTCTGACAACTACGGGTGTGTCCTCATCATCAAAGACTAAAACTTTGTTTTGAGCTTTGGTCGGCACATCGTAATAGTACAGCCAAGTCACGTCACCTGTCACGATGTTGTTCACATACCGAAATTGTCCCTTATTAAACTTTTTTAGCTCTCCCTGCACTAAGTCACACGTCGTGTCATCTGCTCTTCAATTAATCGATGCGGCACCCAGAGAAAACAAAGATTCTTCACGTGCAAATGATCGAACGAATTGCTAGTGCATTTAGGCCTAAAGTACCTTCTATTTGTTGGAAGGTCACTTGCCTATCCTCGCCAAGCATTTTCCTCACAGCAGTAACGTTTTCCTCCGTAACTGACGTTCGTGGTCTTCCCGGCCTCTCAGCATCCTCCACAGTTAAATTTCCCCTTTGAAATTCTCTGTACCACCTGAATATCGTTGTGCGATGTGGACAAACATCACCTAGTGCAAGAGTCATTTCTTGCGAGCACTGGTCTATGTTTAAACCACGCACGAAATTATAACGCAGAACTGCCCTTATCTCATTTCGTGACCACGATGCCATCGCAAGCACTTTACACTCTCACTGCTAATGAATAACTGAGGCCATCGACATGGCGTGACGACTACTATCCACGTATGAACATGTCTCAACATCCAGCAACAAGCAGCTTCCTACGATTCATTGTTGCATCATATTGCAAAACTTTCCTAGTACCCTTTGGTACCCTTTTGGACGTTTTCTGAAAGATAACGATAACCTCTGATAAAATAAAAGGCCCGTCGTATGTCTGAATGAGAGTTTTATATATATATATGTATATATATATATATATAGGAATTATATTGTGTGCTATTGGTCAAGCTCCGAATAGCTAGGAGTTCGAAAGAAGGGTGGTGCTGGGCAGAGTTAGAATAATAAGCTATTGTGGAGATTTTATGGTATTCATCGAAAATTGTTGTTATTTCAATTTAAAACAAAAAGGTGAGATATGTTATCACGAAGAGATGAATTATGATCGTTTCTCTAAGAGGCTTGAAATTCAGTCAATTCCAAACTCACGAACTAATTCAATGATTGTCATGGATATTGTATTATGTTATATTTAGTACAAGTAAATAAACTTCCTAACACTGTTCCAAGAAAAATGATATTATCTGCTGGTTCCAATCTATGAACAAACCATATCATGTGAATTGTGAATTATTACAAATAGTAAAAAGATATAAATCGTTGCCACGATATGCTATTAATGAATGAAAAAATCAAAAAATCACACAATGCTAAAACTCTTGCTATATATATGATTTGAATCAGATTGAATTGGTATGGAATATGACGAAAAATTTGATTCGAGCAACAAATCAAATAACATCATCCGAATGTGCTTACGCTAATAGAAATAAGAAGAATATACAGGGTGTTTCAAAAAGAATATACGTATTTCGAATGCATATATTTATTAACTTTAAGACATACGAATATGAAACTTTACACACATATTTACGAACCTCTCTAGTTCAGATTACAGATGTTCAATATGTCCTCCATCACCGACACGAACAATATCACATCGATACTTAAATTCCTCCCATACTCGAGCAAGCATGTCCTTCGTCGTTGATGTTATGGAAGTACGGATCCGGTTCTTCAACTCTTCCAGGTTCTGTGGGAGTGGTGGTACATAAACGTTGTCTTTAACGAAACCCCACAGGCAGAAGTCACAGGGTGCCAAATCCGGTAACCGTGGAGTCAAGCTGAGACATGCTAAATCGCCAGCTTCTTGACGACCAATCCAACGGTTCGGTAGAGTTTCATTCATATATCCACGTACTTAGCGACTCCAGAGAAGGAGTGCCCCGTGTTGTTGAAAAATGAAGTTATCTTCGTGCAGCCTCGGAAACAACCAGTTTTGTAATATAGCGAGATACTGCTAACCGTTAACCGTGTTTCCATTAAAGAAGAATGGGCCGTAAACAGATGATCGGGATATCGCACAAAACACATTTATTTTAGGCGAATCTCGTACATGTTCAATGGCTGGTTCTGTAGACCCCAATTTCGAATATTGTGTTTGTTTACCAGACTACTAACATGGAAAGTCGCTTCATCAGTGAACACGATACTTTGTGCGAAAATGTTATCATTGTCAATAGCACCCATAACCAACCGACGTCTCAAAACACGCCAAATTGTTGTTGTAGGCAGTTGTAGCTCCCGACTGGCAGAACGAGTTGATTTTGAAGGATTTCTTTGGAAAGCTGTTTGAATTCGTGCAACATTTTCTTCAGGAACACGAGGGCGGCCAGGACTCTTTCCTTTACATACACATCCTGTATCAACAAACTGTCGATAGCATCTACGAATGTTCCACCCATTCGGAGCATCAATTTGGTAGCTCAACCTGAAACGTCTTTGCACTGTAATCACGGCCTTGCACTTCGCAAACTCGGGAACACAAAATGATTTCTGCTGAGGAGTAGCCATTTTAACCATTTTAGCCATGTAACGGTTACCAAGAAAAGCAGAAGACAACTAACATCTAGCGGCTATTAAATAGACTATGTATTCATTTCTCCAATAGCCGAGCTTAGGCGCAGCGATCGATAGTTTGGACAAAATAATACTTTGTAATACGTATATTTTTTTTGAAACGCGCTGTATAAGACAAGGTCGGCTTTTCAACAATGGGTTGGAAACTATTATCATAAGGCTAGGTAATATATAAAGATGATAATAACAGTGCTTTAGATTTTGAACTTTTACGTTAAAACAATAAATATAAATCATGTAAATTGGTTTTAACGTATTGAAGGAGAAGAAATATTATTGATTGGAATCGCTAAAGATCACAATGGTGAGAAAAATCAAATTCAAAGGTATATTAGATTAAATATTATAAGAAGAAAGAAATTTATATAATTTAATGTATAAAAAATATAAATAAGGTTAATGTTTTTTATGTAAAAATAATAAAATTATTATTTCTATTGCCTTAAATAAATAAAATTTGTAAAGATACATGTTAATAGAATATATTCATGGATCTTTAGATATTTAATATGAATCATAATTATTTATATTTGGTTAAATTAAAATTCAACTAAAGTTTTTGATTCATTTAATTATTTTATTGTGCAATTATAAAAAACAGTATTTATTGTCTATATTTAATATCAAAAATATACAGCCGTGAATCAAAAGTCTACAGAATTATCGAAGACACTTTCGTATGCTACTCGTTTCGAAGCAATAATTTTCATCGGGCCATTACCGAAAAGATAGAGTAGAGAGATGAGAACTTACAAAGTTTACTAAGACCTTACTCCTATCTTGAGGACCCGTAACTTTGTTCTATTTATATTTATAACGACTTACTTGAGACGTTTATCTCACATTTTGATTGAATCTAGAGAAAATTTCGAGAAGAGAAAAATCATCAAAAGCGATACACCGACCAAAGACGACAGCCTGCCTCATCTATGAAGTAGGTGATAAAGTTTTAATAAAAATTTATCAGCTTAGTGTCTCTAATCAAGGGATTACTTCAAAGAAAGGCGATTGACCTTATCAAATACATACTTAAAGTCATTACTGCAAGGACATTCGAAGTACTGATGATGCCTATGGCGCGCTCACTCGTGTACATAGTTCGGATTTGATACCGTTCGAATGAAGATCCGAGTACCGAATGTGAGACACCGATATCTTACCATTAGATGTTTCAGTTGTGAGACACTTCTACGAATCAGAGGGGGAGGATGTGACAAGCGATTTACGGGTGATGATTAAAAAAACACGGAGTGTACAGACAAAGTGATATAACACATGATTGTACCGAAATGGAAAGATTTTCTCTATAGTCTATTTTAAAATAAAGAATATAAAATAGGATCAATTTAACAATTACAAAAGCTATTTTAAAATCAGTTAGATTATTAAAATAAAGGTTAAAATTGTGTGTATAAATTTCTTGAAATAAATCTTATTCATTCAATACCCCGAGAGATTGTTTTTATTAAAAGAATTAAATAATAAAGTATATATATATTTTTTAATCACTTAAAGGTGACATATAACCCCTTTCCACATTAATTTTTGTATTCTGTACAAGTATTTCTATTATTAACTTTATTCAACTTGATGGCGTAAGTTAGAATTTAGTGACGGTTACGTTTTTTTGGCATGTACACAGCTTATTTTTATTTTCTATTTTTCGTGTAAACAAAGGAAATAGTTTATTAAATAAAAATATTCCCAACAGATTATGGGCCCAGCTGTGTACAAGTGTTAAAAAATAGTTTTAAAGGCACACTTGTGTGTACAAAAGTTCAAGTTAGTCAAAAGTGAGGTTAGTAGGTTACAAAACCAAGTGCCAAACAGAGTTATTCATACCAAAGATGGATTTGGCTAAGCATATTAATCCACTGACTAGTGTAAAAGACTGGCCTCTGTGGAAAAGAAAGACAAGGGATCTGCTTGATTACCATGAAGGTGCGCTGGACGTAATAGACAAAAAGCTCATAAAGCCAAGAGAGCTAAGGTCAGATGCCAACACAGAAGCCAAGAAATCACACAAAGCTCAATGTGGTCTGTATCGCAAGGCAAACAGTTATGCCAAGTCCATGATATCCGCATCAGTCTCAGAGGATGTGTTCGCCAAATTATGGACAAACAAACAGCCCGAGAAGCATGGGAAGCGCTTCACCTAGAATTTGAAGTCATAGAAAAAGACCAACTTTTCAAGCTTTGCAACGAATTCTTCGCCTTCAGCTGCAGGGAGTAGGTAGAAAGCATTTCCACTCATTTCACAAAATTGAAGAATGTGTGGAATAAACTCAACTGCAGCAAAGGAACTTCAAAAGTTGCCTGGCCTACTGCTGATATGTAAGGCTTTATTCATACTGCCCTCTAAGTACGAGAGCTTTAGAGCAAGTTGGATGCTGATTACCAAAGACACTGATAAAATCTTTGAAGAGCTAACGATGCAGCTATACTTTTCGAGAGAAGCAACAAAGTCCAGAGCTCATCATCTGATCAGCAAACTCAAGAAGCCTTAGTGGTGAATACCAATGATGCGAAAGGTAAAGCCAAAATCAAGGCTGCAGCCAAAAAGTTCAACCCCAAGAAACGAGAGGGAAAATGTAACTACTGTGGCATTCCAGGACACTGGGTTCGGGACTGCAATAAGTGGATAGCAGCCGGCAGACCAAAGGCAAAAGAAGATCCCAAGAAAGAAGAATCCAAGAGAGAAGAATACAAGATAGCATTAGTACACCAATTCTTGCATGCGACATCAGTTGCAAAGCTCAAGAAGGTAGCGCAACCTGGTGGATAGACAATGGTGCAACTAAGCACTGTTCCAAATATCTCGACTACTACACAAGATTCATAAGATTCAAAGAGCCTATTCTGATTAGCGCAGCCGGTAAAGAGAAGTTAGTGTCCTTTGGTAAAGGGGACATCATGTTTGATTCAATAGTATGAAGCAATCCAGTGAGTCTAACTCTGAAGAATGTGTGGTATGTACTAGACATCTATGAGAACCTGATATATTTTCTGACTATTCATGATCAACGTCCAGACAGCAAGTTTGAGTCTGGAGTCACAGAGTGTTTGTTGACCTTAAATGGTGTGGGAATACTAGCAGGTACCCGCAAGCTATTCGGAACTCTTTACAAAGCGTCAGTCATTCTAGTTCGACCAGCAACAGAGTCAGTCAGTGTTGTAATGGATCAAAGCTAAGCTTGACATCATAGTCAATCTAGAAAGGGACCTATGCGAACCATGCATTTATGGAAAGTCGCATCGTCTACCTTTTGGCAAAGGTACGAAAGCCACGAGTCCAGGAGAGCTGGTAACTGGAGACGTTATTGGCCCCTTTACAGAGTCTTTTGGCAAAAAGAAGTACTACGTTGAGTTCAAAGACAAGTTTCGTTTCGTCTGCTTCCTCAGGGAGAAGTCACAAGTCAAAGAAGCCCTAGTCTGCGCGATTACAATGTAATCGCACACGTCAAAAATAAAGGTCATCCCATCAAAGAGATGCTCAGTGATGGTGGAGGAGAATTTGATAATGTCGAGATTCGAAAAATAGTGCAAGAAAATGGTATCATCCAGAGGCTGACGGCACTTTATACCCTTCAACAAAACGGGTTGACAGAACGTGATAAACGCACAATAGTAGAGATGGCGAGAACTTTCAAGTACGCCAATACAGAAGCTAATTTTCCTCAAGCTCTCTGGGCAGAGCTGGTCAGCACAGCAGTCTATTTCCTGAATAGAACGGGAAAATCATCACTCAAAGGAAAGAGTCCTTCGCATAGTAGGGTCAGAGTGTTTTGTTCATGTGCCCTGTCAGAAGAGGAAAAAATTTGACCAGAAAACTGTAAAAGGTTACCTAGTGGGATATGGATATATTGTTGTAAACTGGAGATAAAATCGATTTTTTTATCCTAATTAAATTCTGAGAAAAATGATATTTTTATTACATTTTATAATAATACAATAAAAAAATAATATTGCTATATTAAAAAATAAGAGAGTTTTGGTTTTTCCCGTATTCATTGACGTATCAGTTAATGCGCAGATAATACAAGTGGTTTTTACATACCATGGATATCGACGCAGTATCGCGAACTAATACATCAGGTAATACGATGTATGTATACCTTAATTATGATATCACAAATAGATAATTTTACTCTCTTTTAACTTACACCATCGTTTACGTTGTACGGAAAACAAATTTAATTTGTAATTTATTAAATTATAGTACGTTTAGGAGGGATGCTAAGATGTACAATCAATCGTGCACTCTTTACCTATACCTCACTTGGTTTATAACGTAACAGATGGTGGAAGTTTTTTTCCAGAATTAATTTGTTCCAAGCTATTTTTTTATTTAGTTTTTGTTTTGATGTCGATGTGGATGCTTTAAAAAAGGTTAAAGTACACATCTGGAAATACAAAAATGTTTAATAACTGGTTTCTTCAATTGCAAAGTTATTTTGATTGTAACGGGGAATATGCTGACAAAACATTAAGTGTTCAGAGTTTTATTGTATTGTATTTAGCATTAAAAAAGAACTAGGAACGAGTTTGTATTGTTTACTAAAGTAACCTAGTTGATCAAAGGGAAAGCGCGTACGTATTAGGTGGTCATATAATAAATTAGATTGCTTGAAGTTGTTGGAGTACATTTTTCTAGAACGATTTTTCATATACATTTCTGCTTCGGAATATTCATTTCTCATTTGTAGAAACTGTATTTTTGTAAAGCCCTGACAGCACAGCATGTGAATCGCGATTTCCTGTTCTATTTAGAAGAATCTACATCTAAGCTCTGTGAAGCTTATATTGCTGACAAGCTCCTCTTATCATACTAATAGACTTTCTGTCCGTAACTTGTGGCCGTTTTAATGTTTGTTTTTGCAATGCACTGGTTGTATTAAAGCTGTAGATAAAGCTTGCTTAGGGCGCACACATAGTCTCATACAAGAATTAACTTGTACCAAATTTAGTGACTTTTAAATTGTTTGGCTATTGTTGAAAGTGGTCACTGTGCGATTTGTTCCACCTTGTCTATTAACTTCTCAAATACAATGATATAATGCAGCTACATCCGTTTAAAATGTCGCGGTATTTCTATCTGGGCTTATTTAGATAATCAAACATTTTCTGAGTGCGCAAATTCCAACTCCGATGTTTCGTTCTGTCTTAGAGCATTCATATACTATGTAGATTCTGCCTTAACACGTGGACTTTTTCCGTTCTTTTTTATCTGGTATAATTATTCTGTAATTCTTAGCAAAATTGAATTTCTGAAATATAACATCACTCGGTTTTCCCATAAGAGAGTCCACCTAAGTTATTCTATTTACTTATAGTGATTAGTACCAGAAGCCTAGCTTCTTATTGTATATGGACAGGGGTGGCAAGTTCAGTACCACTTCCAATGCAATATGAAAGTTTTGTATGCTAACTCATTTTTGTTTAGCTTTTGGTCACAATATGTCTGATTCGTAACTTATAATGGACCTTTGTATATAATTAAAGGATCATCTTTGAACTAAATCTCTATTTTTTCCGCACATTCGCCTACTTTATTGATGGCTTGTAAATTTGAGAACAAATTTGACATTCATAAGAATACGTTTGACGAAATTTCTGCACTTCCTTGCACTGGTGGCTGTAGCCTATGCAGTACTTTCTTTTTCGTGAAGATAACCACTTATTTTTTTTATAAATTCACTTGCAAGGGAAATCCGCCATTATATAGTTACCATAGTTTAGTTGATTCATAACTACTTGCTTATACATGTAGTAGGGACGTCTGAAAAAATATACAATGTTTATGGTAGTGGAATGATTATTTAAAAGTAAGGACGGTAATCTAAGTCTAGGCTTTCGATATAAATCGTTTAAAAATTCCTGTGGAACAAAATACTTGTCAAGAAATAAGAGATTTAACTTAGGAGCTGAATGCTTCTCAATCAATTGCGTGGCGTCATCTTGAGAAGTTTTGGAAAACGAGTAAGCTCACAGTCAGGGTATTGCACAATCTTAGTGAAACAAACAAGGCAGACAGAATGTCAATCGCCACAAGTCTTTACTCAAGGCAAAAACTTAACGTTTCTCATTCAGTATTCTTACTGGTAATGAAAAGTGGAGAATATACGGTAAACTCATTAGAAAAAGACAGTGGTTTATTGTCGAAGTAAAATGGCGAGAATAGAGGTCTGGGCTCAGCACTTGCAAAATGTACAAGAAAAACTCATTGAAAATGTCCGGCAGTGATTAATCGGCGACTAATTATCCTTCTCCATGACAATACTAGACACTACAAGACCAAAAATACCCTGGATAAAATATTCGAACTAGGTTGGTCTGTTTTACCTCATTCACCATACTCGTTAGACCTTACCCAACAGATTTTCTTCTTCTTGATTCTTGTCACTGCAAAATTCGCTGAATGGAAAGAAGTTTACAAATAGTGACCAGGTTTCTAGTTTCGTTGTAGTCTTTTTTTTGCAGCATAGCCAGGACGTTCTGTGAGGAAGATATAACTAAGCTATCTGGAAGAACTGGAATATTTATAAATTACGTTTATAATTTTAAAATAAATATGTACGATATTTTTGTGGCATTTTAATATATTTTTTCGTATACGTGATTATATTATGATGTTTATGTAGATGTTATGATTTTTCTAATTATTTATGTATTATGTTTTAAATGAATATTTAATAAATGTAAATGTAATTTTTTTATGATGTGTATTATTATGTTTTATATATTATCTTATTATGTAATTAATAATTTATACTTACTGTGTATTTGAATATTTTGCTTTCGTTCTTTTAAATTATTTGGTTTTATTTGGCTAGCTTAATATTTTACTAGATAAGCAATGAGGCTGTCTCTAGGGCGTAGTATCAAATCTTTATTTATTTGATTTTAATATGCATTTGTAATGTATTATTTTATGTATAGATAGTTTTAATATCTATATATATCTTAATAATTTTTTTATTTAACATACTATATCCTACTTTTTATAAGCATTAATTTGATTTTTCATTTCTTTTCTATAAGATTAATTCCATAATTTTACTTACTGATTTGTTTATTTGTTATTTATTTTTCTTAATCACTTCACTAATATAATTTATACCATTATTTTAAATATTAATTTTGTCTTTTATTGGCACTTGAATAAATTCTTTGTTCAATAGTTCAGGTAAAGTTAATGTGAATACGCTTAACCTCCGAATTTGATCAGTGTGTACATCATTAAAACTGTTAAATTGTTTTCATTTTAACGGAGTAATACATGTTATCTCTACAGCTGAATTAACAAGAAGTCCCGCTTTCCTCCCTGTTCTGATATATATATATATATATATATATATATATATATACTTATAAAACAAAAGAGGCCCTATTTCTGTTATTGCCATTAGGCAGCCTTAGGAAAAACAACTGCAACTTGATTATTTTTTACATTATTAACAATGGTATTTCAATTTCTTTTTTAGATAACAATATAAATGAAATTTTCCTAATCTACACATTTTAATTACTTTGCATTCCTATTTTCATAAATTAACTCCTTGATTTTACCTGGATATAAATATCTAAATTCCATTGTAAAATAAACTATTCAATTACAATTTTCTATAAGCAAATAGTATTATAAGCAATGAAAATTTTGAAAATATACAACGTGTTTCAAAAAGGATATACGTATTACAAAGTATTATTTTGTCCAAACTATCGATCACTGCACCTCGACTCGGCTATTGGAGAAACGAATACATAGTCTAGTTTATTTAATAGCCGCTATATGTCAGTTGACTTCTGTTTTTCTTGGTAACCGTCATATGTTTAAAATGGCTACTCCGCAGCAGAAATCATTTCGTGTTCTCGAGTTTTCGAAGTGCAATTCCGTGATTACAGTGCAAAGACGTTTCAGGTTGAGATACCAAATTGATCCTGCGAATGGGTGGAACATTCGCAGATGGTATCGACAGTTTGTAGATACAGGATGTGTATGTAAAGGAAAGAGTCCTGATCGCCCTCGTGTTTCTGAAGAAAATGTTGCACGAATTCAAACTGCTTTCCAACGTATTCCTTCAAAATTAACTCGTTTGGCGTGTTTCGAGATGTCGGTTGGTTATGAAGCCGTACAAGTTACAGTTGTTATAATCTCTGAGTCCTGATGACAAACGGAAACGTGTGGCATTTTGTAACGAGATTCATGATGCTATCTATTATTAGTGTAAAATCAAATTATTTCTGTTTATTTCCCCTTCTTTTAATCCCTGTAAATTACTTTATCCCTTTAAAATCGCTTTAATTAACATTTAATAAAAACTCCTTTTCCATTTTCCCTCGGTAAACCGGTGCTACTTTTCCCCTAACTCGTTTTTTTATAATATCAACCTGATTTTATCTGTTTTAATATGTTTTTTAGGTTCTCTTTTAACTACTTACTTAACTACTATTAATAATTTATGCTTACTGCATATTTGAATATTTTGCTTTTGCTCTTTTAAATTATTTTGCTTTATTTGACCAGCTCAATATTTTATTAGGGAAATAGTGAGGCTGTCTCTAGGGTGTATTATTCGGTTTAGCTCCAAAATAGGCCGACAATTATTATAAATGTTTATTTGATTTTAATATGCATTTGTAATTTATTATTTTGTGTATACATAGTTTTAATTTCTGTATGTATCTTAATTTTTGCATTCAAAATATTCTACTTTTTATAAGCATTAATTTGATTTTTCATTTCTTTTCAATAAGATTAATTTTGTAATTTGACTTACTGATTTGGTTATCTTTACTATTTAACTTCTTTTATTATATCAATATTTTAATATTATCTACTTTAAATAAAAATTCCGTAAATAAATGGTGTTTCAATGTTTCTTTGTTTATTTCTCTCTATTCTTAGTGTAAAATCAAATTGTTTCTATTTATTTGTCCTTCTTTTAGTCCCTTTCAATTACTTTATTCCTTTAAAATTACTTCAAGTAACGTATAATAAAAACTCGTTCTCCATGTTTCCTCGATAAACCAATGTTATTTTCCCCTTGACTCATTCCTTTATAATTTCAATTTGATTTTATCTGTTTTAATTTGTTTTTTAAGTTCTCTTTTAACTATTTGGTTTAATTCTGATGGATAACAGTAACGTTACAAACATACCACATATGTATATTGAACATTTATTAACATAAATCAATTCAGGATATTTTTATTAAGTAGATTTATTTACTTTCAATGCCAATAATATAGACCTATTTAGAAATTCACAGTAAGTACTCTAACTTTATAATTAATATATTGCGACAACAATTATTAACATTGACCAAGTTTTAATTCAATTAATGCTTATTATCACTCTATACATGTTATGTTGCTTACATAATTTTCCTCATACTCATTGTACATCATAACAATATATATATATATATATATATATATATATATATATATATATATATAAAGGGTTTTCCAATAGGGACTTGACAACTTTTAATTCACTTTGTGAACGCACCCTTTTACTAATCATCGAACTGTCACTTTCAATTTATTCAGTAAACTTAACATTTTCATCATGGTAAAGTACACGAACGAACAACGTCTGCAAATTATAAAAATTTACTACAGAAATTCGGAGTCGGTGAGCGCTACTTTAAGAGCGTTAACTCCGATTTTCGGTCGTAATTCTCGCCCTAGTAGACAGGCAGTAACAAGTTTAGTGCAAAAATTTGAGTCTACATATTCGTTGTGTGATGTTGCCGTGCCAGTGAGACAACGGGTTGGTCGAAGTGTCGAAAATATTGCTGCCGTTGAAACGTCCATAGCAAATGAACCAAATCAGTCAATTCAGACCACTTTATGGCGAATTTTGCGTAAGGATCTTGGTTTACACCCATACAAGATCAAGCTGACTCAAGAATTGAAGCCGATGGACCATTTGAAGCGACGTACGTTCTCCGATTGGGCTCTGGAAAAGATGCGCCAAGATGATCAATTTCATCGCAAAATCATTTTCAGTGACGAAGCTTATTTTTGGCTCAATGGGTTCGTCAATAAGCAAAATATGCGTTATTGGTCGGGTGAAAATCCACATGTGCTTCATGAAACACCACTTCATCTACAAAAAGTAACTGTTTGGTGCGGTTTGCATGCCGTCGGCGTCATAGGGCCATATTTTTTCGTCGACGATAATGATCGTCACGTTACTGTGAATGGTAATCGTTATCGCGCCATGATTACCGATTTATTTTTGGCCCGAATTGTAAGATATGGACTTGGACAACATGTGGTTTCAGCAGGACGGTGCCACAAGCCACACAACACACGTTATAATCGATTTATTGAAGAGTAAGTTTGATGAGCGTGTTATCTCAAGAAATGAACCAGTCGATTGGCCGCCTCGTTCGTGCGATTTAACGCCTCCAGACTTTTCTTTGGGGCTACGTCAAGTCATTGGTCTATGTCAACAAGCCGACAACGTTGGAAGAGCTCAGAGCCAACATTGAACGCGAAATAGCAGCCGTTTCGGCCGAATTGTGTGGCCGAGTCATCGAAAATTGGGTCCAACGAATCGACCGCTGTAAACGTGCCCGCGGTGGCCATATGAACGAACTCGAGTTCCATTCATAAATGTTTTGATTGTACTTCAACCCGATAATAAAGTTTTTAAAATATCTCAAATGGTCTCCATTTTATTTTGAAAAAAGTTGTCAAGTCCTTATTGGAAAACCCTTTATGTATATATATATATATATATATATATATATATATATACAACCATGCTCAGATGTATTAGACATCCCAGGTAAAAACCCTTATTCTCGGTATTATCCAAGTCTGACGGAAATTAACCGTAAAAATAGTTAATGGTATTTACAGAAATGCGTTTTTGAATACCCTAGTTAATCCCCTATTGAAAAGAATGGGCGAAAAGGGGAAATTGTGGATTTTAGAAAATTAGTGTTATTCTAGCAGTGTGTGAGCAACGTGCGTTTGTGAGTTTGTGGTAGAAATCAATTAGATTATCCTATTTTTTCACGCTGTGTCAGTTATTTGTTGATGAAAAATGCCTAAAACACGCGAGTTGTCGGTAGGGGAAAGCGCCCAAATAGTGCTACTGCATTCCCAGAAGTTATCAATAGCTGCAATTGCAAAAAAAAAATGTTCGCGATGTGCAGTCCGTACAACCATTAGTCGCTATCAGGAGAGTGGGTCGTTTGTTAACAGACCAAAAAGTGGCAGAAAACCCTGTACCTCGATTAGAGAAGACAGAATTTTACAAAGACTGGCTCTCAGTGATAGGAAAAAATCGTCGAAACAGCTCGCCAGTGAGCTGAAACAGCGTTATCGCGTAACAGTTTCTGCGCAAACAGTGAGAAAGCGTCTCCAGCGTGCTGGTTTACGAGGGTGTAAAGCGCGACGTAAACCGCTTTTAATTGACGCTTTATGGGCCAAAAAACATGAAAATTGGACAATCGAGAAGTGGTCGAAGATTCTTTGGTCTGATGAATCGAATATCGAGGTATGTAAGTACATCTTCATGACTAATATTCTTATCGTTGTATGCAATTCAGTCTACATGTAACATTAAACAAAATTAATCCTGTCTAAGTGCTAACTTTCTTCTTTTGCCTGGCAGCTTTGGGGACTACCTGGGACGCTATACTTTCGGCGTAGGCAAGGGGAAGCTTATGAACCACAATGTATCATTCCCACAGTAAAATTTGGAAGTGGTAGTATCATGGTTTGGGGTTGTATGTCTGCATACGGTGTTGGAGAAGTGTACCTGTGTGATGGACGGATGAATAGCCAACGCTATTTAGCCATGTTGGAGGAAGTATTAGAACCGTCTGTGCTGAAACTATTCGACCAGGATATTCCACAATACATTTTTCAGCAAGATAATGCGCCCTGCCACAAATCGGGAGCTGTAATGCGGTGGTTCGAGGAAAACACAGTGGAGGTATTGGATTGGCCGCCACAAAGTCCCGATTTGTCGCCAATTGAAAATTTGTGGAGTATCTTAAAAACTAAGATCACGGAACATAAATGCCTGTCAAAAGCAGAATTATCAACAAAAATTCGCGAAATATGGGTTGCAAGTAGTAGCAAGTATGCCTCGACGAGTGCGAGCTGTCGGTAAGGTCAAGGGCCGAGCAACAAAATATTGATAAATTGTACTATATTACTAAATAACACTTTGTACATAATTTTCACAACAGTTTTATTTTCTTCACCTCTCTTTTGACTAAACTGTATAAACTATATATGTATGTATGTACATAAATTCGTAAGGTGTCTAATACATTTGAGCATGGTTGTATATATATATACACACACATATACATATACGAGGGTGGTCCCAGAAGTATCCGACCCAACAAAGAAAACGGAAAAATCTTGGAAAGAAATATATTTACTTTTCAACATAATCTCTTTTCAGCTCTATACACTTTTCCCAGGGATGTTCAATAAGTTCGATACCCTTTTTATAATAAGAACCGTCTTGCTTCTCGAAATAGCCATTAACTGCTTTTGCTAATTTTTACAAGTTTGGGAACAGAAAATAACCCGAGGGGGCTAAATCTGGCGAACGGGGTGCATGAGGTAGCAATTCAAACTTTAATTCATTAATTTTGGCCATTGCAATAACGGATTTGTGAGCTGGTGCATTGTTTTGGTGAAACAATGCTTTCTTCTTTGACAAATGCTACCGTTTTTGATTGATTTGTTCGCTCAAACGTTGCAATAAGTTCGCATGATACTCGCCGTTGATAGTGTTTCCTTTTACAAGATAGGCAATGAAAATTATTCCACGCGCATCCCAAAAAACCGATGCCATGACCTTGCCTGCAGATGAAACGGTCTTCGCTTTCTTTGGAGTCCGTTCTCCCTTTTGAGTCCATTGCTTTGATTGTTCTTTTGTCTCGGGTGTGAAGTAATGGACTCAGGTTTCATCCATGGTTATGAAAGAGCGCAAAAATTCTGCTTAGTTGCTGTGAAACTTCGCTAAACACTCAATTGAAACATCTTCGCGACACTGTTTTTGCTTGAGTGTGAGCAAACGCAGCACCTATCTCGCACATAGCTTTCTCATGTCAAAATTTTTAGATAATATGCGATGTACCGCACTTTTTGAAATGCCTACTATGTCTGCTAGCTCGCACACTTTCAGTCGGCGATCATCCAGTACCGCATTGCATTTTTACAAATTCACTGAACACGTTCACTATTGATAGCTGCCAAACAAATACTAAACAACGTGGCGTCCTCGAACTTGAAACATATGCTTTATAGATTGTGTACTTTCTAATATAGTGATATTTTTCAAACAACTATCGCTATCTCTAGATCAGGCCAGGTTCTTATAAGACCATCCTCGTATATAGTATGTTGTAAGCGTAAAGTATGGTCATATCTATGGTTTGGATATATTTGTACATAAGCGATGGTAAATTCTTTCGCTTGCTTTTGTAGTCTGCATCGAAGAGCAAACTTTTTAACAGGCACAGTTAGTTGCATGGTAGCAGACAAACTGTTATACTCCATTAATATTTTTTTACATTTTTGCGCTCAATATATAAATATAGATTTAAGAACGTTAGTATATATTATACAAATGGTTTCAAATGGTTGTGTTCGCTTTATAGTCGAAATTATGTATCTTTATGTAGGTATATAGTATATAGTATAAAGTGCCTTGCCCATTGTATATAACAAGCGTTCTGGGTTTGTTTCAAAGCTGGCTATAATGAAACAAGTAAATGTTAAACTTCTTTATTACATTTCGAAAGTTTATTCTATCATGTAAAACTACATAAAAAAATAAGTTATTGCAATAATATTTATAACTTAAAAACGTAGTTAACCTAAGATATTACTCATAAAATTACTGAATCCGTTCGATATTGACGAGAAAAATCCGGGTTCCTGATGAAGCGTCACAGGTTTATGGTACAAGGTTTGATGCGGAGGCGGTCTATAGAATGAGCCGTCCATTCTCTAAATGAAAAATAAGAATTTCAGTAGTTTTTTGTCAAATAATTTACTATTACTCATATACATTTTACAATATTATTAATAATGATATATGTTATTATACGATAACCAATTAACTTAAACATTTGTTAACTTATCATATTAATTGTCTTAAGCTTGTTGAAATAATATAGCCTAGAATCTTTAAGAAATGTTCAGTGTGCGCAGATTATTAGTATAACTATATGTACAGTTCTTAGAATTGATCCCTATGCAGTACACCTGACCATTTTTCAATAAAAAAATCATTTGCTTATGGTAAGAATAATACTTTTGTGAAGGCAGAAATTCATCTATAACAGAAAATTTTATTTATTTACAACTAGCTGTACCCTGCGCGCGTTGCTACGCCACCAACTAAAATAAATTTGAAGAAAAGACATTACACAAATATTCAATTCATTTTGAGTCATTTTACTGATTTTGTTCATTTTGAAAAAATTGTGACATTGCAGCGTTTCGTTTCAATTCGATGTTTATTAAAGCGCTGTGGGATACACAATATTTCTTGTTTTTCCATCTGGTGCGTAAACGAATAAATCAGAAGGTTTTCCGCGTGAGCAGGCCACATAGAGCTGCCCATGTGAGAAGCATGGATTCTCCAAATTTAATCCACACACTTGCAGCGATTGTCCTTGTGCTTTGTTGATAGTCATTACGAAAGCGAGTCGTACCGGGAACTGCAAACGTTTGAATTCGAATGGCATATCTGTCGAGATCATTGGGATACGTGGCAACAGTACGTCTTCACCTTTGAATTTTCCAGTCAAAATTGTTGCCTCGATAACATTGCTGATCATTTTCTTGACTGAGAGTCTGGATCCGTTGCAAAGTCGTGGTGAATTTATGTTTCGAAGAAGAATGATGGGTACGCCAATTTTCAATGTAGGAACGTGCGGTGGCATGCCTGGCAAATCAAGTGAATTCAAGAATTCAGTTGGATAGTTGACAATTTCGTCTTGATTCACCATAGTATCGATGTACTTATATGCTGTCGTTTCGCCGGGTATTCCATTCTGAATGGTGAAGTTGATGGTATTGACATCGATGTTTTTGGCCGCTAATATAGCACGCGTAGTGAGCCACCGATGATTTTTGTAGTTCTGTGCAGTGTTTGGGAAAACTTTTTGCACCAATTCGTCTATGCTTTCTGTGATCTTACAGAAGTTTGCTGGCAAGGTGATACATTGCGTAGATTCATCAATTTGCATTCGCCCATTTCCAATATCCATTAATTGTTTTGCAAAATTTCCAGCCGATGCATCCCGTTCTAGTTGTACACGCATGTTGGTTTTCAAAGTCAATTTCTGTAAATGACGCCATAAAACTGATGATTTGAGACATACATTAAGTTCATCAGCGGGTGCTGAACGTGGTATAACCGGCAGTGTTTGTCGAAAATCACCAGACAATAAAATGAGTGCGCCACCGAAGATCCGTGCGTTTCCTATCAAATCTCGCAGTGTACGATCAAGCGCTTCCAATGCTTTCTTGTGAGACATTGTACGTTCGTCCCATATGATAATTTCACACGTTTGGAGTACTTTGCCCATTCCAGAGTTTTTGCTGATGTTATATGTTGGTGCCTCAGTGTTTTGCAAATTCAACGGCCGTTTCAATGCTGAATTTCATAATTTACATAAATTCTTATGTCACCCACAACTCGAAACGTCATCATTCGTTCGCTGTTTTCGTTTCAATTCAAATCAGCATGAACTGTTACAGCAATATATGAAATGCATTGGAATGGCAATGGCGCCATTTGTCGAAAATTGGTCGTACCAACTTAGACATTTTCGTGGGCTCATGCACAACAACTTTGCTAAAGATCATCACATTATCAAATGCATAGTTTACGATTATACCGTGAATATATTTTATAATGCAACATGCACATACGTACATACACTAGTTGCTAGAGTAACGTAATAATGAAATGACAGCAATGTATTTTAGCGTGTATTTTATTTTGCAACATAGGATGTGAAATACAGTAGTTGAACAAAATTTAAAAACTAATTTAACAAATTTTCAAAAATGTCACCATTGACGGCCAGACAGTATCCTAAGCGATTGTAGAATTCATTTATTGTATTTTGTATCTGCTCTGGAGTTATTTCTCTTGCAGCAACTCGTATTCTATTTTTAATTGGTCAATATTGTTTACAGGTTCTACATGAAAAACTTTATTTCTGATACATGACCAAAGAAATAAATCGTTTGGAGACAGGTCTGGTGACCTTGCGGACCATTCTACTTCTCCTCCACGGCCTATCCAACGGTTTGCAAACCTTTGGTTGAAAAATCTTCTAACCATATGAGAATTATGTGCCGGTGCGCCATCATGCTGGTACCAAATCTCACCATCAATATTTAAAGCGTGGAGGGCTGGCATAACTCTGTACTCAAGCAATTCTAAATATTTTTCTCCTGTAAGAGTACCCTCAATAAAAAATGGTCCTACAATATGGTGTCCAATCAACCCAGTCCAAACATTGACTTTCTGTGGCCGCTGAGTTCTTGTGATATGATATCTATGCAAATTTTGTCTACTCCAGTAGCGGCAGTTCTGTGAATTTACTTCACCATTTACATAAAATGTTGCTTCATTTGTAAAGCAAATTCTGCGTAGTAAAGTATCATCATTATGAAGCTTATCCAACATGATTTCACAAAAGTTACTTCTTCTTTCTGCATCATTCGCAATTAGTTCCTGATGGTTTTGAAAATGATACGACTTAAAATGTTCTCGTTTTAGTAGTTTATGCACGGAAGATTTGCTTACATTTGTAGTTTGTGCTGAAGCTCTTGTGGAGAGCATATTATTATTTTCGATTGTTTGTAGAATTTCATCTCTTTTGGCGTCAGTAATAACATATCTTGGCCTATTCTTTTTTTTATGATTAGGAACGATGCATCCATTATTTTTATACTTCTGTACTAACCTACTTATTGTAGTTGGACTCGGTCTTGGACGGTCAGGATATGTAATTTGAAACAAATCTGCCACTCTCCTCAAACTCATATTCGAATTATACCAGTTCACTAATAACAGTTTTTCTTCTACACTATACATACCTCAAAAATAGAGTAACTTATTTTGACATCCTATGTTGCAAAATAAAATACACGCTAAAATACATTGCTGTCATTTCATTATTACGTTACTCTAGCAACTAGTGTATGTATGTGCATGTTGCATTATAAAATATATTCACGGTATAAAGGACATACAGACAACATTCATTTTTATATACATAGATAGTAATAACTTGTTTGTTACTTGAAGTGTCAGAAATTATTGGCGACTAGATTCCGAAGATGGAATGAATGTCAAAACGGTTTGAAACTCTCCCACACAAAGATTGATTATACCTGGGCTTCCCAAACTTTATCAGTCCCCGGCACACTCACAGGTTGTATTTTTCTCCAGCACCCTTGTTAAAATATGTATACAAAGACATAAATCAGGCATAGAAATGAACACAACTGTTAAGAAAAACCTCACAGCGTGAAACTCACATTTATTAAAATTATTAAATAAATATGAAATAAATTGTGAAAACCTTCAACGACAGTAAGTTAATATGACGGGCTAGCTTGCTGAACGTCACAAATTTTTAAAAAATCGTAGAATAAGGTTTGACACTATAGTTCTCATCTCTCCCTCCACATCGATTTTTGAGCTCTATTTGCGTTTCATTGCAACTACGGCTGAAAATCCGACTTCGCATAACTAGGTCGTCGCAAAGGGAATGAATGAGCTTACAGTTTTTGAATTCAGAGTTGAATATTCATTTTTGATACGAACAACTCCACTACATCGGAAGAAGAAAATTTTGTTTTCAGTCTATTGTCGCAAGAGAGTTCAAGTAGACCCTCTTCTTCCTGCGAAGGGAATTTTGCTGGAGCTAGAGCACAGCAAGGATCTTGGACCCACGAAAATTTCTCGATATTGTTTTGCAAGTACTTTGCAAACCAGTCGGTAAGCTTTGAAAACTGTTCCTTGACAAGGTACAAGTCTTGTGAAGCAATGAGTTTATTATAAGCCACATATTTGTGCAATTCCGAAAAATAATGTTGACTGCCATTCTCATTGATTTTTCTTATCCACAACTGCAGCTTTCTCCTAAACGCCACAACTTTCTCCAAAAATTTCAAAATGTGCATATTATTGCCTGTAGACACAGATCAGCTTGTCAAATGTATCGCACAAATACACTAGTTTCAGAAAAAAATCGTTTTCAGCGAAGTACCTGGAGTTTTCATGACTTTCCTCTTGTAGAAAGGTGTGGATTTCATGATGTAGCTCGAATGCACGGGATAAGCCCGTTACCACGTGAAAGTTATCGCGAACTGCAGTTGTATAGTAGGGCCGTATGTTCAGTTTACATGTCCATGCTTTTTGAAAAACTTGGCTTTCAGTGGCCTAGTTTTTATGTAGTTTACTACGTCCACGACACGTACCAAATTCAATTAAGAGCTCATCCAGTTTGATGCAAGTGCTTCTATATGGTTGATGCAACGGTTTCACTTAGCATGCGAATAAGGGCCTGCATTCCTCATTGTGTATTTTTCTCACTCTAAGTCAAGAATCTGAAATAAGTCTTGGACCTTTGCGCTTCTAATGATACTTTTGCAGAACAGATGGTCTTCAAAGACAGTATTATAATCCAGGAGACGAACATAATAGACAAGGTGTACGTCTTTATTACTGTAGGCTCATCAAGTTGCAGATCGAATTATGTTCCTTTCTTTTTTTATATTAATTGGTCTTGGTGTGATCTTAAGCTATATGAAGGATTCTTCGACTAATAGTGTTGTTGGACAAAGGGACTTTTGAAATTAATTTTCCCACCGGTTCTACCAGCATAATATTAACCATGTCGAGAGTAGTCGGTAAAATAAGCTCTTCTGCGATGGTGTGAGATTTTTTGCATTTTACCACTTTATATGTGAGCTTATAAGATGCTAGCATTGCGTTGTTTGGTACTGAGGCTTGTTTAGTAAACACAATTTATTGCTTTTGTAAATCTTGCTACTTTCTACTAAAGAATTCGCTAGATTTTTCAACAATATTAGAGTGATTGATCTCGAGATGTCGCTTTAGTTTACTTCGAAGCATACACTCAGGCGTTAGAATTTTTAAAAAGAGCACATACTGGGGTCTCTCTTTTCGCCGTTTACTTTTAAAACAAAAATTACATAGTTATCATCGTATTTATAATATTTCTATTTCTTTGCTACTCCACCACTTGTCGATGCTTCTCTCTTGAACTGTCAATTTGCTTATTTAATAATCTTTCCATTTTTCTATGACTTTACGAAAACACAAAGCGACATACTAAAATAAAGCGGGTGCTCCTCTGGAAGAGGACGTTCTACATCGTTTTCTTCTCAGATGTTTACTCTTTGATTCTTACTTAAGAACAACCTGTTTCACCGAAGTGGTGCCGTATTTATACTAACCGCTCCACCAATTTCGAATCTTCGCGAAATTTCGACAATGTGTCGTAGTATGCTATTAAGTTCTATAAAATTCTAGAAAATTTCATATTATTCTGGAATATTCTATGTGCTTCGAGAATGTTGTATATCTTTATGGAAAGTTCTTCAAGCTACGAGAACGATGTTATCTAGATGTTCTAAAAAGTTCCATTAGCTTTGAAGGATATTCATTCTAGAATATTCCAGGCTGGTATGTTTGCCCGCGTTCGCCGCGGCACACACTTTTGTAACCCTTGGACTACACCCATTATCTTCATGACACAACTCCCCTTACATTTCTAACACTACTTCTCTGTTAATAAAGTTTCTCACAATTTGACTTTCAATTGCAGTTTTTTTTTCGAAGATAATCGGTTAGATTAATATTCTTCTTCCGAGTTCCGCCAGATATTTGTAGTAACAATTACCTTTTTGCTGTACACACTGTCGGCGTTCTCAGGATCTGTTATCAGTCTAATAGTAATTTTGATTATAATTAGTGAAACAGATCGTGAAGTATATGAAATTTAATCGATACTATGGCAGTTTCATTCAATATGACTAGGCTTGTACTACCTCATCAAAATATGGAAGAGAGATTATATATGATTAGATATATTAATGTCTTTGGTATTCTTGTAAAATTCATTACCATCGTTCCGTTAGGTGAAATCGTCACTGTGTATATTAATTTAAGTCTGATAAAGAACATAAGATTCATCTATTAATATTCATTGTATTCATATTGCACTCAACGATTTCATATTAAGTGTTTTGAGTTCTCTTAATTTCTCTTAGTTTGTAGGCTTCACCCGCTCTATAATTCCAGCTATTCTCAAACTTACTCTGTTTCATCTTTTTTTCATTTCGCTCGCCATCATTTTTGCCAAATTGTATTCGTTCATCCTTGTCAAAATACCAAATCAACCAAAATCTTTTTTGAGATCGGTTTTATTCATAGACTGCTCTTATTTCTGTGTTTCTATTGATCTAATCACGATAGTTTTCTCAGTACCTTCATTTTTCAATGTTGTTTTGTTTTTGATTCAATATCAAGAAAATACCGTTTCATAAAACCTTTTATTTATCGTATTTTTACGGGCTTTAAATTTGAAAAAGAATAAATTTCAGAGCATTTAGTAGCTTAGAGGTTGCTTATATTACCACCATGATTTCTATGTCAAAGTTAGTTTTCATTTCATAGTTTGTCAATGTCTAGTTTCACACCATTATGTCTTTTGGCGTTCGTTTCTTTTGCGAGATACTATCATGATATCATCTGAATATAGGAAGTATTTTACTTCAATGGCCTTCAGGTTGAATTTTATTCTGAATCTTTCAGTTTTAGCAATTTTGAAGGTTTCATCCATCATGGTTATGAAAAGCACATAATTTCCTCCTTTTCGTATGTTTCAAAAGTTTGCCTGTTTACTGCCTCAATTCTCCTTATGTTGCTTGTGTTGATTATTTTGATATATGTAGACGGTGTCGTTAAAGTTTTGTGGATACGGTGATAGTGTACTCTTTTATTCACTTGTTTAAATATTCTTGACGTTTATAAAAGTAAGTAAATAACACTAGTGTATCCAAAAAAGGACAGCAGTCATTACATAAATAATTGCTGTTGAAGTTAATTGATTGTCGTGGATACATTTGCAATAAATGTAAAATAGAAAGAAAAGGGTAAGAATTAAATAAAGATTCATAGGCTACTAGATTTATCACCTATATGTATATGTACAATATTAGTATGTATTGCATGTATTAATCAAACATTGTTTTTATATTTGTCTTTAAATTTTAATTTGTGTAACAATAAGTTTGTATATTTTTGAGAAAATAATATTTTCACGTGAAAAGCTTTTTAAAACTCATTTAGAATGTGTTGCAAATTGGCTTAATTGCTTCGACGTCGGCATAACACTGTCCTTTCATCGACAAATGTAGTTTGGAGAATAGATAGAAGTCACAGGGGAGCAAATTCGGTGAATACGGTGAATGGTTGATGGTTAAAATGCCATTTGTAGTTAGAAAATCAGCGATAAGCATCGAGCGATGAGATGGTGCATTATCATGTAACAAACGCCAGCTACCATTTTCACGATATTGAGGGCGCACACGACGAATACGCGCCAAAAGACGCGTCATAACGTTACGATAATTGACTGTTTGACTAGTTGGTACGAGCTCTTTGTGCACTATGCCTTTCAAATCATAAAAACAAATTACATAGTCTTCACTTTTGACTACTTCAAACACGTTTTTTTCGGTCTTTCTTCGCTTGGATGCTTCCATTCAGAGCTTCTACGCTTGTTTTCTGGATCATATTGAAAACACCATGTCTCATTGCCAGTTACAATAGAGTACCTGAAGTTTTCGTCCTTTTTCGAGCCTTTAATCAAGTCTGTACAATGTTGAATTCAATTAGCTTGTGTGGTACAAACCTTGCACAAATTTTTCTCAGTCCCAAATGCTGTGTCAAAATGCGATGAATGGAATCTCTGGAAATATTTAATTCCATTCCCACTTATTACAATGAGAATTTCGGCTCATTTTTGATAAATTCACGCACAAGTTCTATGTTATTTTCCGTAACCACAGATTTTTGTGCACCAGGATGTTCGTCGTCATTTATGTCCGTACCACCATCTTTAAATCGTTTATACCATTCATACACATTCGTACGTGATAAACACACATCACCGTACACTTAGTTCATCAAATTAAATGTTTCACTAAGCGATTTACCATGTTTAAAACAGAACTTGATATTTGCTCTTTATTAAAAATTCATTGTTCGACCAATGCCAAATACACATTGTTACTTTATGTGCAATTTCTCTGCTTCTAATGAAGCAAATGTCATGATATTTTGACATAGCATTGATGAAAGATCTACCTTGCCGACGCATGTTTTCTTTAAAAGGTGGCGCCACTAAGAATTACTATTTTAAAAAAGTCCCGTTTTCTTTGCGACAGATTGTGTATTACATTATCAAATGAATTATTTTTACTCAGGATAAAAGGCAAAATTATTTTAATTATTTGCTGAAACAGCTTCTCTAGTACTTTATATCTTTGAGTATATTTTAAAACCATTTACTTATAAATTGTGAGTTGCATAGGCTTTAATAATTTATTCGTTAATCGTTAATTAATAGGTTTGCAAATATATTCTTTGTAATTCCAAAAGTTTATTTCACTTTTATATAATATTGTATTTAAATTTGACTAAACGTATTTAATAAAAATTAAGATAAAATAAATATAATATCTGGTATTTTGATTAATACGCGCAATTTGAAAATAAGAAATTCTATTTACAAAATACTTACGCTATTCTTGGTTAGTGTTTGTTCTACATGTTATGAGGAATAATTAAAGTATTAGACATCGGGAAAGTGTAGGGCATCCTTCTCAACCGGAAATGTTGTAGTGTGTTTAATGGGAACAATCATACTCAACGAGGGTGATGTTACTGGACGCTCGAAGTGTTCCCCCTGCTAAAAATATTTACAAACAACGCATGTGCAAGAACAGTTTTTACAAATTATAGGACAAACTGCTAGTTTTCATTCCACTTTATACAAATTTTGTTTCTTTCGCAGTGTTGTCAGTTGGATATTATTCTTTTTGTTAAAATAAATTTATCTCGAACAAAATGCAAAGAAATTACGGTGCTTAGCATATGTTTACGGAAAAACATGTAACATGGTTTCACCTAACGCAAATAATCCAACTAAGTAGATGATAATGTATTCTATTACACAAATTCTCATGAAATTTAATGTAAATATTTTTTAGATTAATAAGTAAATTTTCGACAAAGTTGGTTGCAAATAATTACAGGTTATTTTTATAAATTTTTCTTGTGGTCTACGGCTTAATAAAACTTTAAAACTGAAATTATAGATTTCTTGGAAATGTGATTCCTAGACTCTTTAGGATCTTTCTAACCCATACCACATCAATAATAACTACACAACAACATTAGTGCTCCAATTTGCGGTAGTTATAATCTTCCAAATTGAAGAACAATTGAAAGTCTTTTGCAAAATTCGTACCAAAATATTCACTTCATAACGTTTTCGTGTCTGTGGAACTAAGAAGTGTAAAAAGCGAAGAGAATATTACAGATGTCGAGTAAAGATGACAGTGTAGGCACTTTGGGGCAAATTTTTCGAAAAGATCTTGACGTGCGTACAAAGAACTTAAGAACCCAAAGCAAATGATTATTTAGTGCGTCATATATTCAGCAATTGTGATTTTGAGAAATTTAATTAATAAGAAAATTGTCTTCAAGCTCACTTCTCTCCGAATGGTTATGTGAATAGAAAAATGCAATTTTTGGCCTGAAAATCAGTCAGAAGTAATGCATGAAAAAGTATTGAATCTACTTAAACTGACTGGCGTGCATTTCATGTTGGAGGAGTCGTTGGATCTTAATTCTTTTCAGCGACACTGGTAACTCCGTTACTATCGTCTATTTAGACAACATGTGTTTTCAATAAGAAGGTGTCATTGCCACACTGCCAATCAAATAATTCACTTATTGAAAAAGAAGTTTGATGTGTAAATTATTTTCAGAAGTTGACCAGTATATACACTTTTTTTGCAAGTTTATGTTAAACTGATAGTTTTTGCCAACAAACCATCATCATTACACAACTTGCTCCAAGTACAAATAATTAAAACAGAAACCATAAAAGGTATAAGAAAAAGCATACGAAATTATTTCTGTATGTATAGAAGAATATTAATTAAAAGACACGAAAAGGACCTTACTTTCATTCTAATGGCGGTTTCTTAATTACAAGCAATACTCATGTGT
Organism: Dermolepida albohirtum; assembly: GCA_031893035.1. NCBI lineage: Eukaryota > Metazoa > Arthropoda > Insecta > Coleoptera > Scarabaeidae > Dermolepida > Dermolepida albohirtum. The sequence continues at coordinate 28,083 of JAVIWB010003623.1, forward strand.
CTCAAGTATTGGACGGTTTTAAACTGTTTTATTTTTGTGATACTTAAATTGTTTTAGGTACTAACTAGACACAAAAACACATGTGTAATTAGTGAATAAACAAATATCTATCTAGCAAAGAATTCAGCTAAAGTGAAACTTAAAAAAATATAAATTACACCACTACTTTTGGCAAATTAATAATGTCTCTTGTGAACAAAAAAAAATTAAATTACATTAGCTGCTGAAAATGTTTATTTGCCATTTGGATGACTCAACCCTTCTTTTTATTGACTTAACGTGTTCTCTTAAAAGCTTTTGCAGTATTTCTTATAGTTTCATAGAAAACTGTTATGTGATTTCTCTCTCGTGTTCATTACGAATTGCAGTGTTGTAAACTAATATTTTAAAATGTCTTAATGGAAAAAAGCAGATTATTCGCCTGCTAGAGCGCTAAAATACATGAATCAATCATAGTACATGAATCACGTCCGATTTCTTATTAAATGGAGAACAAGATACCTAGTATATCCATTCATTCTTCCTGACAGGAAAAAGATCCTAATTAAACGTTTACTGAGAACTACTCCTGAAAATGGAGTAATAATGATTATTATGGAAATTTCTAATAATGGTTTTACAGAAATTAGTGTCGTCTATATACAAAATTTCAGTCAAATACGGGATTTTCGGTAACTTTTTGGAGAAAGTACAGCTAAAGGGTGTTTCAATTTGCGCGGTATTTTTTAAGAATAAATAAAATATAAATGGGGCACTGAATTTATCTGGGTATGTGGGCAATTAAAATGTATGAACTATGACATTTACAAAAATGACTTCGTATACGATACAACAACGAGTTCAAATTGTTGAATTATTTTATGGAAATAAGCGTTGTGTGAAAAGAGTTTTTAGAAAATTACATGAATTTTATGGTTTACATAATCGTCCATCTAAAAGCACTATTGGTCGAATTATTAAAAAATTGCAAGAGACAGGTTCCGTGAAAGATCAAAAAAGTGAAAAATACAGTCGTAGTGGTCGTTTACAAGAAAATATTAGTTTGGTTCGTGAAAGTGTTGCTGAAGATCCTGAAATGTCCATTAGACGACGTTCACAACAACTTGGACCAACAACATGGGGTATTTTACACAAGGATTTAGCTCTGAAGGCATATAAGATTCAAATAACACAGGAATTGAAGCCATTAGATTATTTAAAACGTTCATTTGTCAATTTCATCAATGGACAACCAGCTGATTTTTCTCAGAACATAATGTTTTCCGATGAGGCACATTTTGAACTTGGTGGCTATGTTAATAAACAAAATTGCCGTATCTGGGGTGAGGAAAATCCACGAATTATTCATGAGAAACCTATGCATCCTAAACGAGTTACTGTTAGGTGTGTATTATGGTCAGGTGGTGTAATTGGACCTTACTTCTTTGAAAATGCTGCTGGCGAAGCTGTAACTGTCAATAGTGATCGATATCGTCGGATGATAACCAAATTTTTGAGGCGTGAATTAATGAATATTGATCTAGAGGAAATGTGGTGTCAACAGGATGGCGCTACACCTCACTTTGCATACGCATCAATTGATTTATTGAGCGAAAAATTTCCTGGACGTGTAATCTCAAGAAACGGTGATGTTAATTGGCCAATAAGATCATGTGATTTGACACCGTTAGACTATTTTCTTTGGGGTTATGTGAATAGTCAGGTTTATAAAAACAATTAACAATCAATTCCTGCTTTGAAATATGAAATTATTCGTGTCATTGGTGAGATAGAGCCTCAATTATGTCAAAATGTCATTGAAAATTTTAACAAAAGAGTGGACGTCTGTGGAGTTGCAAGACGAGACCATTTGGCAGATATTATTTTTCGCATATAAATGTTATAATTGATACTTCAATTACCAATAAAAAGTTTTTGAAAGTGAATGCAAATTGTGTTTTATTTATTCTTTAAAAAAACCGCGATATTTGAAACACCTTTATTTAGGGTATGACAAATAATTGTGAAAGTTCCTCTAAATTAGAATGGGATGTGAAGTTTTTCTCCTATTTTTTCGCACTTTTGTACTTTGGAATATGCATTAATTTCTTGTAAAGTAGTTTGGTGTTTTTGTAGAAAAGTCTGCATTTTTAAAATTATATACATTTTTTGAACGCCTGAAAACTTTTGCGCGTTAGCAATTGAAATGCAAAGTTTTTTATATCCTTTTTAATTATAGTGTTACATGTTTTCATAATTTAAGTGTGATAAGACGCGTAGTTGGCTGTTAAAACCTGTTTACGTATGTAAAACAACCCAAATATGTTTTAAGCCTATTCATTGTTTAGTTGAATTTGATGGAGCCTGTGGTTGATTGACTTGATCAATAAGGTTGATATATAACCCCTTTCCACAATTAACTATTTGTAAATTCTGTATACGCATTTCGACAACCAAGTTGTCAATACATCGGCCAAACCAAAAGATCGATCGAAACCAGGTATAAAGAACACCTTTCACACATAAAATTCAACCGACCGGAAAAATCGGGTATAGCGAGACATGTATTAGAAAATAACCACAGTGTTAATATGGATTGTTTACATTTGATAAAGAACGTGTACAATTATCGCGAACTGGACGCGTATGAAAGCATGCACATCGTAAAGAATTCAAGCCATCTGGTAAACGTTAATGACGCCGGCCCTCTGCAAACGCCTCTCTTCTCTCTACTGAAAGACAAGAGGAACAATATCATAAAACACACATAAATCACTCAGACACTTTTTGACCATAATAACCTTTTTCAATGTAGTGCATGTTAGTTTAAGTAAAAGTATTTTTTAAAAATCTTGTGAAACAGACACAGTGCACATCTTGGTTTTCAACGGTGCGGATCGCGTACGGAGTTTATTTTTCGTACAATTTTTTCGCCGTGTTTTACCAGGTGCGACACTTTGAAATTATCTGCTGATGATGACAACTTGGTTGTCGAAATGCGTATACAGAATTTACAAATAGTTAATTGTGGAAAGGGGTTATATATCAACCTTATTGATCTATTCATTGTTTGTGAATAATGTTTTTATTTTTTTCAATCGAAAACCTACTAAAAAACAAAATTATGAGTATATGTTTATTTTGAAAAAAAGTAGTGGTGTATGTATAGCTTTTCTTCAGATAAAAATGCTTAAGAATATTTTAGCGTAGACACCGCTAGTAAGTGCAGAATAAAATCTTAAGAAAACCTCTTTCATACCTAGTTAGTAGCTAATAGAATAAAAAAAATAAATGGTTTCAAAAATAAAGTGGCTGCGGACCTACGTTCATATAAGTCTTCTTTCTTAAAGTTATCCAAGGCTTAGGGCGTTTAGGCAGAGAGAATTAATAGAAAATTATTACATCAGCAAATTAAATTATTAAGAAAGAAAATATGTATAGTCACAATTAAAAAATTCATAATGCGATTTCAGAAAGGGGTATAAGATATAAGTTCGTGTAATAGAAAAAAGTTTGGACAAATATTTAAGCGGTATTTTCCGATTTGGAAAATACGTTTGACAACATATCATGAAGTATAAATCGTTTCGATTAAAAGATTAGTATAAAAACAGTTCCATATAGTATTTTATACAGGATACATAATGTCATGCATCTCAGAGTAAAATATAATAGATCAGAAGGACGGCTATTTATTTATTATTTATTTACATGTAAATATATTTATATCCAAAATGGAGGACACAGAAAAAGTGGGTAGGTATTTAACCAACAATTTATGGCTTCTAGCTACATAAAGGACATGCAGTAGTTACAATTATTTCATTACTAAAATTCGAAGTAAGATTTTTACTGGTTTCTATTAGATTTTACAATACCATTCAATTATAAGAAAGGAATTATGCGAATATTGTACATACCTTAGCTGGATGCAGCGTTACATTAAGTAATGTCGGATGATCTTCCACAACCATGAATTCGACGTCTTTAGGTACAAAACCATCAGCAAAAACCTAGGAATCATAACAAGAATAACTATCGAACGTAATATATATAAAATACCTCTAAAGAATAAATTCCCGGAAGCAAAATCCTCCAAAATTCTCCATATTTTGTCGTTCTAAAACCAATATCTCGTTTTCTGATTTTCAGTGAAGCTTTTTCGATAGGATTTCCGTTTTCGTCCATAACAAAACCTCGCACACCTCTATGAACTTCGCCCAAAAATTTTATCAGCGCCTAGAAACATGAAAAAAAAATTAACACGATTATTGCTTTTATCTGAGTCCAAAGCTTACGAGCCTGTTGTCTTCCCAATATTTCGGCAGTTCGTCAGCTGGAGGATATTTGCAGCATGACAGCTCCAAAGTAATTTCCATGCATCCATGCCAAATATAGTTGAAGTCTTGCATGCCACCAGTTAATGGATACCAGGCTGCTCCATTAGTTATTCCCTTAAAAATGAGTCCATGTAATATACTAGTTAACTATAAATATTTTTATGTACAGAGTGTTCTGCTGTGAGACAATTTTGTCATTAAATTAGGGTAACTACACACTGAGTTCAGAAAAAAATCTATTTAATATAATAGAGATCATAAAATAGTCAGTCACAGTAAATACTTTTATTACTTTTGTAGTCTATAATTTCCCAATACATTAAGGTAGCTTGATAATTTAAAGCTATTCTTTCTTTACTATTATAATTTTTGCAAAGTTTTACCAAAATGACTTTTGATATTGACTTCATGCTATAAAGTACAAAACAATCTGCACATTTCTTTTCATTTAAGAATAACTCACTCGTTGGAAGCCAGGTGTAGAAGACTTGCAGGCAACTCCTCTACTCATTTTTGCGTGATTTGTCGAGTAAGCTAAGGCTAAATGCTTGAACACATCATCATCTGGTGCCAGGGAAGGATAGGATGAGTAACTCTGAAACACTGGCAAATATTTTAGATCTCTATTTTTTGTTTTTTTTAAGTAGAACAATTAATTTTCAACGTACTTACGAGAGCATAGTGCCGATGACCTACATATACCTTGCAGCATAAAAAGAAATATACATTGTTAAAGTCGTAGGAATTATACTCCCGCATTTAGAAAAGCGTGTTATAATACTATTTAATTTTAATCATTAACTGATAACAAATACTTATACTGATTTGAATAAAAATCTTCGTGTGTTTTGTATTGCCAGATATTTAGTGCAAGTGTTAAATTTAATAAACTTTTATTTTTGAAGCCGAATCGTTTATACATTTTTGTTTTATTTTAGATAAACAATGAAACTTGATCATTACGTACTATACTTCTCATCTACGGGGTGCATATATGTAGCTGGTGAGAACGGGAATATTTTCTTGTAATCAATGTACAATTTCAGGCTAGTAGCACTGCAATTATTTCGGATAATATAATAAATTTTTTAAATCCTTTGCTCTGTATATTCGATTTTAATTTTCCAAGTCAATTTCAAAAATATAGGCGTAACTAAGAAAATATCTATGTTGATGGAAATAGTTTTAAAGCACATAACAAGAGGAATAACAAAAGCTTAACAATATTTTAAAATACTTAGATAACCAGCATAGCATTTCTGCAGCCTTTGTCTACTATCGCCAAATGCCCGGCCTATCTCTTGTTGGTTCCCTTAATAAACAACTAGGCATAATATGACCTAAATTATCATCAAGGCCACAAAATTGATTTTGACAACGTCAAGATACTTGCAAGAAGTGAAAACTTCTTGCAAGCATTCGACATAATTGCAAAAGAAGCTATCGAAATAATAAATGATAATATAATAGATTTTTTAAATCGTTTGCTCTGTGTATTTTCTAAAATTCGATTTTAATTTTCCAAGACAGTTTAAAAAATATGGAAGTAACTAAGAAAATATATAATTATTCATTCGTGAATGATTTTTGGAGAAGGCTGTTAAAACAAAACTGAGTCTTTGTTGTGACACGCACTTGTACATAAAGTCTAAGGCATGACAAACATGAGAAAATTCAAGCATCTATAGAACATGTCATATAACATCTCTTGTACATCCAATTCTTGAGTTTCTTAAAATGTTAACAAAATCAGGTATTTTGCTCAGTTTTAATCGATTTGGGTTATACATTTCAGATCTCTAGCACAATATTCATTATGAATACTAATCCAAACGCATCGAGCCTTAGATCTCCTTATTTTTATCGCTAGATGTAATGGAGTGCATTATACTGAATGTACTCCATTACGTGTAGGTTTTGTTTATTTATATTTCTGTACTTTTAAAATATTTAAAAAATTTAATAATTATATTACTAAATGATATATGATATGTCTTGTGAGCTGAAGCTTTAAGATCATGTCTTAGTACAATCTATGCGTAGACTAATTAATTTTAATTCCGTCCTAATCATAAAAAGTTTCAAAACAATTTCATGCACTTGGGTGCAGTTCTTTCTTTCGTCCTTTTCCTTTCGGAGTTACTAATATTATAATTTTCTACAAATTACCTGGCTGTACAAACAGGTATACATTTGTATTATTTGCATACATTTGCGCGTTTACGTTTCTAATATCGTATATACTTTTTGAAAAATTTCTGCATTATATGTACGATATAAAAACCAACTAAAATTAGAAGTTGTGTTATTGGTTTTTTATTTCTGTAGATTATTGAATTGATGAAGTATAAGTTAGAAATAATGAATTATGTAAATACATGTTCAATTTATTAAGATTATGTACAGTATTAAAAGCTAAATGGCAGTTTTTTTATATTACTGTGCATTACAGTGTAAGCATGTTCTACCCATGTTATTGCGCACTAATGCAATTACTGTCACGGCTTGGTAGCTTTGTAAGTTGTCTCTATTAGGTTTGTGCTGTGCCGTAAATGTGGAATGCTCTATAGAAAAAAATTAAGCTCCAATTTCTAAAATCTTTAAGCATTCTACGATACTGTTTATGACAGAAATTGTACGTCATCTGTTATGAGTTAAACATTTATTTTGTAGACTTTAGTTATACTTACGAGAATTTGGTGTATTGTCGAATGGATAACTAGCAACTAGGGCACCGCCATGTAAATTACCAGATAATACAAATTGTATCTTTGACAACCATTCCTTCACAGCCTCCGTTTCTGGTTGAGTCTTTTTATTGTTTTGTTTGAAGTAGTCTGGAAAGTTTCTGTTAAGATCGAAGCCTCTAGCGTTGTATCTGCAAAATAGATTTTCGTAAGATTTGATATCATCCGTTGTCTCATATATTTCAAATTTTTACCTTCCTTGTCCACCATCGCATAAGCCTTCCTTGGATACTTCAAAACCATCGGGATTCATAGAGGGCATTATGTGAATTCTGGTGTTGTCCAAAAGCCATTTCACGTATTGATCCTTGTTGTAATTCGTCACTAAGTACTTAAAAATATTGGTTTAATTATTTTGCGTACATCTGAATTAAATTATTATAATAACAACATATTTGCTACTTTTTTGGCGAAGTCAAAGTTTAAATTTCGAGAAAAGTTATAGGAATAGTTTTCATAAAATCTTATTCTAGATATTTAATAAAGCCTTGGCAATAATATCAAATAAACGTTTTTTATGGTAGCGTTTTCTTCCTCTCTTCACACATCCGGACGTTTTCGCGTCAATAGTTTGCGTTGTTTTGACTTCTGGAGAGGATCTGCGTTAATCAGTTACGAATAAGTTTTCAGTTGAGTTTTCGGCAGACTCGCTATAACCCTCATCTAGAAGGGGTTCTTCTTGTAGCCTGCTGTTAGAATTACTAGAATATTTGACCTTTTTAGAAAGGCCTCCGTAATCTCGGAGTTTTGATAAAATTCTATTTATCTTGCGCACACTAACAAGCTCCTAGTAAAGAGAAATGGGATGTTCTTGATACGTGGAGATTATAACTCTTCCAGGACCAAGCCGACATGTGGAAAAACTTTTGACTTATAGTTTGTATAATAAGAAATGCAGGCCAATGTCCTATGAAGGGAAAGTTAGTGGAAGGGCGGGGGGGTGGGGAGGTGTGGAACTGAGGGAGTAGGTAGAAATATCTCTTCCCTCTAATACGCCTATTCAGTTTTAATTAAATTATTCGTTGTATATGACGCAGGTAACCGTTTCCAAACAGAATTTTTCTCTGAGCGCCGTAAAGGTCCTAAAAGTTAAGGTTATCATTAATTTATTTAAGGAAAAAACACAATTATCACTTCGCCAAGAACAACCCCAGCTAGCCAAGAATAACATTAATTTAATGATAATTAAAAGCAGATTACATCGATAGGTGCTTGATCTGGACACAAAAAAATTACAGCAGAGATTAGTTCGAGGTTGTATTTAGAGATGAATCATCTTCTTGGGCCTGATCACCTGGAAGGAAGTTATGGTCCATAGACAAAAATGTATTATACAGAGCACTGTAAACCACCTGTGAAAGTTCATGTCTGGGGTTGCCTTAACACGCAGAGTTTCGAAACTATTTGCCGGTACCTTAAACATGAAACAAATGACGAAATTGTACTAAAAAGACGACCCAAAACATCGAAGTAAACTGTGTAGGGAATGTAAGGTTGCTAACAGTATTATATTAATAGATTGGCCTTCACAGTTCCCATACACCAACTTAATCGAAACTGCTTTTATAAGACAGAAACTTCACGGGAAAGGTATACATATAAACAACCTGTTATCTCACAATGTAAAGAAGGTATGGTATTCATGACCCACAAATTAGACAGAAAATATGCTTGTAAATGTGGGAATTACTATGAAGCTATTTTTAAAATAATGGAGACTGGACACTAAGTAAATTCAATATTAGCGTGTTAGTATATACATAAGATGTACTTTTTTGGTACAAATACTAGCCTACGTTTTTTATTATACAGAATAACAATTGTTATCGAAAACATTATAGAAATACACAATGGACTTTGTTAGAATAACCTTTGATAATGCATGCACATATTACTGAAAAAATTATTTTTTCGTCATTTTAATTCGTTAATATTTCCGTAAAATAAAAATAATTTTTAGAAGTGAGTATATATACTTTTACAGTTTTATATAAAATTAAATCTTACATGTACTAGATGTAACATTAGTTCTCTGCTAACAGCTTCGTTTCCGTGCATGTTGGAAACATATTTCACATCCGGTTTGCCAATCATGTGCTCATAAGGGGACGCGGACACCACTATTACCCAAAGCTCTTTACCTGTGAACATTTTTCATTTCGTATTATTTTTGGAAGCACGCATTTGTTAGTAAGTAATCAAAATTATAGTTTTTTTTCAATTGTTACTAAGAAATAGACTCTCTTGAAATTTTACTCGGCAACACTTAAATGCGTCGAGTTTGTTTCTTTTAAAAAAAATTATTAATAACAGAGATTTGTGATGTGTTGTAGTGTTTGTTGCGTGTTGAATCATTGTTTCGAGTTGACTTTGTTTCAATATAATATTTGTTAATAAGTAAACAAAAATATAGTTTTTTTTCAATTGTTACTAAGAAATAGATTTTCTTGAAATTTAACTCGGAAACGCTTAAATGTGTCTAGCTGTTTTTTCTTAAATATCTTTACGAATAAAAGAGGTTTGTGATGTGTTGCAACGTTGGTTGCGTGTTGAGTAATTGTTCCTAGTTGATTATGTTTTCGTACTAGATTTTCGTGTTCTAGGGCGATAATGTATGTATGTATATACACAATCTGTCGCAGAGAAAACCGAACTTTTTTAAAATAAAAACAAAAGCTTGCTATTTTAGTAAAATTCGTTTATTTTATTCAAAGTAGTCGCCTTCAGCTTCAATACAACGTCCTTCAAGATCACTGTCGACGCCATTCTAATGACTTCGACGTCGTGATAATGCTGTCCTTTCTTCGGTAAATGTAGTTTGGAGAATAGATAGAAATCACAGGGGGCCAAATCCGGTGAATACGGTGAACGGTTAAAATATTAGAAAATCAGCGATAAGCTAAGCGTCGAGCGATGTGATGGTGCATTATCATGTAACAAACGCCAGCTACCATTTTCACGATATTGAGGACGCACACGACGAATATGCACCAAAATACGCTTCATAACACCAAGATAATATACAGCAATGACTGTTTGACTAGTCGGTACAAACTCTTTGTACACTATGCCTTTGGAATCATAAAAACACACTTCACTTTTGACTAATTCAAATGGTTTTTTTCGGTTAATTTGGTACGTAGACTTCCGCGGTCGTGTTCCATGCTATCTGCTTCTGGGTTTCCGGGCTGGAACCGCGTCACTAGTATATCTGCCGACGTTCGTACCCATACAAATGGGTACGAAACGTCGGCAGATATACTAGTGACGCGGTTCCAGCCCGGAAACCCAGAAGCAGATAGGTTTTTTCGGTATTTCTTCGCTTGGATGCTTCCATTCAGAGCTTTGGCACTTGGACTCTAGATCATATTGAAACCACCACGTCTCATCGCCAGCTACAATAGAGTACTTGAAGTTTTCGTTCTTTTTGGAGTCTTTAATCAAGTCTGTACAATGTTGAATTAAGTTAGTTTGTGTGGCACAAATCTTTCTCAGTCCCATATGCTATATGTATCAAAATGCGATGAATTGAATCTTTGGAAATATTTAATTACATTTCCACGTATCGCAATGAGGATTTTGGTTCATTTTTGATAAATTCACGCACAAGTTGTATGTTACTTTCAGTAATCACAGATTTTTTGCACCATGATATTCGTCTTTAAATCGTTTGTACCACCCATACACACTCGTACGTGATAAACACGCATCACCATACACCTGTTTCATCAAATTAAACATTTCAGCAGACGTTTTACTGAGTTTAAAACAGAACTTGATATTTGCTCTTTGTTCAAAATTCATTTTTCGACCAATGCCAAATACACACTGTTACTTTATATGCAATTTCTCTGCTTCTAATGACGCAAAACATTGGTGAAAGATCTACCATAGCGACGTATATTTTTTTAAATAGATGACGCCACTAAGAATTTCTATTTTAAAATATTTCGATTTTCTCTGCGGCAGACTGTGTATATACAAATATGTGGGACAACTTTTATTACAGATTATATAGCATTTACGAGAAAAAATATCTTCGTCAATTTTAGTGTTATATTAATTACACATTCAGACAATATATCAAGGATTATGATTTGTAAGTTGACGGTTATAAACTGGAAGGCTCAAGAATGTTGAAAAAGGGACTCATAGACGTTCACCATGTAAAAGTATTGGATTTTGCCATCTATTTCAATAAAAGTTATTAAACTCTTAGAATATATTTGAAGGTTCTTTTTTTAAAAAGGAGTAGATAGTTTGGTATTGTTTAAAGAGATGCTTAAGAATTTCGTGCTATTTTACACAAAAAATTTGATCTTGAGTAAGATTTGAAAACATGGAATCTCCCTTTCTGGATGAATTTGATATATTATATTGATTGTTTCAAAAAGTTTGCACCGATTTTATCCACGATATGTTTTAATGAATTGCCAAACTCGTTATTAGACAATTAGTGGGAAAATTGATTGAATATTCTAAACTCACATGAAGAAAGCATTTGGCAGAGTTAGACACTGGCACGTGCTACACATTCTTAGTTTATGCGGCATACTGTCAATTTATAATAGTAAACCAAGTCTGCCTAACAAAGAAAGAACCGGTACAAGATATATCTAATATCTATAAAGAAAATTCGTCCAGCCCTTTTCTACGATGGATGTTTCCAAAGTTCTAAGCTTCATTTGCGTAAATCACGCTATTGACCAGTGACAAGTCTGGGTACGTTTACGCAGATATACTGTGCAATATTGTTTAATTTAATTTAGTTATTTGCTGATAGATATGTATATTCGTACCGCTGATTTTGCAACCATAAAAGACGTGCCTAAATCACAAAGAGACAAGGTAACGAAACCCATTTCTGAAACACCCGCTATTATTGACATTTTTATTTAAAATGGTACAAAATAAGAATTTTGTTTCTTGACACCAAACTGTCACAAATGTCATCCAAGTTTCCGATACGATTCGTGTTTGGTCAGGTTTTCACGAATTCCCTATCCTTATTGTTAAGGGCGCACAATTGTTTTAACTGTATTTTAAAGGATATTCGACCGTAATTGAAGCTAAGTTGTCTCTTTATAGCTTAGGTAGTCATTTGAAACACAAATTCATGATACACAATCTTTGTGTGAATAAATTATAGATTAGAAGGGGATGTCAGCAAGGATTCCTAAGTAATATTTTGTATCCAGTACATAATGATAATGTTAGGTATTATTGACAGCTATTTTTAAATAGAAAATCGCAACTCTCCGTCTAAGTAAATAATATTTTGATATGAGGCATTATGATAGCTTGATTTTGTTAAACTTAGAAACTGTTTCAATAATAATCCTTCCATCCGTGGTTGACATAGCAAAAAGTTTTTTACGACAGTCAGTTGCCAGCTATATGTCATAGTATTACCGTTGTTAAGTGATATTCAGCCATCCATCATTAGCAAAGATTGGATTGTCTATTTTTCTAGTTACATATAACGTAGAATAGCAACACTATGAAATATTTTCAAGAAGATCTTTATAATGTTTTACAAGAAATTTGTAGGGGAATACCAACTGTTACTGCAAATAAGAAATATGAAATTTCTAGGACAACCTTTCTATAAAAAAATTGGGAAATATCCTCCAGATTTGTAGAAAGGGGCCACATAAAAATTTAATCACTTTCAAAGAAGAGTTTTCCAGCAACAGAATTACAACTTATTGATTCTACTGAAATGGCATTTAAACAAAATAAACAACAGAATAACTAACTGGACTAAGAGATGGACAATAAGAATGAATGATGGTTAATCGACCCTTGTTGGCTTTACTTATAAGCAGAAGATACGATTCACGATAACAGTAAACAAAAAACCAACATCCCACATTGCGGCACAGGAAAATATCTAGGAATTAATCTGAAATGTGTCCTAGGTGGAAGAATATATAAAAAAGAAAAGGAAGAAGTTCGATCTTAGTGCAACAAAATCTACTGGCTAATTGGAAGAAAAAAACAAATATCTGTGCATAATGGGTTACTTTTTTATAAAAAAATTTTAAATTAGTCTGGACATCTTAGATAAAGTAGTTAATTTTAAGAATATTAGATGAAAATTGTAGGTTAGTTATTTATGACTAGTAATAATAACTGTAAAAAAAATATTGTGCGTATGTGTCGGAGTTTTTTTTGAAACTTTAAATTATTCAATAAATGTTTACGTATTTTTGCCAAAGGTGTCAGTTCTTGGCTCCTCTATTAGGTATATTTAAAAATAAAGATGTCAATTATTGGTGTGCAGAATATTTTGTTATATTTTTTTATATGAAACTCATAATTCTTGGACAAAAATTCTATAATATACGGTTATAATAAACCTTTAACGAGGTGACGACTTAAAAAGTTTTAGATATTTCTAAAAATAAAGTAGTGGTTGCTGAAATAATCATTTTCTTCTCTTAAAGTGTTCGTATTTTGTCGTTTTATCATTCTTTTTTCTTTAAAGAGCATGTGAAAGATTGTTTGCAGAATATAAAGAAACCATAATGTCGACGGCAGTTCGTAGCCTATTACAGTGACCATTACTGGACCAAAAATAAGTCTAAAGAATGGTGCAAACTTGAAGAAAGGCATCTGCTTAAAGCATATGCAGGTTTGTGGGCGGGAAAACTAATACTTTATTTTGAGAGGGGATTACTTTTATGGATTATCTACTGAAATATGCTACAATTAATGCAGAATATTATTATAATCTTGTATTTGGCCCACAGCGGAAGAAAAAGCTTTGGAAGTTGCATAAGCGTCTTGAAGACCAAAATGATATGCGACTAAGTGTCTGCTAGAGTGCTTCTGGCAGACACTTAGTCGCATATCTGAAAATACATGACAACGCATCATCTCATATAGCAAAATTAACAGTTGATTTTGGAAACATAAAGCTACGAAAGTATACCGTATTCACCGGATTTGGCGATATGTAACTTTTGTCTCTTCTTTAATTAAAAAAATATCTATGAAGTAGAAAATTTTCCACTGAAGAAGAAATTCATTCTGAAATGATGACTTTCTTGAAATCCTGTTTTTAGAGGTTGGTTGGATACGTTTATAAAGTAGAAATATCGACTTTAACGATGTATTGACGTTAATGAGGATTATTTTGAACACGTTTAATATATTTTTGTTATATGTGCATTAATAGAGTCTTATCTCAAAATTTTTGGAATCATCTTCGTACAAGTGCACATCTAATATGCAGTGAAACTGCAGGGTTAAAAATGGCGATATGTAATGTAATTGGTTTGAGATACACAAAATCTTGGAAGAATTGGTATCAAAACCTCATATTAGTATAATATTTAATATTTATATTACTGTATATCTACAACATCTGCACGAATTACTCAGAAATAGCAATTTTCGTAATTGTGTTACTTGACACAGGATTGATCTCGTAAGGAATACAATAAATTAATACAAATCATAAGAAATGCTACAAACCAAAAATTGTTCAAAAGTTTTGAATTTATTGCAAATTTAAATTGCGACATTATCTGTAGCTCCATGAGTGACTTGCAAACTATAATTGGAGGCTGCCCTACATTACTTGATTTGTTCTATTATGACTTATTACTACTTTTGTATTTCTTTGTGTTGAATTTTAGGATTATATTATTATTCTAGGTATACCATATAAACGTTATATTTTAATTGTTTATGTAATATAAATAAAAGCTGAAAATATTACATACAATACAAAATTACTGAATTTAATTGTATATTTTCTAGTATGTCCGTTCCAATTTGTCCTTGTTTTCAAAAACAATATAGTTAGAAATGTGTCTGCTTATTTTATTGTGATATCTAATATAATAACAAAACTAATAACATTTATTTACCTTGTACAGACTTTCCTATAGAATATAACGCGGTAAGACTAGGGAAAGTAGCAGTAGTTTTTCTCAAAAATTTCGTCATAGGGTCGTATTTGTGGTATTTCCATTCTAAATGATAGGGCTCAATTTGTTGGATATCCACTCCGAAACCTTTTTCTTCCTCTTTTCGCTCGGTTGTAGAATGATCAATAGGCTTCTCGTCCCAAATAATCCAATCGCTATCTAAATCTCCATCGGTGTACCGCAGCTCCTCCTTATTATAATCAAAATCTTGCCCGTCCACCAAATAACGATGATACACGAACGATAACAATATTAATACCAACTTCATGGCGATACTCGGCCCGATCTACAAGCAAGGAGAGACTTAGGAGTTTTCTTGTATTCTAAAGCATCTCTTGTCGGTTTGGATGGTTAACGGAACTTGGTGTCGGGATAAAGAGAGTTTTATGGGTTACGGAGTCGGACACGAACTGACTGGGCCGCGTTTGTGCGTGGAGGTTGTTGGAGTCAGAGAAACGATGAGGAGGCGTATACGGTTTGGCCTTCATCATTACCTGGGTCAAGGCCCTTTTAAAAAATCGATATCTACCTAATAATTTAACTGTAAAATGTTACGTATACAATGCTGTTCAAAATTTTTTGCGCAATGTTAGTGCGTTTATCAAAGCTACAAAAATAACAAAATATTATTGCAGATGAATAACACTGTAGAAATAGAGAAATGCTAGTGTTTAATTGCTATCGCAGACTGTGTACTCTGAAATTTAATAAACAATTGAATAAACGTATTTTTGTAAACATTGTTATGCTCACGGATTCGCGAGTTTGGGTACCTAATAAGATTTTGTTGTTGCTTTTTTATTAATGGGCTTAAAAATAAAATAACAAAATTTAATAAATAAATTAAAATGCTAAATTTGTTAGCAGCGAGATGATTCATGACGAAATTTTGGTATATACTTATATATACTACTCAAAAATAATTCAGCTCTCTTAAATTAATCGAAATGTACTAAATATTTAATAGTCTATTTATTTATAAGAAAATTAGTAACTTTACAAGTGGCTAATATACTATGTGACAAAGAAAAACGAATTACTCATTAAAAGTACATATTTTCATACTCTATTTTGTACAAATATTTACCGTATTGAGAATAATGCCGCGTTCCCACAAGACAATGCCTATTGCATGTTGCGACTGTTCGCAAGAGGCCAAATCAATATTCTCAATTAGCCTGTGTTGTCGCCAGATATATCGCCCAAAGAAATTGTCTGAGTATATGACGAAAGAGTTTGTAATTCAGACAAAAATAACCAATTGAAGGTTGGGTAGCAACCTTCAATTGGTTATCCCTGTTCGTTTTGAACCTACTTGTTGCCGCGTTTAAGAATTCCACCCGGCTTGAATCTGTTGTTTCAGGGATGGGAATATAGTGAAGATGTTCAGGGCATATCACAGTATTAGAGAATTCTCTAATACCGTCAATTATTGAAGATGGGTTGGTGTTCGACAAAACAAACAATAATAAAATTTGTAGGTGGCAAAAAAGGTACAGGAGTAAATAATGATACAAACAAAAAAAGAAAAAAAAAGACGGACTTACTAGTCTCATCAGTTTATTATTAAACCAGAAACATTCATAGGTGAAGCGTGTTGAGTAAATAGAAATTTAATACTACAAGAGAGAAAAACGAATATCGAGATATGGGTACGTAATAATTCCTCTTTTATTCCCAAAAAAAATTTTCGAAGTAAGATTTTTACCCAAAAGATTAACAAAGAAGATCTAAAGTAAAATATTGGAGAGAAAGAATTCACACTATGAATTGAAGAAAAAACGAGTTAAATTAACTGAACAATGAATTATGAATAAAAATGATGCTTGGCATCGAAACGTCATTTAGAGACAACAAGAAAGAAGTGTGTTGTTTTTATCGGGGTGAAGTAGTCACTAACTGCTGCATTCAACTGGGTCGGAAGGATACCCAGGTCGAACTCGAGCCGTAAGATCATTCAGTCGAAAAGGAAATTAAGCGAAGCGGAAAGAAAAAGGGTAAAGAATAGTAAGATTAGACTAAGAAAAATAGATAACAGAAAGGAAGAGACTCTAAAGAAGAAGAAGAAAGTTTAGATAAAGAAGTCGAGGGTTACGACAATGCCGAAAAACCAAAGTCGAGTGTACACTCGACTTAGGGTGAGCATGGCAGAAAAGGAAACGTAAAGTATTTCGGAAAAGTAACCCACGAAACGGAAACGGCACGAGCAACCCCAATACTGTGACTGCAATACCCATACAATAAATGAAACAGTAATCATCCATGTCCGGCACAAAAAAAACTGTGATTTATTGGTTAACGTTTACCATATCGACGATCATCCAATGCTTAGATGTTGGACTTTCCGCACAATTTCATTAATTTTCTCAACGTTCCCTTCAGTTCTTCTTCCAAACACCTCTTTTAACATCTGGAAACGTTCTGTTAGCGAGGTTTTAAATTTTACAAGGAATTTCAGGTTATATCGCTGCTCGATTTTTATGTCAACCGTTATCACGGCACTACTAAGTAACAGTGTCCTCTAAAGTCCTCGAAAGTAAACTAAAGCGGACCGAGACATGAAACTACGAGTTGTTGCTTGGAAAGTATCAAGGTCATATCTCGTATATCTGTATGCAATGCTTACATACTTATATACATATGTAAGTTCCTATTTCATTTTGTTAATTTTGGAAATTGAACACCGGCTTTGTAGCTTAATAATTACTACGATTGTAAATATGGTATATGTATATTATATTAAAACATGTGTTAATATGTAATAGATGTATTTACAAAATTTACATTTTCTATTAAATTTAGTAGCATAAATGACACTCCTTATAACTTATAAGGAGTGAGTTATAAGTTATGTTGAGTGAATTATAAGCTATAAGAAAAAAGAATCGTCAATAATATTGTGGATAACATAAGTAAGATTTACTGCAATGCGATTTTCGCCAATTAAATTCATTAAAGAAATAATCGTGTGTTGTTGCATTGAATTATGCATATTGACAAAATTTATAATACCTATTTTAGTAATGTGTTGTGAAGTAAACTGTTTCTATCAAATAAAAACGATGAGCGTATTTCAATATTTATTTGAGGAAACTAATGAATTCGTGACTTGGATTATTAGTCACATAGTATACCTTCACTATTTTACATATGCTAATGATATACAAAACGCGCTAGTTTACATATCTTTTTTCATTTTGCTGCAGAAGATTCACATTTCATTGACATTTTCTCAAAACATATTTACATATATTTTCTCTTATTTAAAAATAAAAAATATGTTGTCAATAAAGTTCGCAAAAGTATAAATTTACTAATATGAGAGATTATAAATTCTATAGCATGAAATTCGTGCAATTGGAACAACTTAAAATGGAAACTTGGAATACATCTAAGGCAACCAAATGTTATCTTCTCTTATATGCACCCACGCTTTATATTATTCGTCACTAACAACACTAACTGGTTTCATTTTTTTAAGCTCTTAAAGTAAATAACGGTAAATTTAGATGAGTTTACAATTAAATATGATAATTTTGTACTCTCTTATTAAATTCTTAGTTTATTTTGATTAAATTTTTCATATGAGGTTACCGAAATTTAAAAATCTATATTATAACAGAATAAAAGAAAAATTTATTAATTAGTTGATTAGTCGTCAAAGTATTCGTTTCTTTTGTACGTAAAAATGATTTATGTATAATTCTGAATAAATTTTAAACTGTTGAGTATACAATGGTCGAAAAAATTAACAGATATTCTATATATTTTTTGACGATTTAGTATGAACTGCTAGCGAACTGCAAAGCTGTTGCGAATGTGAACGAAATACACTAAACTAAGCCGTTAAGAAGCTATGTTCACGTTGGGTATCACATAATTTGACAACCGCTCAAAGAAGGACTCGCGTCGATTGGTGCCAAGAAAAGCACAAAAAATACAATGGCAAAGTCGTCGCAGATGATGAATCTTGGATTTATGCGTATGAGCCTTATAGTAAACAGCAGTCGACTGTGTGGGTATTCCAAGATGAGCCAAAACCAACAAAAGTTGTTCGCGTTCGAAGTACATCACAACAAACGGTCGCCTGTTTTTTCGGAAAAACCGGTCACGTTGCAACCGTGCCTTTAGAGAGTTGTAGAACGGTTAATTACGAATGGTACACAACTATTTGTTTGCCAAAAGTAAAGTTTTTGAAGAAATAAGGAAAACAAACCGAAAACGACAGATTATTTTCCACCATGACAATGAATTGATGAGCCATCCGCCGTACAGCTCTGATCTGGCACCCTGTGATTTCTTTTTGTTCCCACACGTGAAGAATAAACTTCGTGGTCAACGGTTTTCTATGCCGGAAGAGACAGTTGAGGCATTCAAAACTCATATTTTGGTGATACCGCCTTCACAGTGGCAGCAATGCTTTTCGGATTGATTTAAACGAATGCAAAAGTGCATTGATTTTCAAGGAGAATATTTTGAAAATCAATAAAACTATTTTCGATAATAAAATTTTTTTTTTGTTTGCTATTCCCGAAATATAAACGGCTACCCTCGTAATAAACAGAACACGATTCCAGAAGAGACGATAACATTGAGCTTATTTTCATACTTAAGTAATTCAGTTTGAAAATAATCAGCAAAACGGTAAAATGGAAAGTTTTGTTTTTGAAAATATAGGAGTTAAAATATTAACTAATAGCATACATACACAGTATATTTAAAAAATTCTTAGATTGATTCTTTTTTAAATAATATAAGGGCTTTGAAGCTATAACGTTTATATAATCGAAACTGTGCTGATCTTTTATTAGATGTTTAAGGCTTGTTCCACTTTGAAATTTGTCTAAAGACCAATATTTTTATGAAGAGATTCTGGATCACCTTGAAATAAATATGGTAAATGCTTGAAAATCTTTACAATTCTTATATGTGTTATCAGTTTCAAACTACTCGCAGTATTATCTAACTCCAGCATATTTTTTCCATTTACGAAGCTGAAACTTACACTAACAACAATTTGTTGACATCGAAAAATATGACAAATGTACCGAACATTTTGAAAAGCATATTAGGGCGAAATTTCTGTCAATTCAACAGTTCCAAACAGTATACTACCATTTGTCTATCGTAGCGAGAGAACTATGTGGGAAATTAAATAATAGATTTTCATTTATCTTGGTGAAATAACTCATTTACAAATGAACTTATGAAAAGCCCAAACTGATAATAATAACTGATAATTGTATTGCTAAAAAGAATTTTGTAGGTAGATTTCACAATAAATGGGTTCTGTATTCATCACTGTTGAAACTACAGAAAAAAAATGCAAAGCGAAGTATAACATCATAATTATATATAGCGAAGGTATATTTTATTATAATACCAAAATGTGAGATAGAATTTCTAAATTACGTAACGAATAAAACATTTTTATATAATAATATTTTTTTACGTTGAGATGATGAAACGCTTTTTACTTTCCCTAACGTTGACCTTAAATTAGAACAAATCCATTAATATACCACTATGTGTGTGAAATATAAAGGTGGAAAAGGTCTATATTTATTCAGTCAGGTGTAATTTAGGTGAACTCATTTTTATGTTTGAAACCCGTATGTAATGATATCGTTTTGTCATTCTCGTCAATTTGATGGAATAGCTTAAAATATCTCTCTCTGTATATATATATACAGAGAGATATTTTAAAAATACATGTATTTTATTCCACTTAACTAATTTACAAGCATTTATATATATATATATATATATATATATATATATATACACAGAGAGAGAGAATACATATATATAGTTTGTATCTATAGTATATATACACTAATCGCTCATAAGTATATGGTCACCCTTGTTTCATTACAGCTTCTATAGAAAAGTTGTAATTATAAAATTTATTTCTGTAGTAAGAAATAGCTTCATAGTAAACATTAAAACCTATGAAAGCTTATTCAAAAATAATTATGCGACAATGAATGATAATACCCTAATAAAACTGCAGGTAGAATAATTGCACTTAAGGGATTAGATCTCTCGAATCTAGAATTAAAATTTCGGGTCAGAATTTTATCTTCCAATAAGATAATGAACCGAAACACACATCCAAACTATGCCGCTAATATTTGCAGAAATTGAAGGACGAGGGAACCATAAAAATTTTGGCGTGGCCTCCCCAGACTCCCGATTTAAATCCCATCCAGTTGCTGTGGGACGAACTTGACCGAGAGGTGAGAAAATCGGCCCCCACATCTGCTGTCAATATGTGGAAGAACCTGCAAGAGGCATAGGGTAAAATAAAACCTGAGACATTACGAAAATTAATTGAAAGAATGCCTCGATTGGGTGCTGCAGTGATTACAAATAAAGGAGGGCATATAGACGGGTCTAAAATTTAGATAAATATATTATACAACAATTTATTTTAAATGTAAAAATATATATTTTTCATATATGTAAATTATAAAAAGGTATTTGTGTTTTAATTTAGATTTTTGTTACAATTTGCGAGTTAAATGCGAGTGACCAAATACTTATGAGCGATAGTGTATGTATATATATATATATATATATATATATATATATATATATATATATATATATATATATATATATATATAAACTGAAACTGCACTGAAACTGTGCAGTAGTTCAGCCCTGAAGATGTCCCATACAAATAGGTACGAAACGTCGGCAGATATAATAGTGGCGCGGTTCCATCCCGAAAACCCAGAAGCAGATAGCATGGACCACGACCGCGGAAGTCTACGTACCAAAATAATTTTTATCGTTTCCCGTACATTGTAGATTCTATCTAAACATGCTGTTACAGCTGTTATCAGCTTGGATGATGTTTTTCAGTGGTATCGCTTTTTTAAATGCATACGATCGTTCAACAACCAAATTTAATGGTTATAATAAAATCGAGTTGACAATCTAGTTAGTACCATTTTTTTAACTTCACTAATTTGCTAAACTTCTTTACAGTGGTCAATTGTTTAAAAAGTGAAAAAGAAATTTTTCGGGCAATATTTTAGATTTACTTAATTCCATCTTCCTCTCCTTTTTCCTGATAGATGATTTGTCTAATATTGGACATAAATTCCACCTAGATTTCTCTGTTTTTCATTTGTTGTATATTTTCATTTGTTTCTTAAAGTGTGAATTCGATCTTCCATTGAGCGTTGTGTTTTTCCAAGTTTGTCTATATTTCTTTTGTAGAATGTGCACAATTGTGTTCCAAACGTCAGTACTGTAAGTACGTATGTATCGTTAAATGTTATTATTTCACGATGTTTATTTAATATTCCAAAACCTGTCCACCCTAATCGAATTCTTCTTTATCAAATTGTCTGAAAATTAATCTAATGGGTCGTTCGGAAAGTAATTGCGTTTTTTTTGGTTAAAATCAAGGGGGATTTTTTTTAGTGCTTAAATATTTTATTATATTATGTATTCTCCATTTGCCTCTAACACTTTTTGTCATCTCTCTGTGAGCAACATAGCTCCCCCCTTAAAAAATTTCTGGTCCTTACTAGGAAAAAACTGATTTAACGTATTTTTAACGTCCTCATTTGAAGTGAAAATTTTCCCATCTAGAAAATTTTGTAATGACCAGAATAGATAATAATCCCAAGCTGCAAGGTCCAGAGAATATGGTAGATGCGGCAGTGGATCCCAATTCAGCTGTAGAAGCTTTTGGCGAGTTGCCAAACTTGTATGAAGTCTCGCATTGTCCTGGTGGAACACCACCCCTTTTCTAGTAATCAATTCCGGCCTCTTCTGTTGAAGTGCATCATTCAAATTGTCCAATCGTTGACAGTACACTTCAGTATTGATTGTTGTGTTGTCCAGTAAAAGTAAAGTAAACGATTCCCTTATAATCCCACCAAACAGACAGCATTATCATTTTCTGATGAATATCGGCTTTTGATGTGCTTTGAGCCGATTCATCTTTGCTGCTCCATGATCTTTTACGCTTTACATTGTTGCATACAACCCATTTCTCATTCCCAGTAACAATTCGTTTCAAAAACGGGCCACTTTCTTGACGGCGGAGCAAATTCCTTTCTGTAAGAATATGAGGAACCCATATGTTTAGCTTTGAAGGCTAAGCGTTTGATGTGATCATGAATGATCGAATTTGACAAATTTAACTTCTTTGCGAGGTCACGTTTCGTCGATTTGCATCAATCAAAGCCTTTATTTTATCCTCATTTTTTAAACCAAATTTGGCACTGGCGTTCTGAAAGCACATCTTCTCCATACACAGGGCATAACTTTTCCCTCGCTTGAACAGCATTTTTACCTTTTCGATAATAATAAAGTAAAATATGCCGAAAATGCTACTTTTGATTTTCCATATCTGAAAGGGCACCACACAAAAACTATTAGTCGGAATTGAAAAAACTTTTTCACAAATAATCCTTACTTTGTTAGCCATTAAAATATGTAATAAAAAATTGATAGGAAAAACCAAAATATTTGAAAACAGAGGAAATGATACTTAGAAAACCAATTAATATTAGTCATTATTTTAGTTCTTTTTTGTTTAATTTGTAGACTTATTTTCTGCAACTCTTAATTATGTGTGTTTGTTATTTAAAAACGAACTTAAAATTAGTAATTACGTATTAATGAAATTAAAAGTTGCAAGTTATTTACGAATGTAGGGATTTTGTTAATATTTTGGAGCTATATCAATGCTTCGATTATTTCTTAAAAAAAATTAATGAAACCTTTTCGGAAGTTGTAAAATTATTAACTATGATATAGTTGAATTTGATGGAGCCTGTGGTTGATTGACTTGATCAATAAGGTTGATATATAACCCCTTTCCACAATTAACTATTTGTAAATTCTGTATACGCATTTCGACAACCAAGTTGTCATCATCAGCAGATAATTTCAAAGTGTCGCACCTTGTAAAACACGGCGAAGAAATTGTACGAAAAATACACTCCGTACGCGATCCGCACCGTTGCAAACCAAGATGTACACTGTTCAGTGTGACAGTTTTCAATGTTAAAAAGAACACTTACCAAATATCATAGGTCAAGAAAGACCTGTATTGGTAGTGCTAAGTATAGAAAAGTTGTTTTTAAATAGAATGCTAAATTTGAATCGTTTTGCAGATACTAGAGAAGTTTAAATCTGTTTAATATATTTAATCAGTATTTTAATACATTCATTAAAACGCTCCGATTTTTCTAAATAACAATTAGTTGTGAAACGTGAATCGACGAATAAACAGGAATGGGTTACTTTTTATTTTTTTAATGTCTTCTAATAGTATTTAATTAATTAGATCAGTTATTTAATAATAGGAAATAATGTTATCATTTGCTTTTTTAACAGCTATATATGTTTTTTGTGCTATAAATTTTCTACTAAAATAGTATACATAGATGAAAAACATAAACACATCTACTTATTATTTTTCAATCTAATCCCTATATTCAACGCAATTTTTACGTCATAAACTATTTTGGTACCAAAGTATTGCATCATATCAGTTTTAATTAAATACAAAGGGTACTAAGAAAGTTTTGTAATAGAGCTTTGTTTATTTAATTTTTTCAAAGTAATTTCCTCTACACTCAATACACTTCTCCATCCTCCGAAACCAATCTTTAAACAAGTTCTGCCAAGTTTCACTACGGAGTAAAGCACACTCGTTGTCCCAGGCCCGCAGAAGGTCATCATCACTGGAAAACCGCCTCCCTTTTTAGCTTCATTTTCACATGCGGGAACAGTGTAAAGTCGCAGGGATCAACATCTGGACTGTTGGGAGGATGCTCGAGAAGTTTCAATCCTGTCGTGTTCAAATATTCGGTTCAAGCTTTGGCGTGGTGAGCTGGAGCATTATTATTAGGTGTCCATTCTTGACTTTGGCCGCAGGTTCTTCATAGATACAATGACTTTAAGCAGGCACTGTTCAGTATACCACTTAGCTGTGACTGTCTTCTGTATGTCTAAAACGACGCGTCCCACAATTCCACTCGATTTGAAGAATACAGTTATCATTTGTTTTGAGCTTTGGTCGGCACATCGTAACAGTACAGCCAAGTCTCGTCACCTGTCACGATGTTGTTCACATACCGAGATTGTCCCTTATTAAACTTTTCTAGCATCTCTCGGTACCAAGTTACACGGCATGTCATCTGCTCTTGAGGCAGTCAACGCGGCACCCAGAGAGAACAAAGTTTCTTCACGTGCAAATGATCATGCAGAATCGAACGAATTGCTGGTGCATTTAGGCCTGAAGTACCCTCTATCTGAACGAAGATCACTGCCTGTCCTCGCCAATCATTTTCCTCGCAGTAGTAACGTTTTCCTCCGTAACTGACGTTCGTGGCCTTCCAGGCCTCTCAGCATCCTCCACAGTTAAATTTCCCCTTTGGAATTCTCTATACCACCTGAATATTGTTGTGCGATGTGAAGAAACATCACCTAGTGCAAGAGTCATTTCTTCGAAGCACTGGTCTATGTTTAATCCACACACGAAATTGTAACGCAAAACTGTCCTTATCTCATTTCGTGACCACGATGCCATCACAAGCACTTTACACTCTCACTGTTAATGAATAACTGAGCCTATCGACATGGCGCGGCGGCTACTATGCACGTATGAATATGTCTCAACAAGCAGCAACACTCAGCTTCCTACGATTCATTGTTGCGTCATATTGCAAAACTTTCCTAGTACCCTTTGTACATCGTTTGTAATAAAATAGGGAGCGAGAAGTAAATTTTTCATAAGCAGTAACAATGTTTATTGAAAATTGGTGTTTAATTTGAGGTGTTTGGGCTCTATTCTTTAAAAATTTGTTTATTTAATCTCCCCTTTTATTATATTTGCGATTATTTTGATAATTACTAAAGCTCTCGCGTTAAAGATTTTATTTAATTTAGTAATGTTAAGAAATTCCTCTGACGCGATTTATATTTCGAGTGCTGCTTCGTATTTATGTATGTTCGGATAGAAAATTGTTGTGTATTCTAGGTATGCACATATTTTTTTAATGTAGTCATCTTTTTAACACGACAGCTAACACGACAAATGACAATAAAAAACTGCAAAGTTAATTAAATAAGTTTATTTTGGCGGTAATGTTTTTGTTGTAAACTTAACAATAAATAACATAAGAATTGCGATCATACTGATCATTGGCTTCTTAACATAAATGTCATTTGTTATTATGACCTCGAAAGAACCATGAAGAATTTTAATTGTCTGTTAGCTAATCTAGTTTTTAATTCTCAAGATTTTCGGAGAGTGATACTTAATAACATATTGCCATACCTTTCAAAAGCCAAGCAAGCTAACCTTTTGGTCAGTCTATCTGTTAAAACAAATTCGATTTAAGAATTTCACACATGATGATCGTAATTGGGTGATATCTTGTCGTTGATATCAAATGTTGTCTGGATCATCTCCTTCGAATCAGAATGATTTAAAATTTTATTGGAATTTGATGCTAGACGTTATCGTATCGCACAAGAAAGTATTCTTTTGGCTAAAAATGGTTGAAGAGATATTGTGATTTTTAAGATCAATCAATAACATCGATATTCGTTCTACTAATAATAAATCTAAAAATATAAATATTACTATAAAAAAGTCGTGTCTTTTAGCGTTCTCGTATATGCCCTGTATAGTATGGTACTTTGGCAAATTCTCATGATTATTAACAAATTTTCTATCCGATCCACAGTTTTTGAAGTTTATATTTTAAAAGTTTCTACGAATATTTCGCGGCACGATTTAATATCATTTTTTTTATACTGCTCAACTCTTTTAAGTCTTTTAAAGTATTTACTTGAACACTTTTGGTATGTTCGAAATGTTCAGATGCAGAAGCACAATTTTTGTGGTCTACTATCGTTATATACCTTGTATATAACTGGTCTTTCATTAAGCGCTTCCTGTCTTTAAATTTAAATAAAACAAAGTGTGTGTGAAATATCAAAGAAACTTTTTATTCGTTTGAAAGCCCAATCAATGCCATTATGTACAGAATATAACATCGTGCAAATGTCCGCTGCGGCTTCGCTGGGTGGCGTGCATCCGAAATGTCCAATTTTCCATGACTCTGGCGCATAAATTAGGCTGAATTTGACCGATGGCCTGGGTTATGTTGGCTTTGAGGGTCGCTGTGGTTTGTGGCTTATTCGCATAGACCTGCGACTGGGCCAGTTCACATCGCCTCTACGTGAGATGACCATGGCCTCAATTCGCTCGTGAATAATGTCCAATGTGGCATGAGCTGTGCAGCATGTGGCGCCGTCTTGTTGAAACCACATGTCGTTCGTGTCCATATCATCCGATTCAGGCTAAAAGAAGTTGGTAATCATCGACATATAGCGCCCGCCGTTGACGGTGACGGAATGACCAACGTCGTTCTTAAAGAAATATGGACCGACGACGCTGCCAGCCCAAAATCTACACCAAACAGTGACTTTGTCGGTATGCATTGGACGCTCTTGGATCTTAAGCGGATTGTATATTGATAAATTCGGCAATTTTGTTTGTCGACTTGTCCATTCATAAAGCAATTGTATTATTTGCACGTGTCGTTGAACGCTATATCCGTCCATTGTGATTTGGCAAAGCAGCTTGAATAAATGGCAGTCATTTCGACAGATCTAGCTTCAACAATATGGCCAATCAACTGTCAAAGTTCGGTCCCTATCGGAAGACCCGTTAGTTATTATTTTCTATATTTCCGTTGGCAAAATATTATTTTGAAATCTGAGTTTGCTAATTTATTCTTGTAACGATGTAATTATATTATGATATCTCTTGTTTTAATTACTAAAGCGATGATAATATATTCAGTTTCTGAAATCTTACTTGCTTATTTTACGTAATTTGCAAGTCCAGTATTTCAATTTATTACTTTGTTTTAAAAAAGTTTGTATGAAAATTGCCATTGTAATGATTTTTGAAGCAGATATAATCATCCTATGTGTCATATGTAGTATATGTTACACATGATACCGCCATTTTTAGACTGTCCTTAATCCTGGTATTCTGTTCTCAATTTCTATGTACAATAATTTGTAAATATGAAATAGTTTCTACAACTGAGAAACTTATATTGCTTTCCGAACAAACAATATGTTTTGAATTGAATGTTCGGTATCCACATTAACAGTTAATTGAAAAAAACCTGTAAAAGACTCGCTACCAAGACACAATTGAGAAGAATAGTATTAATTGAAAAAACAAAATAACCATTTCAAATGAAAGAAAGGAAACAATGGTAAATTAGTACTACAATAATAATAGATTTTCACACGTACCTATTAATTATAAAATAATAATTTTCAATATCAAAAAATGAAATAAACAGTAATTTTATGTATGTACTTATGAAGTTATATAGGGCGTTTCAATAGAAAGTGATTGTTTTGTTATTTCAATAAAATGAAAATGATTGCCAGCCAATATTTTGTTTGTAGGTAATTTTGATGGAGCCTGTGGTTGATTAACTTGATCACTGAAGGTTGATATATAACCCCTTGCTACATTAATTTTCGTATTCTGTATACGATTTCGACAACTAAGTTGTTATCATCAGCGGATAATTAAACAGTGTCACAGCTGGACAACTACGGTAAAAATATCCGTACGAAAACAAATTCAGCACGGGATCCGTACCGCTGAAAGCCAAAATGTACACGTGCACGTTTTGTTTTAGTATGGGTATTTTTACCGTAGTTGTCCAGGTGCGACACTGTTTAATTATCTGTTGATGATCACAACTTAGTTGTTGAAATACGTATACAGAATACGAAAATTAATATGGCAAGGGGTTATATATCAACCTGCAGTGATAAAAAAATATATAAAGGGTTTTCCAATAAGGACTTGACAACTTTTTTTCAAAATAAAATGCAGACCATTTGAAATATTTCAAAAACTTTATTATCGGGTTGAAGTACAATCAAAACATTTATGAATGGAACTCGACTTCGTTCATATGGCCACCGCGGGCACGTTTGCAGCGGTCGATTCGTTGGACCCAATTTTCGATGACTCGGCCACACAATTCGGTCGAAACGGCTGCTATTTCGTGTTCAATGTTGGCTCTGAGCTCTTCCAACGTTGTCGGCTTGTTGGAATAGACCAATGACTTGACATAGCCCCAAAGAAAAAAGTCTAGAGGCGTTAAATCGTACTAACGAGGCGGCCAATCGACTGGTCCATTTCTTGAAATAACACGCTCATCAAACTTACTCTTTAATAAATCGATTGTAACGTGTGCTGTGTGGCTTGTGGCACCGTCCTGCTGGAACCACATGTTGTCCAAGTCCATATCTTCCAATTCGGGCCAAAAATAATCGGTAATCATGGCGCGATAACGATTACCATTCACAGCAACGTGACGATCATTATCGTCGACGAAAAAATATGGCCCTATGACGCCGCCGGCATGCAAATCGCACCAAACAGTTATTTTTTGTGGATGAAGTGGTGTTTCATGAAGCACATCTGGATTTTCACCCGACCAATAACGCATATTTTGCTTATTGACGAACCCATTGAGCCAAAAATGAGCTTCGTCACTGAAAATGATTTTGCGATGAAATTGATCATCTTGGCGCATCTTTTCCAGAGCCCAATCGGAGAACGTACGTCGCTTCAAATGGTCCATCGGCTTCAATTCTTGAGTCAGCTTGATCTTGTATGGGTGTCAACCAAGATCCTTACGCAAAATTCGCCATAAAGTGGTCTGGGCGATGCCCAACTCTTGAGAACGCCGTGGAATTGACTGATTTGGATCATTTGCTACGGACGCTTCAACGGCAGCGATATTTTCGACACTTCGACCAACCCGTTGTGTGACTGGCACGGCAACATCACACAACGAATATGTAGACTCAAATTTTTGCACTAAACTTGTTACTGCCTGTCTACTAGAGCGAGAATTATGACTGAAAATCGGAGTTAACGCTCTTAAAGTAGCGGTCACCGACTCCGAATTTCTATAGTAAATTTTTATAATTTGCAGACGTTGTTCGTTCGTGTACTTTACCATGATGAAAATGTTAAGTTTACTGAATAAATTAACAGTGACAGTTCGATGATTAGTGAAAGGGTGCGTTCACAAATTGAATTAAAAGTTGTCATGTCCCTATTGGAAAACCCTTTATTTTGTTCGTTTTATTTATTATACTACTGACACATGGAAATTATGTGCGAGAAATCATATTTACACGTACACATCGGTTATTCTTACAAAGGGTCATTAGTTTCATATTTTTGGTGACTTTCACACATAAATCTGGTTGGATTTGGCAGATAATGTGTTATGTATTACATTTAAAATCATAAATTGTTACATGTTTATCAGTGCAGACTTTGCTCTTAACGTAACTCCAAAGAATGAAGTCCATAGGTTTTATATCGCATAGTCTTGGGGATCAATGTGTCACTAAAACGACGTTTCTCCTGCTGAAACTATGTACAGATAGCCAGTGTTCATTTCGTTCAGTTCAGCTCGAAAAAAATTATTATATGTCACTATAACGAACACCATTCATAGTTAATATAAGTCCATCTACATTTTCGGAAAAGTACTATTCGATAACTCACCTGCCAAAACAGGCTACGTGTTCAGATTTCACTGAACAAAGTATATCTATCATTCAGGAATATCCTGAATAATATTATTTCTATTTTTGTACATTTATTTTATTGTTGTATATTTACATAAGTTCAATACCGTAAGTTTTCTGGAAATCCCGCATTTTTATCATAATGCTAGTACAATAATAATCCCCGATAGTAATCTTTTATGTATTACCAGGGTCGAACCTTTATTACTTATAATGCAGTTGAGATTGTTCGCAATAGGTGAAAGGCGGATTATAAGTAATACCTTTTTCCTTTTATATAGAGTTCACAAGTAATTACATTCCTTCTAGGAACTATTTGTAAAACGTGCCGTTATCTATGTCATTATAGTTAAGGGCTCGTTTAGAATTGTTTATATATTGTTGGCATCAATAACTAAATTCAGTCCTACAACAACTGTCGTTAAAGTTCTCCACGTTATGATTTGGCATACGTGAAAATATTCAAATAAAAGTTAGATTGAAATAAATATTATAAGTGTTTAATCTGTCTTTTATTTACAATATAAAAAGAAGTGAAAACCCAGCGCCGCAAATCTATACATGGTCCTTCGAGCCGGATAAAACGCATAGTACTTCATATCTACATATGAAACAGTGATCCTTCGTATCGATTAAATCATTGCGAAATACTCAAGAGGATATCAGTCAGCCAGCAAGAAAAAAGGGATAAAGAATAATAGAACATCAGCACAACTCTAGAGCGAAACGACATAAAATCAGTAAGTGTCTTTCCATTTATATTTTTATTACCTTCACTTCATATTTGACTTGCCTCTTTTTGTGTGTTTCAATGGATAATTACGAATCTTTAATTCGCAAACGAGCTGCCGTTAAAGGTCAACTTACACGGTTCTCTAACTATGTAAAGACACTAGCAGAAACTTTAGGTACTGATCATATATCGGAGTTAGAATCTCGTATTGAAGATGCTTCTAAGTTACCGTCAAAATTCGACGATATTCAATCCAAAATAGAAATTACATCAGACAATCATACTGAGCATGAAGAAGAACGCGAAAACTTTGAGACCTCGTATTACGCAACAGTAGGTTTAGCACGTAGTATTTTGAAACGGCATACCAACACTAGCTTAGTACAAAATAATCAAAGCAATACGTCAAAAAATGTGTCGTTACCGACAATTAACTTACCAAATTTCAACGGTTCATATGATAAATGGTTTACCTTTAGAGACACATTCAAAAGTTTAATACATGAAAATAATTCAATTAGTACAATACAAAAGTTTCATTATTTACGTATGTCACTAAAAAATGAAGCGTCAAATGTAGTACAATCTTTAGAGGTAACAGAAAATAATTATTCCATTGCTTGGGATTTATTAAACAAGCGTTATGAGAACAAACGTCTGACAATTCAAAATCATGTACATGCTTTATTCAATTTAAAAGCTATCAATCGCGAAAATCACGTTGCCTTACGTGAATTATTAGATGAAACGTGGATGCATTTAAAAGCATTAAAAAACTTAGGGCAACCTACTGAGTCATGGGATACGCTAATTATATATTTGATGTCATCTAAATTAGATAATATATCTAAGCGTGAATGGGAATCATCAATCTCTAACGACGTGTCTACAACACCTACATTCAATCAAATTTCGAACTTCCTAACAAACAAATGTAATTTATTAGAAACCTTACGTCCTAATTCACACAGTCAAGAGCCTAAAACTCATGCTAATAAAACAAATAATTTAGTCGCACTAAACAAACACCAATGCGTATTTTGCAATTCAGCTCATTTTATAACCCAATGCAATTCATTCGCGAAATTAAATACAAATGATCGCATTGTTCAAGCAAAGGAAAAAAACCTATGTCTCAACTGCCTTCGTAAAGGGCATGGTGTTATCTCTTGTAAATCAAATTCATCGTGTAAAAAGTGCAATAAACGGCATCATACTTTACTACATATCGAGCGAATTGAATCTAAGCCAATACCTGAACAAATCCCATCCACGTCTGAAGTATCACTCGCTAATCATGCTTCAATTAACAACACATGTTCTCAAGTTCTATTATCTACAGCCGTTGTCTTAGTCAAGGATCATAAA
Organism: Dermolepida albohirtum; assembly: GCA_031893035.1. Classification (NCBI taxonomy): domain Eukaryota; kingdom Metazoa; phylum Arthropoda; class Insecta; order Coleoptera; family Scarabaeidae; genus Dermolepida; species Dermolepida albohirtum. Next base: position 60,826 of record JAVIWB010003623.1, read on the forward strand.
CAAAATTGGAAGAAATGTCGCGTTCTTCTAGACAACGGATCTCAATCAAACTTCATTACCAATGAATTTTATAAAAAACTAAACATCCCAGGCATTCCTATTCAATCGAATGTAGTAGGTATTAATCAAGAAGGTCTAAAGTTAACTCAAAAATCCAACTTAACCTTTCGTTCAATTCACGGTAATTTCGAAGCAAACATTGATTGTCTTATCATACCCAATATTACTGGAAACTTGCCTAGTATTTCTTTTGATGCATCATCACTTACTATTGCAAGTAATATTAAATTAGCTGATCCCAATTTTAACATAGAATCAAGAATTGACATGTTGTTAGGAGCCTCTGTATTTTGGCAACTTCTTTGCATAGGTCAAATTAAATTGGGCGCAAATAAACCTATTTTGCACAAAACGCAACTAGGTTGGATACTATCTGGCAATTTGTTACTGCCATCAGGAGACAAAATAAATACTGTGCGCTGTAATCTAACTACTCACATTGACAAACAGTTGGAAAAACATTGGATCAAATCACAGCCGTCTAAATGGCAAACATTTGTTGCTAATAGAATCTCAGAGATTCAATCACTGTCGGATGCCAGCAAATGGTTTCATGTTAGATCAGCGGATAATCCTGCTGACCTATTATCTCGTAGTATTACACCTTCCAAACTATCAAATTCATCACTCTGGTGGCACGGCCCATGCTGGTTGTCTAGCGATATTACGCAATGGCCTGCTGACCCGTCAAATTCAAAAAAGTTAGAGGATGTAAATGTACCAGATTTAAAAGGGCATACATCATTAATTGCAAAAACCCTTACGTGCGATTTATTTACAAAATTTTCTAATTTAACTAAACTAAAAAGAATAACTGCCTGGTGTTTAAGATTCCTTTCAAACTCTCGGCGGCTAACTCAAGGAAGGGAATACGGTCCTCTTAGCACTCATGAACTCAATGCAGCTTTGAATTTATTAATTAAGCTCGCCCAACAACAGTCATTTCCAAATGAATTAGATAATCTAAACAAAGAAGGCTCATCCACAGTTAAAGGTGCTTTAATATCGCTTAGCCCTTTTATTGACACAAATGGCTTAATTAGAGTAGGTGGGAGAATCAAATCATCAAATTTCACATTTAATAAAAAACATCCCATCATACTTCCGCGAGATCACATTTTAACTGAACTAATAATAAGGCATGAGCATGTTAAACTACTACATAGTGGAACACAGACAGTTTTGTACTCATTACGAGAACAATATTGGCCAATTTCAGGTAGAAACCTAATAAAAAAAATTATTCGTAGGTGTATTACTTGTTTTAAAGTACATCCTCGACAACCCGAATATTTAATGGGAGACCTGCCACATAGTAGATTGTCATCAAGTGGTGTTTTCGAAATTTGTGGTATTGATTATGCCGGACCATTTTTAATTAAAGAAAAGAAACACAGAAACACAAAATTCATAAAGGGTTATATATGTCTATTTATATGTTTTGCTACTAAGGCCGTTCACCTCGAATTAGTGAGCGAATTAACTACGGATGCATTTTTAGCTACATTACGTAGATTTATTAGCAGACGGGGTAAACCACATATGATTTATTCTGATAACGGTACGAATTTTATAGGTGCTAATCGAAAACTAGATGACTTCGCTCAATTTTTAAGATCAAACGACACAAAAACTAGTATATCAAACTCATTATCTGAAGAAGCAATTACATGGCGCTTCAATCCTCCCTATTCACCTCATTTCGGTGGCTTGTGGGAGGCCGGTATAAAATCTGCTAAATCACATTTAAAACGTGTAATTGGCAATGCATCCTTGTGTTTTGAAGATTTTTATACCGTTGTAACACAAATAGAGGCTGTCTTAAATTCTCGCCCCATTTCCCCCCTTTCCAACGACCCAAACGATTTGAATCCTCTTACACCTGGACACTTTCTGATTGGAAAACCGTTAACATCGGCACCGGATCCTAATGTCACGGATCTAAAAGAAACAAAACTCGACCGATTCCAACGGCTTCAGCAGTTGACACAACACTTTTGGCAACGGTGGAGTAGAGAATACATCAGCGAGTTACAAACTCGCACGAAATGGAAACAAGGCTTTCACAGCGACTTAACCACAGGAAGCCTTGTTCTACTTAAGGAAGAAAATCAGCCTCCCTTGCAATGGAAACTAGGACGAGTACTTCAACTACATCCAGGTGAAGACGGTGTCACGAGGATCGTCACCATAAAAACCGCGAGTGGTATAGTTAAACGTGCGGTAAGACAAGTGTGCGTTCTGCCTATGCCTTGACAAAAACAATAAACACTCTAGTGTTGAAAGGTCACCTTTCAAGGGGGCCGGCATGTTCAGATTTCACTGAACAAAGTATATCTATCATTCAGGAATATCCTGAATAATATTATTTCTATTTTTGTACATTTATTTTATTGTTGTATATTTACATAAGTTCAATACCGTAAGTTTTCTGGAAATCCCGCATTTTTATCATAATGCTAGTACAATAATAATCCCCGATAGTAATCTTTTATGTATTACCAGGGTCGAACCTTTATTACTTATAATGCAGTTGAGATTGTTCGCAATAGGTGAAAGGCGGATTATAAGTAATACCTTTTTCCTTTTATATAGAGTTCACAAGTAATTACATTCCTTCTAGGAACTATTTGTAAAACGTGCCGTTATCTATGTCATTATAGTTAAGGGCTCGTTTAGAATTGTTTATATATTGTTGGCATCAATAACTAAATTCAGTCCTACAACAACTGTCGTTAAAGTTCTCCACGTTATGATTTGGCATACGTGAAAATATTCAAATAAAAGTTAGATTGAAATAAATATTATAAGTGTTTAATCTGTCTTTTATTTACAATATAAAAAGAAGTGAAAACCCAGCGCCGCAAATCTATACACTACGACTCTATCCATATCTTTACGCTTCAGTTTCTGCGTCAACGGCATTTTGTATACGTTAAGTGTATGTCTTTCTTTCATATACCTGCAAAGAAGACGCTGAGGTATTGAGTTGCTGGGAACGACGTCGAATTAAAGTTTTAGGGTTCTGAGTCATAGTTTGATTCACACTTGCGATATTATTATCAATCTTTTTATTAATTTCTTAATGTTGATTACTGGCGCAGGAACACGCCCAAATTTTGTACATAATTTTCGCTGTATTACTACATATGAACCACGATTTTCATAATAAGTTTTCGCTATTATCACTCTTTCTTGAACTGTATTAAGTTCCATGATTACTTGCTGTATCTTTACAGAAGGAATGCATACAGCCCCAAAAGTCCATGTCATTTGTGTGCAAAATAGTAGGTAATTCGAAGTCATTTTCTATTGAAACAGCTCATTATATCCACATTACAAATATAAAATCATAGATATACGATATCTAGTTAGACTGGAAAGTTTCTAGTAGACAGAATTGAATATGATTGCTGTGGTTACAATTGTGATGTTTCATAAATAAGTTGTCAAAACTTGAGATCGATAAGTTGAATGGTGACAAGATTTTTGACAACAGCATGTTTAAGAAAAAGCCATATTTCGTAAAGCTCGGGCTTCGGTCAGTTATTAAGTATTTATTTTGCAAAGGATTACCGGGCAAAGAAATTTTCGCTGATGTGACAGAAACCTTACTAAATCACTTTACTCGCATGGTCCGCAATTTATCCGAATTTAACAGGGGAATATCAGATGTTAAAGATGAATATCGCCAATTTCCGCAATACGGAACACATTGATTCCGGCCATGATATGATTCTAGAATTGACGATTTAGACTCAAGCATATTGCATATGAACATGAGTTTCACAGTGCTCTCTTTTTGCAAGATACTGCCTCTGCTCCTGCTGATTTAGAACCATCAGACTATGATTTCATTCCAAAATTTAAAAAACAAAAAACATTTGAAGGGTAAAAGATTTTCAACAAATGGTGAAGTCATATATGCCGTAAAGGAGTTGTTTGCAGACCAAACGAAAAATTTTTAGAATTAGTTCAAAGAGAGATTATCTAACGGGTGGGCCATTTAAAAGTTTAAATTTAAAAATGCAATAAAACAAAAACGGTTTGAAATTTTGCCAAAATTTATTTTTTTGTTGTGAAGTACAATTGTTCCGGTTAGAGACGGAATACTATTTCATTCATATGGCTGCCGCGGCTGGCCTCGTAATATCCCATTCGATCGGACCCATTTTAGAGCACTTTTTCGAGTGTATGGGGTCGTATCTCGGCAATGGCATCACGAATGTTGGCCGTCAAATACTCAATTGTCTCTGGTTTGTCGACATAACACTTGTCTTTAACGGCGCCCCACAGAAAATAGTCCAACGGTGTCAAATCGCAGCTTCTTGGTGGTCAATTGACATCACCATTTCGGCTAATTAAACGGCCATCAAGCGTTTGACGCAATAAATCGATTATGGCATGAGATGTGTGGCAAATTGCAACATGCTGTTGAAACCAAATATCGTTCACATCAATACCATGAAGAGCGGGCACAAAAAAATCGGTTATCATGGTGCGATAGGTGTCTCCATTGACCGTAATGATTGCGCCGTCCTCATTTTCAAAGAAATATGGGCCAATGATGCCTCCGCTCCACAAGCCGCACCAAACAGTCACTCGTAATGGGTGCATTGACTTTTGTAAGACCATGTATGGGTTTTCTGACCCCTAAATACGGCAATTTTGCTTGTTAACGTACCAACCAAGATGAAAATGAGCTTCATCCGAAAAGATGATTTTTTTGGCAAAATCGACATCATCGTGCAGTTTCTCGTTGGCTCATATAGCGAAGCGAAAACGAAGCGGATGGTCATGCGGCTTGAACCAATTGAACTCTGTAATTCAAAATTCGACGAAAACTGATGCGTGAAATGTTCAATTCTTGAGAACGATGACGAGTTGATGTTGATGGATTCTCACCCACACTCTCAGCCACAGCTTCGATATTTTCGGGTGTATGCACTGTACGAGCACGCTCACATCTTGGCGCATCAACAATGAAACCAGTTTCACGAACTTTAGTAATATACTTGCGTATACCGGGCACTGTTGGTCCTTCTCTGCGATCAAATTTTGTACGACATTTTCGTGCAATTTCCGACCAATTGTCTTTGCTTTGAAAATAAATTTCCAATAAATCCCAACGTTGCTCAAGCGTAAATCGATTCATTTCGTTCAGTGGAGATAATATACTGAATTTTGTGACAGAATAGAATGACATAAGTATTACCAGATTCGAAATAATCGGCGGTTCAAATTTAAACCGATAAATGGCCCTCCCGTTATAAAAAATAGAATTTTGTTTTGGAATATTATGACCTTTTATATCGTTGACTAAGCGCATATTAATACCCAATCCTACAATTTTTGTTTTGTGAAAAGTAGACAAGGGCAAGTACACAAGAATTCATTAACATCTATTAATTACTTTTATATGCGTATTTTATACTAACGTTATAAATATGTAGTCTGGTCCTAATTTAATAACCAAACTAAGTAAAAATATTAACATAAAAAAAATTAAATATATCTTTACTGTTTACGATTATGGATATTTTTAATTACTTCGGATCAAGTAAGACAATGTAAAAACAACTTTATTATAAATTAATATGACTATAAACTCAAAAAGACTTGTTTCGATAATTTATTGTTGTCCTTATAACAATCCAAATTCGTTACTTATGAAAGTAGTTTTTAATTTTTTTTTCTTGTACGAAGTCAGTTACATTGTGTTTGTTTAAGTAGCATATGAAATGAGCCATTATACATATGTAAATTACACCCTTTTATAGCGACATTTAAGTAGGTTAGGAAGCTACCGGATAATGACTTTTGTTTGGAATTACCGTTAACTGTATAATTGTTGGAGCACTTTCATTGGAAAGCGTCTGAATTCAGACAAAATTGTAGAAACTTACGATTAGAAACAAACGTATGAGTTCATATAAGCATCTGTTTACAGGGATATTGTAGTTTTAAATGAGAATGTGGTAAAGTCTTATAAATTATTTAAGTTGCATATACAGCTGTAATTACATCGTTCAAGGACAAAAATGCAAGAGAAAACATATTCATTCTATAGAAACGATATTTCTTTTCCAAGAAGAGTTAATTACAAAATTAGTGTAGAAATTTAAACAATTATTCTAATAAGAGTTCTTTTTACGTTGTTAAACAACACAATTAATTAAAATTTATGTAAATTATCGAAAAATCGTTTATCTTCGAGATAAGAACAAATCGTACGTAAACCTCGAAAACTACAAAAATTTCAAATTAAATACAAAAAACCATATCTGATTAGTTTTAAATATGAATACGCATTTCGTATCATTAATAACACTCAGATACTCTAGTACGTAGACTTCCGCGGTCGTGGTTCATACTATCTGCTTCTGGGCTTACGGGCTGGAATCGCGTCACTGGTATAACTGCCGACGTTTCGTATCTGTCGCACTGAAACTGGTCAGTTTCAGTGCGACAGACAGGAGCCCTGAAGATGTTCCATACGAGTGGGTACGAAACGTCGGCAGTTATACCAGTGACGCGGTTCCAGCCTGGAAGCCCAGAAGCAAACACTCAGATACGTTAGTGTTATAGTGATATACTTTATTTGTGTAGTGTGTGCTTGCTAGTGGACTATCCATTATCCATCAATAATATAGTTTTGCTATATGCCCAATAAATTATTTTAATTGTCAAAGACAAGTTGTGAAGAGTACGTTTTGTTTTTATGTAGATTTAATGAACGGTGTTGGTCCATATAACTCTATTTGATACTTCATCACATAAATTGTTGACGATAGAATACTATTAGTGTTGATATTTTTCCAAATAGTAATTCACATTTTACTCCATCGTTAACATTTTTCATGTCGTAACATAGAGATAGGTTATTCGCACAATACTATGAATCTTGACAAAAAAGCAAACCATCTAATTAATCGTTTTGTATAAAGCAAGACATCTTCAGTGGCTTAATTGTTGAATTTACAGTTTCTATCAACTTGGTTTGCTAGATTTAGTATAAGTAAAGTTCTAGTACAAGAAAGAATAAACCATAATCCGATTGCTACGATTAGAATTACAGGACGATGTGACTTGATTAAATAAGAGTTCAAAAACTTGAGAATGAACATCTAGACATTCATAGCAGTCAGAAGGTACTATGGAAGAACATACGAATAAATACCGAAGCAAGTTGACATAAATCATTAGCTAGAGGAATGGAAGGCCTATAGATTCCTCAAAATAGTAATTAACTTGCATAGGAAATGACTAGACAGGAACGTAGTCAAATTACTAAGTAAAAGTATAAGGTTCACATTAAACAATGGCGATAGTTACAGCATAAAATGAACCTTCAAAAAACAGGAGAAGAATATCAGTGCAAAATCGGAATAGCAACAGTAAATGGAAAATCAACATCTTTGTTAAGGATAGAAGTTGTCCAAAAAGTAACACAAATATATTTGATACGACAGCAACTATGATTCATTTAAAGTATTGACGATGGAATGTTATTCGCGTTATTATAATAACATAATATCATTTATTAATTACACTCATCATTTATATGGATGTGAAATGTCATAGAGAGTATAGTATGTAAATAAAAATATTGCGAAAGTGCAAAAATTGTAAAATATAAAACTATATAAGAAAAAATTATCACAAATGGTCCGAAAAATTCTTGCATCGTGTAAAAAGTTTTCGAAATTAAGTAGAACAATTTTTTTTTATAAGCTTTGTAATTATTGACATTCTCCAGTTTCCGGAACTGTCTTGTACAAGTTATCACCCATATGCGTAGGGGGACTCATTGTAGCCCATGAACGTGTGCGCCACCACAACTAAGTTGTCCTTGCTTCTGGTATTATAACCATGCAAGTCGCTTTCAATTTTAAATACATTTTTAAGAAACACATACTGCAGCATTTTACATACATATATAAATACATATAAATGCTAGTAATGCATTGTCACCAAAGATTTGAAGATCACCCGCAGAATTAATTTCTAAATAATAAAGACTCTCTCCCATTCGACGGCTTGCGCCCATGCTACCATACTGTAATTTAACACTGAATAGGTAAGGGAATAATAAACGGTTAAAAGAGACTCTATCCAAAAAGTTATTAAATTTTAAACTGCGTATTGCAAAATAGGCGACATTTTATCTCGGTCAAACAACGTCGATAAACGAAACCCAATACAAATTATAACCCACATTTACTTCTAAATATGTGGACATTAAAGCATATTCATATGTATAGTTCCTAAAATTTATAGTAAAATTCTCATAATTTCTATTATTTAATTTATGATTAAATAGAACTAATTTGTTTTTTTCAGTGTTAATGATTAATTTGTCTTTTTAACACTAACTATGAAAATCATGGAGAGCTTTTTGCAAATTTCCAGATACAACAATTGAAGTATCGTGAAGATACAAAAATACTTTTCCACAAGAGATGTAATTTGGAAGATCATTGATAAGAAGTATAAATAGTAGAGTAGAGTTAACCTGGATTTTTCTATTGGAAAGGTATGATGACAACCAATTATTAATGTTTTCTTTAAAACCCAGATTATATAATTTATCTATTAAAAAAGTGTGATTAACTGAATCGAATGCTTTGGAAAGGTCAAATAAAAGTGTGGCTACACTCAGTCTTTGGTTAAATAAATCATTTATGCACTGAACAAAATCAGTACTCGCAATTCCTATAGAAAAACCTTGTCTGTAACTATGTTGGCTACCAGGAAACTTTTTCAATTGGCTACAATAATTTGTAATGCGCAGAACGATCGCCTTCTCAAAAATGTTCGACATTTATGTTAAAATGGCGATTGATATATAGTTATCAATGATCTCAGAGTCACCTTTTTTAAAAACAGAAACAACATGAGATATTCTTAGAGAATTCGGGAACTGCCCAATCTCCACGGAGTAACTTATAAAATTTATTATATGTTCGGCAATGGTTGCGGCAGTGGTTTTCAAAACACTCACAAGCATACTACCAACTCTCATCGATTTCGTATTTGGTATATTGTTTATTAATATCGATTATAGTTTATACCAGTAGGTAATGTACATGTACATATTTGGGCTATTTCCTTCGTTTAAAGAATTTATGTATAACATCATGGCAACTCAAAGAAAGACAGCTTTCTTGCTAAACTAATTTCCTTCATTAATTCATTTGACGAATATGTTTTCAATCCTTGTATTTGAAAAAAAGCTCAAACTTGGCTTCGAAATATCAAATATTGATAACTATTAGCCCGTACAATTGAAACTCCTATATAATATAACGCGTACAGCATATTGTAGATATACAATATTAGTATAAAGTACGGGGCAACTCTAGCATTTAAGCAGATGGGTTATTCTTCATCAGTGAAATACCTTTGTTTGCCTATCGTTCCTTTTAGTAGTGCGGTTGTCAGTTTTTCTGCTAATATTGCCGTATTTAATCGATAGTCAAACATATTGTTTCTTCGTGCTTGGTCTCCTTATGGCATATGGCGTTATAGTCATGTATATTGTTTCTGTCAGCCTTTTTATATGGGTGATTTTCCTTTCAATGTTAACAGTTTGATCCCATGTAATTTTATGGTTTTCTTCCCAGATATTTTTGGTGAGTCATGATTCATCTGTTTCGTCAGTCGAACTTATTTTAATGTTCTTTGATTCGAACTTTTATGGGTCCACCTGTTTCTCAGATATATTTTTTATCATGTCGACATGGTACTTGGTATATACAATACTTTACTCTTTGATTTTGTATTAGAATTGATCTATTAGTGTTTATAGTCTCCATGGATGTTCTGATCTTGTATTTCTTACCTATTCTTCTGATTTCTTACAACATGCCTCTGATATATGGGATTTCCATAGTACATATCTTGTCCTGTTTTTCTGGTTTCAGAACCTACCATATTATTCTGTTTTCCCTTGCTTTGGTAATATCTTTTTTGTATAACAATTTTTCTTCGATACGTTTGTTATGTTTCTTATCTGTCATGTTTCTATTCCTCCCCGTTGAGCGAATGTTTACACTTCTGTTATATTGGTATCCAGCTATTCTAACATTCGCATTTTTTGGGATAGCTGGAGTCGAAGTGCAAATCCTTTCTTACGTGAGTTGGTTTTCTGGATACTTATATTAGTCTTCAGTGTGCCATCACTTTGCGTCTCTATCTCTGTAGTTAATTTAGTAGATTCTTCTGTATTGTTAAAATGTTGTAAGAATCCCTCTGTGTTTTCACTGTGCAATTATATAATGAACGTGTCATTTTACATGACTCAGATACGTTGTTTGTTTAGAGATAGATTGTGTGGCTAACCATAAATTCTATTTAAGTTGCGGTGACCGCACTATTTTCACCTCTAAATTCACTCGCATCAAAATGCGTGTTTTATTTATACCTAAATATTCCTATGTACAAGTAACTATTTGAATAAAGTAGGTGTTGTTTTCGTATATGTAGTACGACTATGCTATACATTTCTTTTTTATCACAAATGTTGTCTAATATTGTGCACTATTTTTGTTACAAAAAATAAATAGTCTATCTATTTCAAACATTCTATTCTTTTGAATGTCTTGTTAGTTTTTGAAAAGGGGTTGGTGGTTAAATCGAGAGAATTATTGCAAGTATTATCTATCTTTCGTGTAGGACAATGGTGGTGAAGAACGTTTTACGAAAAAAAACATGCTGGAGAATTTATCAATTTGGGCTACTTTTACTGTTCGATGTAATTATTCAAAAGAGTGACAGTTCAACGGCAGTTTCTATCTACTGTCATAATTAGGGTAGTCGTAACAAGTATTTTAGTAATCAGGTGAGCTTAATTATGAATATTTGGGATTCTAAACCTTACATCGCACACTGCGTTATAAATACGAAGGTTAGTAACACATATATTTGCCAAAAACTGCCGAAATATCGAATTTACTTAAATATTTTGAACGATGGAAATTGCTCAAACAACAACGTAAACAGTACCATCATGTTATTAAGGTTTATATAAGAAAATAATTGCATTCATTTGCAAAAAATCTGTGTGATTACTATTATACTGGGTGTCCCATGACAGACGGTTTAAGGATGTGTTACCGAAGCAATTTCAAGTTCGAACATTTGCTCAAAACTCTATCGTAACTGAACTACAAGTATTTGTAGTTTTAGATAACCAAATTTTTCAACACTAAAAAATCATCTAGGGAATTTAAATCAGGTGACATTGGCGGCCAACGAACTGCTGATCTCTTCCAACTCACCAGTCCGTAAAATTTTGATTAAGAAAATTTGTTACTTGTCTTCCAGTGTGCGGAGGTGCAGTATCTATATTCGTCGTCAAATATTAAGGGGAACGTCATCCAGTAATGTTATAAGGTCATTTTCCAGGACACATCAGTAACGAACGAGTTTTTCAATTATAAATGGATCAATGAGAAGGTTGTCAATAATGCCACACCAAAAACTTCAAAAGCTTGTAGCTTTGTTACGATAGAATTTTTGGCATATGGCAGACATTCTTATTTTTAAATTGCTTTAGTAACACATCCTAAAGCTATGGAAATCATGTCATGGGACAGCCGGTATGTATACACAATCTGTCACAGAGAAAACGGAACTTTTTTAAAATAGTAATTCTTGCTGGCAAAAAATATGCGTCGGTAAGGTAGATCTTTCTCCAACGTTATGTCAAAATATCATGACATTTGTATCATTAGAAGTGGAGAAGCTGTGCGTAAAGTAACAGTGTGTATTTGGCATTGGCCAAAAAATGAATTTTGAACAAAGAGCAAATAACAAGTTGTGTTTTAAACTCGGGAACGATTTAAAGACGGTCATACGAACATAAATGACTACGAACATGTTGGTGTAAAAAGAATATGTGGTTACGGAAAGTAACATGGAACTTAGGCGTGAATTTATCAGAAATGAGCCGAAATCCTCATTGCTATACATGGGAGTGGAATTATATATTTCCAAAGATTCAATTCTTCGCATTTTGACGCAGTATTTGGAACTGAGGCAGATTTGTGCAAGGTTTGTACCACACAAGGTAATTGAATTCAACATTGTACAGACTTGATTAAGGACTCAATAAATGACGAAAACGTCAGGTATTCTATTATAACTGGCGATGAGACGTGGTGTTTTCAATATGTTCCACAAAACAAGCGTCGAGGCTCTGAATCGAAGCATCCAAGCGCAGAAAGACCGAGAAAAAGCAGTTTGGAGAAGTCGAAAGTGAAGAAGAGTTTGCACCAACTTGTCAAACAGTCAATGCTGTATATTATCTGGGCTTTATGAAGCGTCTTTTGGGGCGCATTCGTCGTATGCGCCTTCAATATCGTGAAAAGGTAGCTATCTTATCGCTTGATGCCTATCGCCGATTTTCTAACTGCAAATGGCATTTTAACCATCAATCATTCACCGTATTCACCTGATTTGGCCCCTGTGATTTCTATCTTTCCTCAAAACTACATTTGCCGATGAAAAGACAGCGTTATGCCGACGTCGAAGTCATTAAAAAGGTGTCGACCGCCATCTCTAAAGATTAACTTAAAAATTCATTCGACATGTTAATTGACTGTGCAAAACGTTGTATTGAAGCTGAAGGCGACTACTATTCATTAAAATTTGTGTTTCTAAAATTCTTATAGAATTGAATAAAGAAATATGAAAATATATTCGATAAAGACTTAATAATAAAAACATCGCCTCATAAAAGTTATACTTTTGTCAAGTACAGCTTTAAACTGCTCTTACTCTGAAAGAAGAAGAATCGCTTTTTTTTAATTTTCATTATTTAAGTAGTCTTTTTTGGTGGGACCAAACGCAATTAATGTTACGAAATGCAAAACTAATGCTATTTAGCAGTATATATTGCTTTTAACGCGAACAAATCGATAAAGGAATTTGTAGAACATAAGAATCTTTGAAAATGGAAAGGATATTAAATCTTATTAATATACAGTGTTTGCAATAAAACTAAACTAATTGAAAAGATTTGGTTTAAATTTTCATTAAAACGGAGAAAGACAACATATTTTATTTTTTCTTTTGCCTTATTTGTACTAATGTCATGTTTTTGGCGAAGTCTAAATTTATTGATGTTGCCAAGATCGAAACTAATACTACTTATTCACTAAATGGAGCTTGAAAATGATACTTTTAGGATGTTATGCTGATGTTAAATTTCTAGTATTTTATTTAATTTAAATTGTATTTGAAATATATATTAAATTTTATATCTGCTTTATCTGAAAACGAATTTAATTTTGAACATTTAATTTGAATTATTAAATGTAACAAAAATAAATAAAACTAAATCAAAATGAAATTTTGAACTTTTGCGAGCAATTGGTTGAAATAAAATAATTAAATCCAAAAGAAATTACATTTCAATCCGGAATCGGTTATTCAAATTAAGCAGTTCAAACATAAATGTAAATACATCTTACTTTCTCCTTAACGTTAACGCTTGTTTAACTTATCCTAAAAAAAACTTTTTATTTACTCTTCCTGACACTAGTTGCACATATTGGATAAACTGGTTACTCTGGTATTATAGACATCGAGTTGAATTTTAACATTAAACTGACACAATCACCAGCGAGCACTGAATTTGAATTCTTGATACAATGCCGCTGTACTATGTAGTCGTACCGCAAATAATTTTCCCCACCTAGGATGTAAACAAGGAGAGAATCCGATAAACCGTTTTCGAATAATTCTTTCAAGACCAACAGTTAATGTCGCTGTTATTGTGTTAAGGTTGATTATTTCCCAAACACGTGAAAGACTACACATGTTTGTTGCTTGATTTCCATGAACATAAATGACGAAATAATTTGAATGTATTTATTTAAATGATGCTGTAATTGGAAGGTATGTGGTATTTAAAATAATTAGGAATTTTACAGAGCGGATTGAAAAATGAGGTTTATAAAATATGAACGTACTCGTACATACGTACCAGAGGATACGAATGAGAGCGTTCGTTGAGCGATGTGACGGTTTTATAATAATAAAATATGAAAGGCTCGTAAGTATAATATTAACAATAATAATATATATTTTTTGGCGATATTTTTATTTCCAACTACCGTCAATAGAATTCGTAAATATAAAAATTAAAAATGAAAACTAGATATTAAGTATACACGAAACGTGCGTTAATGTGTATATTAAAACGTAGAAAATTATTCAATAATAATAATAATAAAATAAAACAATACTCGGAAGAATGACAAGCTCATCAATACTCAAATCATTTAAATTTTTTTCTCGCATATCACAAACTATCTAAATGTCATCCGTTATTTAAATAAAGAACAATTGAAGTTTGTTGCCCTACATTGTTTTTAAACTTCAAACGCAAGGCTTTACAAAAGCAACTTTTTATATTTGGTGTCTCACTTTCGTTCCTAGTATTACACGCAGTAATGATATAGTATAAGAATACCTACCCAGTAGCGAAACTTTAAATAACTTCGTGATATGCGCAAGCTTTGTGTGACATGTAGACTTGCTGTGTAAACAAATAAATTATTTATTTTTGGAAGATTTTAAAAACGTATTATTTAGTTTTGTTTGTTTACAAATATTAGGTTTATGTAGCAACAAGTCTATTTAGAGTTAATTGCGAATTGCCAAAGTTGACAAAAATATATGTAAATACAAATCTACAATGGTTCATTAACTAATACTTCTTTTAAACTAGAAACATTTTGTATATTTTCTCACCTTTACCTAATAATATAAAAATAATATAATATAATAATAATCTTTTAACTGAATATTCCTTTCTTGTGTTCTTCTTCTTGTTTGAATGTTAATTTTCCTCGCTAATTTGAAATACTTCTTTCTGAAAACGTATGTTTGATAATCCTTTATAGATTCCTTTCAGTTTTCAGTTTTCAGCTGGAAAACTTGTTTAATATTTCCTTTATTTGTTATAAGTTATATGTATTTTTAATCATTCCAATAAAACAGTACCAGTGTATTTCTTTATCTATTAATTTTACGTAATATATATGCTGGCAATAAATATTAAGTTCTAATTTCAAAATATTTATTTTTATTTTTAAACTCAATTATAAATTATAATCTTTCAAACATTCTAAATAAATTATTATTATTGTAAAATACTTTTACATTATTTATATTTAAATTATGTAAATATATCTTCTCAACTCTTTTATCAAATTTCAAATAACATATATAACTTTGAAATCATTCAAATGTATGCCGACAATAGCATGGTAAATACACGTTTCGTATAATGCCAATACTCATCAGGTTACCTGGGTTTGTCGAACATTCAGTACTGTGCAAAAGATAGAAGCACCTAACGATATTTTCTAAAATCTATTTACTAAAATGTTTTTACTAACAATTATTGGGTTAATTTAATTTGTAATGCTTCATACATCTTTCCAAGAACGATTCACTTATTGGTAGAAATATAATCACTGGAAATTTCCAAGTTTATAACATCATACTTCCACGTAGGGGTGACAACAACCGCCTGATAAGAGGATTAAAGTAATAAATTTTATTGCACCACGATGCTATGCAATAAAATTTCAAGGGAGAGTTATTTATTTATAAGATTTTGTTTTTAATTTAGTCGTAGAAATGATACAGAGCGATTCCATAATAGCATTTATTTAGATCCTTAAAAAAAACGCGCCTACGAGTGAAATTTTCATTTTAAGAAAAATTGTGAGCTGTAAATTGTTATAGTAGATAGAAAATTCCTAGAATAGCATTACTAGACAGAAATAAAATTATCGTTTTACACCAAGAGGGTTATAGTCAACTGAAAATATCAAAGATAGTGAAATGTTTCCGGTATGCTGTGCAACAAACAATAAAAAGAATGACTCAAACCGGCAGTGTAAGTGATAGACCAGAGTGGACGTCCAAAAATGTCAGTAAAGCTGATGCCCAGTTTTTAAAAGTTAGTTTCATAAGAAATCGTAAAAAAGTCAGCGCAGAATGGTACTTCGGTACATGCTTCAACAGTAAGGCGATACTTGCCCAGATCAGGCTTGAGGGGATGCGTGGTTGTAGGAAAACTCTTAAAACCGATTATAATGTAGGGCCACCAAACTTGAGAATATAATGAGTGGCGACAAGCACTATGGACTGACGAATCTAAATATCAATTATTTGGAACGAACAGACATCAGTATGTTAGATGACGCCCTGGTGAATCGTTATTGCAACCATGTTTACACACTACCATAAAACATGGAGGAGGCGATATCTAAGTTCGGGGTTGTATTTCGGCAGCAGGTGTGGGTGAAATTGTAAAAATAGAGGGTAAATTAACTGGTGAGAAATACAGAACACTATTAGAAGAACATGCCATACCATCAGGGCAGCGACTTATTGGCAATAATTTCATTCTACAGCAAGATGATGACCCCAAGCATACCCCAAAACTTGTGAAAACTTATTTAACACAGCAGGAAGCAAATGGGATATTGCAGACTATGATATGGCCACTTCAAAGTCCTGACTTAAATATTATTGAGCATGTATGTTATCTTAACAGAAAAAAGTGTGAAAGGGGGCCAAAGAACAAAAATGAACTGTGGAACATACTACAGGAAGAATGGTATAATATTCCTGAAAGTTTCGTTAGCCTACCAAGAAAAATGCGGAATACCATAAAAAATAGAGGTGGCCATACAAAATATTGAAAATTTAAATTGTTTATGTTTAAATATCGATATATTAGTCTTTATACATTAAAAAAAATTGCAGCTTGTGTAAGATTATTATTTATCCTTTCATAATACTTTCTTGTAGAATTCAAGAAGGTGTTTTTTTTTGCACAGTACTGTATGTACATAAGTAGTACATAATTTCGGAAAATGTATAAAAAATGTTTTCTTATTTGTTAGATACTTCTTATTGCAAGCTGATATTTTATGCATCCATAATAATCAACCGAACCAGATATAACAAATATATCTCGTTCATATTTTGGTGAATATACATTATACCTATCAATGTTCAATATAAAGTTTTATGAATATTTACAAAGCTAAAGTATATTATTTCTTTTCTCAATTAATATACAGCTATTTTTTTTACCTCAAAATTATTTGCTATTAGAAATATGATATTAATTTTCCTGAATAATTTGTTATTTAACAGGTAAATATAAATGCTTATAATCCTGCTACCTAGATTATCGATATACACAGTCGGTAAGGTAGATCTTTCACAAATGTTACCTGAAAATATCATGACACTTGCATCATTAGGAGTAGAGAAATTGCTCATAAAGTAACAGTGTGTACTTGACATTGGTTGAAAAATGTATTCGAATAAAGAGCAAATATCAAGTTCTGTTTTAAACTCGGTAAATCGTTTACTAAAACGTTTAATTTAATAAAACAACTGTATGATGATGCGTGTTTATCAGGTAGGAGTGTGTATGAGTGGTATAAACGGTTTAAAGACGGTTGTACGAGCGTAAATTATGACGAAATGTTCCCAAAAATTCAATTCATCACATTTTAACACAGCATTTTGGACTGAAAAAGATTTATACAAGGTTTGCACCACACAGGCTAACTGAATTGAGCATTGTACAGACTTGATTAAGGACTCAAAGAAGGACGGAAACGCCAGATCTTCTATTGTAACTGACGATGAGACGGGATGTTTTCAATATGACCCAGAGACCAACCCTCGAAGCTCTGAATGGAAGCATCCAAGCGAAGTAGACCGAAAAAAAGCCGTTTGGAGAAGTCGAAAGTGAAGACAATGTTGATTTATTTTTATGAGTCGAAAGGCATAGTGCACAGAGAGTTTGCCAACAAGTCAAACAGTCAATGCTATATATTATCCTGGTGTTACGAAGCGTCCCTTGGCACGTTTTCGTCGTGTGCGCCCTCAATATCGTGAAAATGGTAGCTGGCCTTTGTTACATGATAATGCAGCATCTCATCGCTCAACGCTTATCACTGATTTTCTAACTACATATGGCATTTTAAGTATCAACCATTCATTGTATTCACCGGATTTGGCTCCCTGTGATTTTTATCTATTCTATAAACTACAATTACCGATGAAAGGACAGCGTTATGCCGACGTCGAAAAAGACATCTCTAAAGATGAACTAAAAATTCAATCGACATGTTAATTGACCATGCAGAACGTTGTATTGAAGCCGAAGGCGACTACTTTGAATAAAATAATGTATTTTACTATAATAGTATGCTTTTGTTTTTATTTTAAAAAAGTCCGGTTATATCTACTTCTGTTCAACTACTGCTATTGTCTGTCGCATTGAAACTGAGTTTCAGTGCGACAGAGACCTTGTGACAGACTGAAACTGGGTTTCAGTGCTACAGACAGTAGCAGTAGTTGAGCCCTCCAGATGTCGCATATGAGTGGGTACGAAACGTCGGCACAAACAAAACGTGCTCTTCACAACTTGTCTTTGACAATTAAAATAATTTATTAGGCGTTATAGCAAAACTATAATGATGGATAATGGCTAGTCCACTAGCAAGCACACACTACACAAATAAAGTACATCACTATAACACTAACGTATCTGAGTGTTTGCTTTCGGGCTGGAACCGCGTCACTGGTATAACTGCCGACGTTTCGTACCCACTCGTATGGAACATCTTCAGGGCTCAACTACTGCTCCTGTCTGTCGCACTGAAACTGACCAGTTTCAGTGCGACAGATACGAAACGTCGGCAGTTATACCAGTGACGCGGTTCTAGCCCGGAAGCCCAGAAGAAGATGTATGGACCACGACCGCGGAAGTTTACGTACCAGATTAAGTTCGGTTATAATTTGATATTATTCGTAACAGGCTTTCTATAATATGCAGAAAGAATCAATAGTGTGTGAAGTTTATATAAATTCTACCTCGGTTATGGATTGTTCTTCTTCTTTCGTTAGGCCTATGGCCTGTGTTTTACTGGGATTTGTTATCTTGAGAATTTGATGAACAACTGTCTCTTCATCAGTTTGGTGGTCTTCTTGATGGTCTGGTTCCTTCTGGCTTTCCATTTCGCGCCACCTTCGATGGTATGTCGTTATTCATTCTGGATACGTGCTGGTTCCAGTTTCTTCTCCTTTCTCATCCTCACCTCACTACGTCTTGAACAATACATTCCTGTCGGATATCTTCATTTCTTATACGATTCCGCCTCGTTTTTCCTATTATTGTTCGTAGTACTTTCATTCTGGCGTTCTTAGTGCCTGCTTTGTTTTTTTCGTGTCAGTTCTCTCAATTGCATAGGTTAATATTGGGCGAACGCAGGTCTTATAAATTCTTATCTTGGCTTCTATTTTAAGATATTTATTTCTCCATATTAAATCTTTCAGTGCCCCTGAAGCGACTGCTGTTTTTCTTATCTGGTTGACTGTTTCCCGATAAAGATTTCGGTTACTTGTTATATCTATTCCCAGGTAGTTGACCGACATTCTCTGCTCGATTATTGACTTATCGGTTTCGAATTTGCACCTTACCGGTTCCTTCGATATAGGCATGTACTTGGTTTTTTCGACCTATATGTTTCACTTGTTGTATGTTGTATTTTTTAGCTGTAATGTTACATTTGTGTAGGATTTTTTGTAGGTTGTCCTTGCTTTAGGCAACCAAGACTGCGTTATCCACATAAAACACTATACTCAAATTAAGATTTCCTATTCTGTATCTCTCCATGTTTCTTATGCTCTTTATTAGCTTGTCCATTATTAGATTGAATAAAGTGGGCGTAAACTGTAATCTTGTTTAATTCCGGTGTTCCTTGGGATTTCATGTGTTGTTTTGAAATTGACTTTTATCTGTATGTAGCATTTCGAGTTGAATTTTTCTATGAGTCTTATGTTTTTGGAGATACATTCCTATCTTCAAGAATTTTTGTGATATATAGTCGTATCCTATCGAATGCTTTTGTCAGATCGACGAAGTAAAGGAATTCCGGTTTGTTATATTCTATGACTTTTTCTGTAATTTGAAGAATTATGTATATGGCATCTGTTGTGGATCGATTTTTCCTGAATCCTTGCTGTATCTCTTTGATTGGCGCCAGGTCGCGTATAGTTTCTGTGACTATTCCAGTAAATAGTTTCGATATTGTCTCTAGTAAAGTAGTTCTATAGTTTGGAAGTATTACCTCCTCCTTTTAATTAAAAGATGAAAAATTGATTGAGAATGTAATTGAAATTTAATTTAAGGTGGATGATTGATTGATTGAGACAATTTATTACCTCCTTTGTTTTAATAAATAATAATAGGGATATTATTTAACAGAGAATATTTATTTGCACGTGTTGGTTAGTCAATTTATTACGAGCGCGTGTCCGACTAGCTAAAGCACTGCAATAAATGCAAATAAAAGACAAGAAAGTAATATAATTGAATGTAAAAAGAAATGAATGAATATATAAATATAACGGTTAATTCGATGTTAATGTAAGGAGTTAATAATTAATAGCTGTGTACAATGAGCGTCAAAAGTCCAGGACGCGTGCCAAGCTGAAAGAAAGATTATTAGTGGAATAAAACGACAGAAATGCCTTTAAAATTTTATTCACAAGTTAAATGAATTCTTAAAGCTTGAATGTGGTAAATAGAAATAGTTAAAAAGAACTAGAGCAACAAATAAAATAGGATGAACGTAATAGCAAAGCTGCAATAAAATATAAGTCTGGATGTACGAAGGCTGCTAATAAAGTATAAAATAAAAGGTTAGATTAAAACGGGCACCGGGCGGTGCATATATGTACTTGCTTGTTTGTGTATGTGTATATATCCTGGATCAGGAAAGGTGTATTTATATTCCGCGGTCGCGGAAATTAAACACGAGGTCACAAGAAGCGCGAATAAAGGTTCGCGGCACAAACACGTGTAGTCTCACTGACGACAGACAAGCGAAGAGTCTTGGTTCTCTTACGGTTATGGCTTTTATAAGGAACCCTTAGGTTGAGGGGCTATGTGTGCGTGTCATGTTTGAATTAACCAATAGCAAACAGGGACAGGCACGCTACCACTTGGGCGGGAAACGAATTAGTTACATTAAAATTGATTTTAATTTCAATATAAGCATTAAGCAAATTATCTACACAGAATAGTAGACGTGTATTCTGTGTAAAAGAAATACCAAATTGGGATTGGTATTTGAATCGCGAATTGCATTTAGAAATCAATATAACTAAGTTGATATCGAATTCAGTGAAAAGTTTGGTAACTTCGAGTAGTCTTTGGTACCTGAGTTCGGTGTTTATTGCAACCTTGACCATTGTACGTGACTAACACAAAAGGGACTCTGCATCTGAATATATATACGAGGACCGGACAAATAATGACAGTATAATAATTTAGGAATTCAAGATCGAATTGTATTTTAAATTAAACAAATTAATCTTAAAAACGATATAAGAAATTATTATATATAGAGAGTGTAATAGAAGGTATTTCTTATTTCCTTTTTTGAATATCAGTGTTGTGATACCTCGATTCCATTCTTCTGCCACTATTTCATTTTCTATTATTTTGTTAAATAATATTATGATTTATTGCATAAGGTGTTGCCCACCATACTTTATGTGTTCATTCATGATCCTGTCTCCTATCGGTGCCTTTCTGTTCTTCGTCTTTTTTATTGCATTTGTTACTTAGTCTTTTGCAATCGTCCGTTGTGATTATTATGTTTCTGTTTTCGTTAATACCGTCGAAGAGTTTCTTGATATAGTTTGCGCACTCATTCGCATCTATTGGGTTGATTTCCTGGTATTCATTTATTGGTTTCTTAAGTGATTTTAGTAATTTCCAGACCCTTCTCTGGCTTCCGTAAAAGTCAAATCCAATATCCCAGTGCTCTTCGTTTATGTTTCTTATTAGTGAGTTGACTTTATTTCTTATTATTATATATTTTTCTTTTTCTTCTTCTGTTTTCTTACTTTTATAAATCAAGTACGCTTCCTTTTTTTCTTTGCATAAGGTCTTTACTTCTTCGGTAACCATGGCTTCGTGTTTCGTTTGTTGTTGACATTGATTTTCCGCGATCCTAATGCTTCTTCTGATACTGTTTTCATATTTTTAGTTATGTCCCTACCTTTCTTCTATATTGTCTGTCTTGTTTGCGTTGTTCTCTTTTATTGTCACTTCTAGTCGCGCGCTGTAAAGTTGCCTCGTACGCTCATTTTGTAGAAATTCTATATTTATGTTTTTGTGAGAGGTGGAACATTTATTCGTATTTTACATAATATTGGCGTATAATCTGATCCTACGTTTGCGGATGATAGTGCTCTCATATCTAATATGTTTTTGGAATGCTGTGCTCTATTTGTTATTATGTAATCTATTGTAGATTTTCGCCCTCTTGTGTTAGTCCTTGTATACTTATGTTAAGTCTTATGTTGAAAATACGTGTTACTTATCCTTAGTTGGTTATATGCGCATAAATCTGAGAGCATCTCACCACGATCGTTCGTTGTATTCTCGTTAAATCGACGTTTCAGTCCCTCTGTAATGTTGTCTCTGACTCTTGCAGTCTCCTATAACAGATCTTATCTCGCTGGATGGTATATTGTCGAGCTCATCTTAAAGTTGTTCGCAGACTGACGTATATTCTTCCTTTGACTGCATAGGTAGCTATTAGGTACACTGGTTTGTTTCCTAATCTTAATGTTACTGCTAACATTCTGTCGTTTACGTGCTTTATATGTGTTACATGCGGTTCAAGCCTTTCGTGTGTTAGCATTCCTACACCCGACCCTGTTACTTTGTCTGTCTTATCTCTACCACTGTAACTTGGTATATACAAAGGGTAATAGGAAAGTCTTGCAATACAGCTTTGTTTATTTAATTTTTTCAAAGCAATTTCCTCTACATGTGTTGGATTGTAATCATAGCGTTAACGCCGATTGTTTACAATTGATTAAGAACGTGTATAATTATCGAGAATTAGATACGTATGAAAGCACGTATATTTTAAAGAATAAAAGCCATGTGGTGAACAGTGACACTGGACCGACTCAAACGTCCCTTTTCGGTCTGCTTAATGTCAGAAAAAGAGGAACACTGTAATAAATCACATGTAGGTACTTATCGGTTGTGTCCGTGTTCCTTTTTCAATGTCATTCATCCTAGTTTAAGTAAAACAATTTTTAAAAATCTTGTGAAACGAACATACAGTGTACATTTTGGTTCTCAACGGTGCGGATCGCGTACGGAGTTTGTTTTCGTACAGGTATTTTTCGCCGTGGTTTACCAGGTGCGACACTTTTGCAATTATCTGCTGATGATGACAACTTAGTTGTCGAAATGCTTATACAGAATTACAAAAGTTAATGTGGAAAGGGGTTATGTATCAACCTTAGTGATTAAATTTGAAGTTACTGTCAAGAATAGAATTAGTAACCGGATAATAAAACTGCCAAGGTAAATATATTGTCAAAAATGACAAACTTCACGATACAATTATCAAATCGGAGGCAACACTAACAGTGTTGCCAGTTCCCGAAATATGAACAGCTACCCTCATGTATATGTACATATATGGTATTCTTTTTTGTTTATTCTACCCACGGTAGTTTATAACTGTTAAATAAATAGATAATGATAATTGTTAATTATTTGTTAGTATTCTTACAAGAGCTGTTGTTATTTAAAGTCGAAACAGATTACATGCGATCTTTTTCGAATTTTAAATGATTTACTTTTTTATTGAACAAACGAACGTAATTTCCATTGTCGTGTATAATAAATAAATAACAATTTTACCTAGTTTCAAACCAATAAATAGCAAGTATCTACTACATTCTTATGATGCAATTTAAAAGGTAGAAAAACCCACTGTAATTACAGTTTCTAACTATTCACATTAAATAATTATGAGCCAAGATATAAAGATGTTTTAAAAATAAAATACAATTAACATTTCCTTGCGCATTTTTTGTTAAGAGTTAATAAATATTATTTCATTAATGTAATTTTATACTGTGTGGTCAATTAAATTTATAATTAAGGTAGTTGTGAATATTAGAACTTAGTTACAAGTAATGTTAAATGATAAATCATGTACAAATTATAATAAGTATCACATTTGCAAAATTTTCTCATGGAAAGTTATTTTTATGATATTTGAAAATATTCGTAGTGCAAGCATAGAGAATTTTCGAGAAGAACTTCCGAATTTTACTGCCAATTACAGTAAAATTGGTACAGCAGATATATCGATGCATCATGACTTTCCGACAAAAGGGGATTGTTATTCGAAAACCTGGTAGTCAATGCTTTATACAAAGGGTACTAGGAAAGTTTTGCAATATGACGCAACAACGAAGGAAGCTGCTTGTTGCAGAATGTTGAGAAATATTCATACGTGCATAGTAGCCGCCGCGCCATGTCGATGGGCTCAGTTATTCATCAGCAGTGAGAGTGTAAAGGTAAAGTGCTTGCGATGGCATCGTGGTCACGAAATGAGATAAGGGCAGTTTTGCGTTATAATTTCGTGCGTGGTTTAAACATAGACCAGTGCTTCGAAGAAATGACTCTTGCACTAGATGATGTTTGTCCACATCGCACAACGATATTCAGGAGGTATAGAGAATTCCAAAAGGGAAATTTGACTGTGGGCGATGCCGAGAGGGCGGGACGGCCACGAACGTCATTTACGGAGGAAAACGTTACTACTGTGAGGAAGATGTTTGACGAGGACAGGCGAGTGACCTACCAATAGTTAGAGGGTACTTCAGGCCTAAATGCACCAGCAATTCGCTCGATTCTGCATGATTATTTGCACGTGAAGAAACTTTGTTCTCTCTGAGTGCCCCATCGACTGACTGAAGAACA
This sequence comes from Dermolepida albohirtum, assembly GCA_031893035.1. NCBI lineage: Eukaryota > Metazoa > Arthropoda > Insecta > Coleoptera > Scarabaeidae > Dermolepida > Dermolepida albohirtum. The sequence goes on from JAVIWB010003623.1 coordinate 85,751, forward strand.
GATGACACGATGCATGACTTGCTGCCGGGAGATGCTAAAAAAGTTTAATAAGGGACAATCTCGGTATGTGAACAACATTGTGACAGGTAACGAGACTTGGTTGTACTATTAAAATGTGCCGACTAAAGTTCAAAACAAAGTTTGGGTCTTTGATGATGAGTCATTGGATTTATGAAGAACCTGCGTCCAAAGTCAAGATGGATACCTGGTTCCTCCATCACGATAATGCTGTAGTTCAGCACGCCAAAGCCTGCACCGAATATTTGACCACGAAAGGATTGAAACTTCTCGAGCACACTCCCTACAATCCAGATCTTGCTCCCTGCCACTTTGCATTGTTCCCGCATGTGAAAATGAAGCTAAAAGGGAGGCGCTTTTCCAGTGATGAGGACCTTCTGCGGATTTGGGAGAACGAGTGTGTTTTACTCTCTAGTGAAACTTGGTAGACCTAGTTTAAAGATTGGTTTCGGAGGATGGAGAGGTGTATTGAGTGTACAGGAAATTACTTTGAAAAAATTAAATAAACAAAGCTGTACTACAAAACTTTCCTTGTACCCTTTGTAAGATGTAGTAAGATTAGTTGCAATCTCCGAAGAAGTCGAAGTCTTGCTTAGGATGTAGAATTATTAGACACAATTCTAAAAGGATTTTCATTAGTAGTCATACAAAATAACGATTTTGTTAGAAGAGTAGTTTTTGATTTCTTCAGAAACGACTCTAACGATTTTTTAAAATTTTATAAATAAATAAATCCTATAAGATGTTACTATTTGTTTTATAAATGCAGAATAATCCGAATATATATTCGAATATTGTTTAATATAAACTTATTCCAACAAACCTACGTTACGTTCTCGGAAACAACAAATGTTTTTCCAACTTTATACGAATGATATTATGAAACAAATATTTGGAAAAAAATAAACTTATCCAAACTTTGAACATAAATGTAGACCTATTAACTCAATAATTCTAATGAATAATTTGATTTTAACCAATGATGTATTTATCTAAAACTGTAACTTTATCTGTAACTTCTTCGTGTATCATTTTATATTAATATGAAACTGATATAGCAAAGAGAGAAAGTTAGTGCAGTGGAATCGTATTCCTTATTTAAGGTGAACTATTGATGCTGATAGGTATCAAAATGGTTTATTACCACTATTTTTTGATAATTTGCAGCGCAATAAACTTTTGATTGGTTACTTTGTACGGTATAGTGTCACAGCACATTGATTCAGCGCTAGATTAACAATTCTAGACAGTTTTTCCATATCTAAAAAATACTGTATATAAGAACAATTGCTACACTTGGAGACTAAAGGAGCAATAGCTGAAACATGCATGAAATGGATTAGAGAATTTGAAGAAACGAGTTTGAAGCTGACTCGCAACATTTCTTGTAATGTATTTTATAAAACCGTACGTGTTATTTAGTTGTTCCATTGTTAAGACAATCAAAATCATGCACATCATTGTAAAGCAAATTAACTTAAAATTAATATTTGTAGTTTGTGGTAAACATTACCAACAGTGACATTAATTATTAAGCAGCGTTGTAGACTTTGGGGCAAGACACAAAGCCTACTGCAACTATAATTATAAATTCAATTGATCTCCTGATACTTATATTATTTTTAAATTCTTCCGATTCAATTGATTATGTTTTCTTTGCAACAGGTTTGTTAAGTGCAGTACTAATATACTTCAAAATAATGTGTTACATACGATGTATGGCAATTAAATAACGAGACTATGCCCCTTCCATCACGCAGCCACATTGGGCGAGGCTGTAATTGGAATATCATTGGCCTTGATACTTCTCAAGCAACAACCCGTAGTTTCGTCTCTTTGTCTGCTTTAATTTACTTTCCAGCTTTAATTGTAGAGGACACTGTTACTTAATAGTACCGTGATAATGGTTGACATAAGAATCGAGTAGCGAATTAACCTGAAATTCCTTGTTAAATAAAAAAAATCGCCAACAGAAAGATCGGATTTGCGGAAGAACGACTCATGGATTCTGCACCAGGACAACGAAAAAATTTTTAGCGTAAAAGCGCATTGCTGTACTTGATCATCTTCTGTCAGATCTAGATTATATTTACGATAACTTCAATGAGTTCATTTTAAATATTTTAGATTTTCATTCATCCAGATTTTACTCTTCCACAATACTATTGCTATATTGTACCTTTAGGTACTTACGCAGACATTGGCATTTTTATATTACGAAATAAGTTCTTTATGGTTAGGTAGAGGGTATTTATCCCTAGATATAAAAAATGAAAGCCGAAATTTTTCAAAAAGGTCGACTGAATTCGGTTCTGTGCCTATTCTACACGAACAACCATTTTAACATGTCGAGTTGAGGACGCTGCTATTTAATATTTAATACACAATCTAGGAGCGATTATAGTAAACTAATCTATAGCTGCGCAATGCATTTCTACATATATCATATTGAATATGACTGCCCGTATACTGCAAAGTCTGAAAGTTTTTATACATTAATCGCAAAAAGAATAATTTCTCGTTTACATGGCATTGTTGTATACGATCCCATCAATAAACTCTTGAATATAATCTCAAGGGTCGCCGAACACCCCGACCTCCTGTCTACTTTCGAATGACGCTCCGACAGCTTCAAGAGAAGTAGAAGAGGGAAACTTTAAGAGAAATTCAGCGACCCATAAATTCCGATTCTGATGAAACAGTGGAATTGTTAAAGACGATTCTTATATTGCTATAATTATATGCCAAGGGGCTAAAAACTAATATTTAGCATTTTTTTTAACAATAAATATATTTCTTCTTTTATGAATTATAAGCTAATGATAAAAAAATTATTTTAGAAGTACGAATTTATTCTTTTTAAGAAACAATGCAAATTTTTTAAAATTATATTTAATAACTGACTTGGATACCTTAGGCCTTAGCCTGAAAGATTTGATCCGGCCCGCGAGACATTGTCGTATTATTTCTTGTCCGATATCTATCGCTAAAAATTATTAACACTACTTTAAAATGCACTACCTTTAAACGCAGCAAGCGAACATATTTGCACATTAAAGTTTGGCCCACAACACGTCAAAGATTGCCCATACCTGACTTAGGCGTATAGATTGCAAAAAAGTTAGGTGTTTTCATATTTTGCTGCCTAGTTGACTTCTTTAGCCTTTCAAAAGTAATATTTCAAAGTGCTCGGATATATTTTGAATTTAATTAAGAACTGGAAATAATAGCATTTTGTTACTTGATCCATGACTATACTGTGCTAAAAAAGACTACTACATTGGTACACCCTTTAGATGTTTTCGGCTTTTGATTAAGAATGCATTTCATTAAAGCTTTTTCCATTAAAGTAATTCTTATAAACAACAATCAGACATATTTTAATATCCGCTGTCCGCATAGAAATCAAAATTTGTAAGTATAGTTTAGGTTTAGAATATGAAATTGGTGTACAACTGTGGAGATGCGTCAAAAAGACTCAATATTGATAAAATACAGAAATTCTAAAATATTATCAAGAAATATCGTAAATGAGCCGTGATGCTTCAGAAACTGCAATTTGTATTGGCCGTAGTGGTGTCCCATGAGGTAAAAATAAAGTATTGAAGCACGAAAATAATCTGAACTTTCATAGTAATTGTCATTCAATTCTTAATATACGGTGCCCAGAAATTCACAGATAATCGTCAGATAAAACGATTTTATGATTAATTCTGAGTCAACAATCCGAATGTTGTATTGTTAGAAATGTTGTATTGTCAGATCATCATTGTTAAAAATGTGCGACAAAAATATTTCGAATTTTTTGAAATTTTCTGTGGAAAACCATGTTTTTTACTGTCAAATAAAATTATGTAACACTGCGGTAGTGTAATTATTCATTTTATGCCAATATTTTGCCTTATTAAACATTTTTCTCACTGTTTTTTATGTTAAAGTACGAGGGAGCGTTTTTATATTCGCGGAATGGGGGACAAGGGGTGGAAATAAAAAAACCAAATTATTTTTCTTTTTCAATATATTCACCTGCAAGACGAATACATTTTTCACATCTTTCAATTAATTTATTTATACCCTCATAAAAAAATGATTTCTCTTTATCTGCAAAATACGCCGAAACTGCCTCCTTGACTTCGTCATCGGCAGTAAATTTTTTACCCCGCAGCTCTTTTTTCATTTTCGGAAACAGGTAATAATCACTCGGGGCCAGGTCTGGGCTGTAGGGTGGGTGATTCACAATTTCGAAGCCCACCTTATGCAGGGCAGCTAACGCAACGCGGCTCTTGTGGACGGGTGCGTCGTCGTGCAAAAGCAGAACACCTTTTGTCAATTTTCCCCGTCTTTTCTCTTTAATGGCTTCTTTTAGTCGCTCTAATATTGAAGCGTAATATTCTCCGGTTATAGAAACACCTTTATCTTTATAATCAGTCAACAATATTCCTTCCGAGTCCCAAAATACCGTTGCTATGAGTTTCCCAGCTGATTGTGACACTTTAAATTTCTTGGGAGGTGCTGTGCCCTTTTTATGCCACTACATGGAGTCTTGTTTGGACTCAGGTTCATAATGATGAACCCAAGTTTCGTCTCCAGTAACAGTTCCACTCAATACACCATCCTTGTCTTCATTACAGAGGTCCAAAAATGCAAGCGAACACTCTACGCGCTGTTGTTTTTGCGGCGGCGTGAGCATTCTCGGCACCCATCTTGCGCTGACCTTAGACATGCCGAGATGATCGTGTAGGATTTTAAAAATTGTTGTATCGGATACTTCAACAATTTCTGCGAGTTGTTTCTTCTTTAGTCGAGCATCTTCGAGTACAATTTGTTCAACTTTTTGGATAAGTGCTGGTCACCTCAATGCTCCTGCCCGGCCTCGGGTCGTCTTCAAGGGATTCCCTTCCTTGGTTAAATAAACTATGCCACTTGTACACCATGGTTTTTCCTGGACAAGAGTCGCCGTAAACCAATGACATCTCATTCATTATGGTCACGACTGATTTTCCTTGCCTGGTAAGGAACTTTATAACGGCACGATATTCGATTTTTTCCATATTTCACTTTTCACTCCTTATTATGTTACTTGGTTGACGATAGCTCAAAGACTAACTGTCTAATAACAATGAAACTTCGTATTTATACTAATCATGAGTCACTGCACAGGCCACGCCCCCAATGCGCCTACTCACCCCTCTACAACCCGCTCATTCCGCGAATATAAAAACGCTCCCTCGTACATATGGCAACCTTGACCCAGAATAATGTCTGCAATTTAATAATTATTTGTCAAATTTTGACATGGTTGAACGAATGTTTTCCATATAGGTGTATTGGGTGAAATAGACCAATATCATGGGCTGCAAGATCACCAGATATAATTCCTCTTGACTTCTTTATTTGGGGTTTTTTGAAGGAGAAAGTTCATACGACACCTCCGGCCAATCAGCAGGAAGTAATAAATAGAATTAACGTCATAATGCATTAATTACCCCAGATATGTTGAAACGCGATCTAAATTCACTTCCACAAAGGCTACAGCCAACCTTCAAGTCAGTGGTGGTTTCAACGTTTTTGTTAATTATCATTATTATTCTTATTTTCATTAGACTTAAATAAAACTCGTATTTTGTCATACCATTCCTAATGATTTATTGATGGTTTTACATCATATTGTCAAATCTGCACTACTTTTAAGCACTTTATGTGACTTAACTAATGACAATACAACATTTCTGTATTAGATTTGTCGATTCAGGGTTAATCGTAGAATCACACTACCTGACGTGAATTCCGCAAATTTCTGACCACCTGAATATTTTAAGTTGGTATAGCAATTAATGTCAGGAGGAGTTTCTGCACTGTGCTGGTATATGTAGAAATGGAAATTACTATAAACTAGAAAACAACACAGCGAAACGATTTAAATAAGTTTCTTCTAGAATTTTAGGTTAGATTAAGTTTATTTATTAATAGACTGGTTAGACTGTAGTAGAAACATTAGTGCACGTTAAAAAACATCGATAATTTTAAGCGCCGAAATGTAATAGTTTTCTTGTAGAAAATTAGATGTCGTTACTAAACTCATTACAAAACCGATTAATATAACAGTAATATGTTTTGTGAATGCAAAATATTTATGAATTTATTACTAACAAACTATTTTTAGGTTATATTCAAATCTTCAAATCTTTATTGTAATATAAAGTGAGCTTCGGCGTTTACTTTTTGGTCACCAACATTTCTCGTCATATAAATTGAAGCATATCATAAATTTTAAGTTATATAAAAAATATATTCTGCCACAAATACATATATTTTAACAAATTTTGTTGTTTTTTAAATATGGAAAAACGTATTTTGCCTACAATTTACTCTAACATACGATTGTTACAGATCGCCGGTCTATATTGCTATGAATTTTGTTATAAGGCATGCAGAATTATGATTCAAAATTTAAGAAAACTCCTTAGTTTTCAAAAGCATATATTTTGCTAAGTTGACCAAGATAGGTTTGCATGAAGGTCTGTACTACAGAAGTCAGGTGTGAATGTGTGTTGTCTTGCATGTAAACCAGACGTGCGCCCCGCCGAATATAGGAGTATTACTGAACGTAGTGCTTCGTCTACATAGCAGACCTGCCATTCTCTACCCTATAGACACTAGACGTGTACTTCTGCCATATGCAATAGCACTAGTGTTCTACTGCATACAGCAGACGTACACCATTATGCTCTGCTGCGGGTGAACACGACGTGGTTGAATGCACGCATCGATTAGACGTTCACAAAATCATCTGCAAATCAAAATTCGCACATCTCCTATACCCAGTGTAAAGCATGATTAATCAGGAAACAAGACACGCATCTATCGGAAATGACACCGTTATTTAGTATTACACTCCCTCCATATACGACTGTGTTCCGGTGTTAATAGAATACGTTACAACGCATTATGTGCTCGTAGACCGCTCTACATTAAACGCTGCCATACACTTCGTCAAGACAATTTACTTGTGCCAGTTGACGGTAAGACGAAATACTCGACGTTATCGCAGCATGAGTCAAGACGCGATCCTCAACGTGGTTATACAGGGGCGTCTCGGCAGAGGCTTTGCATTCCTCAGATGCCAGACATTCCACGTTTGCTGTCCGCTGGATACTTCCATTCGCAACGACCGTTCTATACGATGCGCGATATCTCGAAAAGATAAACCCACCAAATTCATTCCAACAATTTTACCTCTCTGAAACTCACTCAAGTAGCGTTGCTGACTTTTCATTGTACATGTAGCATATATAATATACACTCTGACTTGTCAAATTACACTAATATCTGCCGATACAAAAAAGCGTTGCATTCCACCCCATCGATATAGTGAGCGCCCTACGAAACCTTTCTCTCACCACTACGGCAATAGGCAGATGTAAAATTCGCTAACTTAGGTCGTATGCCGGTAAAGTTATTGTATATCAGAAATTACACTTGTATCTCCACACGTTTGAACACGCGGTATGCTAGTGAATAAATTTCGTCAGTATGCCTAACAATATGTAGGAAAAAACACCACAAATGACTTTTCAATATAATCTCCTCTGACTAACGTAATTGTTACAACGTTTAATGTTTTTAAATACCTTCACGAAAAAGGTGTTTAGATTTAGAGTCAAAGTATTTCATCACATTTGTTTCAATTTTATTTACTGTGCAAAATGGTGTTCTGGCAGTATTCTTCGTCTATAGTTTCATAAAGCTATTGACAATTTTTATTCCGGCTGTATAGATCTCCTTCTCTGGCTTTCATCATTTTATGAATTCAAATCGATAAGGACTTATAATAGAACACCAATGTTTTATTACCAACTGTAAAATTTCTCCTTTATTCGATTTTTAAAACCCCAACTAAGAGTGAGTTAATGTGATATTTTATTCACTCCTAAGTCACCTTGAAGAGTTCATCACGTACGAATCTTTTTACAAACTCTTTGACTGCAGTAAAGAAAGGAGATAACTCTGCATAAACAAATAAGTATTAATCAAATGGTGTTTAATTTGAGGTGTTTGATCCTCTCGTGTTAAAAATTTAATAAGTATTTTGCTTTTCAATTTAATTTGTATTTTACTAGATCTTTCTCATTCTTGTGATAATTATTAAATCTATCGCGTTTCTCCTATTACATACTTTTTGGCACGTTGTTTCGTATTTGGGCATATGGGGCTAAGAACTTATATTGCGTCCTACGTGATGAAGAATTGAATGCATTTTTGAATTCTTTTTTTCAAAATTCTCTCCACGTCCCCTGGTTTTATGTGTGTGAAAGGTTTTTTATATATTTTCACATTCCTTACGTATCTCCTCTTGACAGATTTATTTGTTCTTTCACTTTTTTACTTTTCGGATCTTGCCATGGATACCTTTTTTTCCTATCGAGTGATCCATTTTCTTGAAGTACTCGAATTGTCTTCATTGATTTGCCTTAAAATTTGTTCTATTTATTTTGTACTGAATTCTTATCTAAATATTTTGTTTTTTATTCGATCAATTTTTGTTTTGTGACATTATCTTATAATTTTATTAAGTAGCATTTCTCTCTCTCTTGTCAATGGTCATTGTTTTGTTTTTATTATATGTTGATTTTTATACTAAATTTCTTAAGGGCTCTATTGTATATAACTTAGTTATTTATACACCTTACTTACAACTATAGGTTACTTTTTTCTTAATTAAGCAGTTAAGAAGCAAAAATAAAATTCTACTAGATACATATATTATTATATCATTATTCCTATATCATACAAGACATTGGAAACACTTCTGATTTTAATTATACATGAAAAATAACTTATCTCGCCTGAGTGTACGTACAACACTGTTAGCGTACAATTATTCCGACTTTTGAAGGTGGCTCAATAAGTCCCTGAATCGTTATTGTACAACATTGTATGTATACGCACAAGTTTAAATCTCAACTATACATTCTAGCTAGCGGAGGTCGAGAATTTCACCTTCTATGACGAACAACTCGAGCGGATGCCGTTACACTATACATGCAGAGCGACCATCTGAGAGCCATCAAATGGGACAATAGGTCGACGGTAACCAAACACAAAGAAACCGACACGTTAAAAAAAATCGCTTCCTGCTAAAGAAACCATTATCGTTTTACGAAGTTGATTCCACGACTTATTGATGAATATATATTTTTTCGAGCGTTCTGAAGCTATGTAATAGAGGGTTAATTTTTTTGTCTGTGTCACGAGCAATATTGTGCATTAAACCGTGAAACAAAAGAATTTATCAAACAGTCACGTCATCAAGCGTGATTATATATGAACGCTAGAAGCGTGATGGTCATTTGTAATTCGGCAGGAAACTTTTGTTCAGATTTTAGCTTATGAACGTGATAAAATTCGTTGTTTAAAATAATTTTTAATTTGAGTGACCACATGGACAATAAATAAACTTTGAATTAATAAATTTATTCTTTTATTTTGACGTTATAGCGAATGGCTGTAAATCGTGAATATGCATAAATGCAAATAGAAACAAACCAAAAAACAAAATACAAAAGGATAATCACAGAGACTGTGAAATATTTAGAAATTAACAAAAGAAAAGAATCCGTTATAGATTTTATACGATATTTAAAATCGAGATTTAGAGAGAATACTATACCCGGATCTGTGTTAATGATCTCATTCCTTGTAACATATTCTCATTCATTATATAATTGAAATACAGTAATTTTCGAAAAAAAATAAAATCGTTTATATGTAAGAGACATTTTAAAGTAACACTGGCCAATCATTTAGAAATAAAATCAATAATAATATACACTTTAAACAGCCCTGAGGAACATCACCAGATGAGTGAAGCCTGAAAATACCACTTCATTGAGGCGATTTACCAAGTAATTAGCGAACTTAGTGAAAGGTTGTATAAATTTAACTTTAAAATTAATAATCAATTTTTGTGATTGTAATCAACGATGCCACAGCAGAAAATATGTGTTCGTTAATTTCCCATCGTAAAGCGCTTACTTATAACGGGTCTTCCAACAGGGACTTCCGAACTTTGACAGTTGATAGCAGCTACATTGTTGAAGCTACATCTGTCGAATTAGCTGTCATTTATCCAGTCTGTTCTGTCAAATCACCATGGACGGATATAGCGTTCAACAGTACAAGCACATGATAAAATTGTTTTATGAAAATGGGTGTTCTGTTCGGGCAATGTTCCGCACGCTTCCTCCATTTTATGGTCGCCATAATCGTCCTACCGAGAGGACTATTCGCAATGTGGTGGATAAATTTGTGTCCACTGGTTCAGTAAACAATGAACCAACACCCGTATGACAACGAAATGCAAGATCTGCCGAAAACATCGCCGCCGTCCGTGAGAGGAGAATCCAAGGCAGTCGATTTCGTGTCGCTCACAAGAACTCGGCAACAACTTGGCGAATTTTGCGTCGTGACTTGGGCCTCTACCCGTACAAAATTCAACTGACCCAGGAGCTGAAGGTAAACGATCATAGACAACGACGTGTCTTCGCTGAATGGAAAACCTAATTTTCACCAAAAAATCATCTTCAGTGATGAGACACATTTCTGGATGATGGGTACGTCAACAAAGAAAATTGTCGAATTTGGGGCGATACCAATCCACATGAGATCCAAGAGCGTTCAACGCATCCCGACAAGTCGCTGTTTGGTGTTGATTTTGGGTTGGTGGCGTCATCGGTCCATATTTCTTCGAGAACGACGTTGGCAGGCCATCACTGTCAACGGCGAGCGCCATATATCGATGATTACCAACTTCTTTTAGCCTGAATTGGATGATATGGACATCAACGACATGTGGTTTCAACAGGACGGCGCCACGTGCCACACAGCTCATGCGACATTAGACATTCTGCACGTGCGAATTGAGGGCATGGTCATCTCACTTGGAGGTGATGTGAACTGGCCACCGAGATCGTGCAATTTGACCCCGTTAGACTTTTTCCTGTGGGGTTTTCTTTAGTCACAGATCTATGCGAATAAGCCACAAACCACAGCGGCCCTCAAAGCCAACATAACCCATGCCATCGGTCAAATTCGGCCTGATTTATGTGCCAGTCATGGAAAATTGGACATACACGCCACTCAGCGAAGCCGTGGCGGACGTTAGCACAATGTTATATTCCATACATAATGGCATCGATAGACCTTTCAAATGAATAAAAAATTTCGATATAATCTCACGTACACTTTGTTTTATTTAAATTTAAGGATAGGAAGCGTCTAATGAAAGACGCGTTATATTTATATATAATTATTAGCACTAAAACCTGGCTGTGGGTTATAAGTATTAGATCTGTTTCTATAATGAGATTTATGGCGTATTAAGAGCCTCGAAACTGTACTGCCTGGTGGTTTAATTGCTAAGGCAACCGTCTAGCATATGGCAGACATAGGTTCGAGTCCTGCTCGGGCACAAAAATTTTTAAATAATTTCCGCGATTGTAACCCACGATGGCATAGCTGAAAATATTATTTTCATTAATTTCCCATCGGAAGCCTTCAATTATATATTTGTATATAATTATTAGAATTTGCTGAAATTTTATAGATAAGCCATAGATGAGGCCACGATATGTCATTATTTATTTTTGTATAAAAATTCAAAAAAAGATATTTTATTTTTAGGGTGAAATTGAAAAACACACGATTTTCTTTCAAGAAGCTTTAATGATTTTGCTTGGATTTCAGAAAACCTATCACCTTATAAAAATAATAATGGATTAAAGAATAATTTAATGAATTTGAAAAAATAATGACATAAGATCATTTTAATACTTGAACTGTTTTATGTATTATACGTTTTTGTATTTTTATAATCTACATTTGCGTATATTCGGATATAGCTTAATATAAACTTATTCCAACAAACCTAAGTATACTATCTTCTTCTGGGCTTCCGGGCTGGAACCGCTAGTTTCAGTGCAACAAACAGTAGCAGTAGTCGAGCCCTGAAGATGTTCCATACGAGTGGGTACGAAACGTCGCCAGTTATACCAGTGACGCGGTTCCAGCCCAGAAGCCCAGAAGAAGATAGTATGGACCATGACCGCGGAAGTCTACGTACCAGATTAAACCTAAGTATGAAACGACAAGTAATTTTTTAACTTGTAAAATGTAAAATTGTTACTAACGACTTAATCGATCAGACAAATATTTGGAAAAAATAAATTAATCCAAACTTTGAATTTAATGTAGGTTTGTTAACCTGATAATCGAGCAATAACTTGATTTTAAGATAAAGACTATTATTAGTATTACTCGGTAAGAGTTATACTCGTGTTTATCCAAAACTTCAACTCTACTTGTTCCAACCGTATACGTTAGTAAGAAACAGATATGGTGAGGAGTGTGGCACTATACACTTTATTACCACTAGGTTATAGCTTGTAAAAAAGAACAATATTTGTTTGCTAGCTCTGTTTGTTTAAAAACGATAGCTGGCCAGTCTACAATTCTTCTTCTTGACCAGTTTACAGTTTTATGAAATTTCATTAAAATTGGAGTGCGCAGGTTACCAAACTTCCGTTGTAAGCGTTGTAATTGTTTTAGAGATTTTCTGAAAAACAGTCTCCATATAAACTTTAATTTTTCTCGTGTATGCCCAGTTTTCATAGATTGGAATCGTGTGTCAATTTCTAATTTCAAAAACGATCGTTTACGTTAAAAAAATCTATAACATGATTTTAAAGTTAGCAAAGAATTAAAGAACTGGATAAAATTAGAAGAGATTGATAATATTGTAAATAAAATAAGTAGAGTGCCATATCATATGACAAAAAAGGAATTAGTATGTAATGAAGAGACACTGTTACTTGAAAAGAGGCATTTATAATTATTTAATAATTAACACGAACTGCCTGGAAGGAGACAACCAACGTTGAAAGAAATATGTTCAGTAATAAAAGAGATTATAGGCCTGGGTAAAATCGAAAGTAATAGATTTTTCTTTAATTCCGGGGAATAATACATGGGGACACTTTTTTTTCCGCCGAGCTTTTCTAGCAGGCCATAATATTCTGGTACAAATTTTACTTGACATTTTATCCAAGTTATTTGCAAGCTTAATGACAATAATAATTGAGAAATATACTTGAGTACTTTTAAGCTGCAAAATAATAATTTCCACAAGATATCATCGAATTGAACAAACAATGTTTCTTAGCTCCGATTTTTTATAATTCCAAACTTGGCTTAAACTGTAAAGAAAAGTTTTAATATAGTTAATCCCTATTTGATGACATGTTCCAAATTCTTAAACCAAAACCGTTTGTTATCGTGAAGAATCTTGGTCTTGATCGTGTTATGATTGAAGAAGATCAGCATGTTACTGCACGTAGTATTTTATTCAAATAACCTTCAAGATTTGTGTGAATGCAATTAAACCATCTTACATAAACACTTATAGGTTTGTAAGCATTCTTTCCGTAAGATTTCTTAATTTTACTCAAATTCAAAAAGAGCTTGAGATGGTGAAAATCTACACCAGATCGCTTCGCCAATAGGTAGTCTTATTTAGTGTACGAATTCACTACAGGTGATTAAACTGTAGAATTCCGAAAAAGAACAACAATTAATAGTTTAGATTTTTGGAAAAAAGGCTTGACGACAAAAATTGTTCGAGAAAGAAATGGAAACAAGAAAATTGTTATCAAACTGTTTGGGATTAATAAACATGTTATCGTTATAGTGAGAATTGTTGTACTATAAATGCAGAATGCATTACAGTTTGTTTGTTTTAAGTTTTTCAGAGCGTTCGTGAAAACGGGTAATCGCATGCCTAAAATTTTGAAATAATGATTATAGTCCAGTTTTCGCAACTCATCATTTCCTTTTTCAATGTGTACCGGATAAATTACATACTTTATGCTCTACATTCATTGAAGAAAGGGTTAAAACTTGATACAAAGGGTACAAGGAAAGTTTTGCAATATAACGCAACAATAAATTGTAGGAAGGTGCTTGTTACTGCATGCTGAGACATGTTCATAAGTGTATAGTAGTCTTCGCGCCATGTCGATGGGCTCAGTTATTCATTAGCAGTGAGAGTGTAAAGTGCTTGCGATGGCATCGTGGTCACGAAATGAGATAAGGGCAGTTTTGCGTTATAATTTCGGGCGTGGTTTAAACATAAACCAGTGCTTCGAAGAATTGACTGTTGCACTAGGTGATGTTTGTTCACATCGCACAACGATATTTAGGTGGTATAGAGAATTCCAAAGGGGAAATTTAACTGTGGAGGATGCTGAGAGACCGGGAAGGCCCCGAATGTCAGTTACGGAGGAAAACGTTACTACCGTGAAGAAAATGCTGGGCGAGGACAGACGAGTAACCTACCAACAGATAGAGGGTACTTCAGGCCTAAATGCACCAGCAATTCGTTCGATTCTGCATGATCATTTGCACGTGAAGAAACTTTGTTCTCTCTGCATCGACTGACTGAACTGCAGATGACACGACGTGTGACTTGGTGCCGGGAGATGCTAAAAAAGTTTAATAAGGGACAATCTCGATATGTGAACAACATCGTGACAGGTGACGAGACTTAGTTGTACTATTACGATGTGCCGACCAAAGCTCAAAATAAAGTTTGGGTCTTTGATGATGAGGACACACCCGTAGTTGTCAGAAAATCCCGATCTGTAAAGAAGAAAATGATGGCTGTATTTTTCAAATCGAGCGGAATTGTGGAACGCGTCGTTTTGGACACTCAGAAGACAGTCACAGCTAAGTGGTATACTGAACAGTGCCTGCCTAAAGTTATTGGATCTATGAAGAACCTGCGGACAAAGTCAAGAATGGACAACCTTCCTCTATCACGATAATGCTTCAGTTCACCGCGCCAAAGCCTACACCGGATATTTGACCACGACAGGATTGAAACTTCTCGAGCACCATCCCTATAGTCCAAATCTTGCTCCCTGTGACTTTGCACTGTTCCCGCATGTGAAAATTAAGCTAAAAAGGAGGCGATTTTCCAGTGATGAGGACCTTCTGCGGGCTTGGGCAGAACTGGTTTAAAGATTGGTTTCGGAGAATGGAGAGGTGTATTGAGTGTAGAGGAAATTACTTTGAAAAACTTAATGTAAATTGTACGACTTTATTAGGCTCAACAGAAGGAGAATCCTAAAATTTAAAATTGATATGTCTAGATATTTAGCAATGAATATAAATACAAATAAATTTGTTAAATGGATTTTATTAATTAGAATAAAAATATTCTCGAGTCGTAAAAATATTGCAACAAAAGTGTAAATTTGTGTAAAGGGAATTTAAATTAATTTCAATATCTTCTTTATATTTATTTTGTTTTATATTTCTTAATAAACTTGATCCATTCGATAATGTAGTTTATTAAAGTTGTTGGATATAAATTCTTTATTAGGATTTTTTTCCTTATATATTATAAGCACCTATATGAAAATAAACATGACTTTCATATAGGTGCAAGTGAACTCCAGTGAACTATGTTAAGTGTCTGTAAACTTATATTTACATGTATACGTGAGTAGATGTTATATTGTATATTAACCTATTTTTAAACAGTCATAAAGTGGATATGTTCAATCCTAGCTGTGTATAGTCTTCTAGTAATAATTCATAAATGGGGTACAAAAAATAATAATTTTTTATTTAAATGACAATTTTGAAAAACGTCAATACCTTTATTTTTCTATATATATTTTTGATTTTCAAAGTGACTTTATGTCGTTCTTGTATCTATGTCTGAAGGTCCTGTAAACGGCTACGGATTGCTGGAATCTACAAAATATTTCTTGTCGGCTTGACAGTTTAAATTTTTAATTAATTACTATTTGCTTGTACAAGTTAATCACTGAAGGTTGATACACAACCCCTTTCCACAGTAATATTCGTAATCTGTATACGTATTTAGACAACTAAGTTGTCATCATCGGCAGATAGTTAAACAGTTTCGCACCTAGAAAACTACGAAACAAATTCCGCACGTGATCCGTACCGTTAAAAGCTAAAACGCACACTGTATATTCGTTTCATATAATTTTTAAAAGTTTGTATTCTAGTCTTAAACTACGATAAAAGAAAAAAAACAAAAGGGAAAGAAAAGAAAAATACCTACATGCGTTTATTGCACTATTCCTTGTCTGTCGTTTAAGAGACCAAAGAGAGATGAGTTATGATTGGGACCCAGTTAAGTGTTCAACACATGGCCTTTATTCTTCAAAATGTACATGCTTTCAAACGTATCTAATCTGTGATAGTTACACACGTTCTTTATCAAATGCAAACAATTAATGTTAACAGTATGATTACTTTTCAACACATGTTTTGCTAAACCGGATTTTTCTGGTCAATTGAATTTTATGTGTGCAATATGTTCTTTATACCGGGTTTCTATCGATCGTTTTGTTTTGCCGATGTATTTATTGCCATCTAGACATTTAATTCCGTAAATTCCCGATTTTTTAGTGTCCTCGACTTAGTCTTTTGCATTTGAAATATGTCTTAAAAACCGCGCTCTTTAAACACTCGAGTGGGCGTTTTGGCTTTCAACGGTACGGATCGTGTGCGGTATTTGTTTCGTACGGGTATTTTGCCGTAGTTTTACAAGCGCGACGCTGTTTAATTATCTGCTGATGATGACAACTTAGTTGTCGAAATACGTATACAGAATATGAAAATTAATGTGGAAAGGGGTTATATATAAATCTTCAGTGATCAAGTTAATCAACCACAGACTCCATCAAAATTACCTGCTTGCATAAGGGATTGTAATACGGGAATGTAATATTTTACGAAAAATACTTTTAATATGTATGTTTTCACGTTATTATTCATTGTTCTGGGCAATTTAAATTCTACCGACATGTTGCAATATATTGCAAAATATAATGCAATAACTCATGGGAATAACTCTTAGATTTTTTCAGTCTTTAAACAAAATATTTAGAATTTTAGATCAATTCAGTGCGAGGCTTTAGAATACCGACAACGGATTTAGTGAGATTATATATCAAATTACTCAAGATACTGAAAATCGAAAAAAAAAGGCTAGGTATAGTCGGTTGTACAGATCGTACAGTTGCGCATTTACTAAATAACACAGCTTTTTGAAGCATATTCGTTCCGTTTGTGGTATAATCATGTTTAAGATGCTGCGTACTCGGTCGTATTTTCTGTTTATACTAATTAATTTTCAAGGCCACAGTAACACTTACTAGTTGTAGAGTATATAGATTTCTGCCCTCAGTAAAGATTAGATTTTAAACTTACGTTATTTTATTATCAACTTAATGTATTCGGAGCTATCCACTACGAGTATGTTAGTAAAATACTATTCACACGAAACGTCCACTATCTTTAAAGTTCATTCTTTCTAAATAATGATAGACATTTTTTGAAGTGTTTTCTGTTTATAGTCCGCGTTCATGTACCAATGTTTATTTTATAGAAATAAAACTTTTAGTTAGTATTTGTGTTGCAAAACATGAGTATATACTGTGGTGTTGTGGAGCGGAATTTATGCTTGCTGAAAATAAACCGGAAGCAGCGCACAAAATTAATTTCTTTTTGTCGGAATTTTACGAAATATAGCAATTCTACAGTAACTAAAAAGTTCTAGTAGATTGTAACGTTCGTTAGGCCTTTTTATGTCTACCTGGAATGAATAGACAGACTGGGGAAAAGCTTTGCAGGTATCTTATAGAAGTGGTAACAAATTCTTAGTAGCAGACGAAGCACCTAGAACATTTTATGCATTTTCCGTTTTGGCCAATTTAATTAAGTTTATATGAATTTAATTATTCAATGTCGAGAAATATCTCAAGCAATAGAATCTTCTATTTTCTGAGAATTTACGCATATTTGTTGTTAAAGCAAGAATTGAAGAATATAATGGTGTTAACAATTTTCTGAAAGTGAAAGTAGACCTTTACAGTTGGTAAAACAAATAGTGTATAAGTTACCAGGTTCATTTTGATTTACACATAAAGTGAATTTAATATTATTATGTATGAAACATCTAGCTTTAAATTACATCTTAACTTAAATATGATTTTATTTTATCATTCACATACTTATATGATGCAGTCTTTGAACCGTTTAATTTCTCGTTGGCTATTGGTACTGACGAAAAGTTTAACATAATCTCATAGTAAAGAGTAGGAATAATGTTAAATTACACAATTTTAGTAGTTAAATAATGCCTTCATTTAGCGAAATGATTAAATTGATGTTTCTAAAAGCAAGCAGAGTCAAACAGTTTCTACGAAGCAGCTTTTTATCTTCAAAGAAAAAGAGATCGATGGTGTCAGAGCAAAATCCACATTTACAGTAATTTCTCGTGAATTCATTTAATGCCCCCTCCGGATGGATTTCGTCGCCAATTATGATTTTAATAGCTCTAACTGTTCCAAATTCCGCAGGGAGAAGCGTAAATGACCGGTCGCGTTACGTTCTTGACTTAATTGAATTAGTAACGCGTAAAATTAAAAATTTTTACTCACCTCAACGCTAAATGGAGGCACGTGCTATTTTACGAACGACGAATATTTTAAAAGTGGACGTATTCAAGCATACTCGCTCAAAATTGTAGCAAGGCAATGAATTCGTGTTGGTGGATTCAAATTTAGCAATAATGCGATAACTGTGGCTTCAATTTTAGCCTTTTCTTTCGCCCACGAATTTAGTTTAATGTGTTGGTGGAATGCTTCGCGATAATAGTAATTTAATTATTTCGAATCGTTGTGCTGGAGGACTTTACGTTATATTCGCGTAAAATCAAAAAATCTGCCATATTTTTTAGACTACGTTGTCAAAATAATCAAAAGATTAATACGATATTTTGTAAAAGAGAATTTCCAGTAAAAAATAAATGTAAATATACAAAATGTACTGAGAAACTTTTGCAATACAGCTTTGTTTATTTAATTTTTTCAAAGTAATTTCCTCTACACTCAATACATTTCTCCATCCTCCGAAGCCAATCTTTAATCCAGTTCTGCCAAGTTTCACTAGGGAGTAAAGCACACTCGTTCTCCCAAGCCCACAGAAGGTCCTTATCACTGGAAAACCGCCTCCCATTTAGCTTGATTTTCACATGCGGGAACAGTGCAAAGTCGCAAGGAGGAAGATCTGGACTGTAGGGAGGGCGCTCGAGAAGTTTCAATCCTGTCGTGGTCAAATATTCAGCGCAGGCTTTGACGCGGTGAGC
This sequence comes from Dermolepida albohirtum, assembly GCA_031893035.1. Taxonomy (NCBI): domain Eukaryota; kingdom Metazoa; phylum Arthropoda; class Insecta; order Coleoptera; family Scarabaeidae; genus Dermolepida; species Dermolepida albohirtum. The sequence continues at coordinate 105,015 of JAVIWB010003623.1, forward strand.
TGGAGCATTATCGTGATGGAGGAACCAGGTGTCCATTCTTGACTTTGGCCGCAGGTTCTTCATAGTTCCAATGACTTTAGGCAGGCACTGTTCAGTATACCACTTAGCTGTGACTGTCTTCTGTGTGTCCAAAACGACGCGTTCCACAATTCTACTCGATTTGAAAAATAAAGCTATCATTTTCTTCTTTACAGATCGGGATTTTCTGACAACTACGGGTGTGTCCTCATAATCAAAGGCCCAAACTTTTGTTTTGAGCTTTGGTCGGCACATCGTAATAGTACAGCCAAGTCTCGTCACCTCTCACGATGTTGTTCATATACCGAGATTTTCCCGTATTTAACTTTTTTAGTATCTCCCAGTCAGTCAATGCAGCACCCTGAGAGAACAAAGTTTCTTCACGTGCAAATGATCATGCAGAATCGAACGAATTGCTGGTGCATTTAGGCCTGAAGTACCCTCTATCTGTTGGTAGGTCACTCGCCTGTCCTCGCCAAGCATTTTCCTCATAGTAGTAACATTTTCCTCCGTAACTAACGTTCGTGGTCTTTCCGGCCTCTCAGCATCCTCCACAGTCAAATTTCCCCTTTGGATTTCTCTATACCACCTGAATATCGTTGTGCGATGTGGACAAACATCACCTAGTGCAAGAGTCATTTCTTCGAAGCACTGGTCTATGTTTAAACCACGCACGAAATTATAACGCAAAATTGCCCTTATCTCATTTCGTGACCACGATGCCATCGCAAGTACTTTACACTCTCACTGCTAACGAATAACTGAGCTCATCGACATGGCGCGGCATCTGCTATTCACGTATGAACATGTCTCAATATGCAGCAACAAGCAGCTTCCTAGGATTCGTTGTTGCGTCATATTGCAAAACTTTCCTAGTACCCTTTGTATGTACATTATAGCGTATAACACAATGTTGTGTAAATAAAATTCAAAATTCTTATAAACATATGTATAACTAAAGAAGTATAAAAAACTGTCAACCACTTTTCCGTACTACAATGGTATGAAAATGTTATAGTTTAATATGTTTGTGTTTAATAATTTAAAAATATTTTAATGAGCATCTAATAAATAGAGAAAAATGGTATACGTTTCTTATTTTCAATTCGACATGCTTATTATACATATCAATATCTAATAATATTGCATGTGCGATTTAAGCGAAGTGAGGTTGTTATCAATTATGAATAATTTTCGGACATTATTTGCATTATTTTTGTAGTTATTACGTTGCTCAACGTACCATATTCCACATTTTGAATGATATTTTTTATTTACGGATGACGATACAACTTTACCTTCATTAATTATTAAATTGTGCAAAATGGCGAATATAATACTAAATACTTTTGTTCTTTCAAGGTAATATATTATTCATAAAAAGGATCTATTTTAATTCAATATATTATTCTGCATTTTAATTTGCTAATGATGTTAATTAATTTTCAAGCATTGTTTAAATTCTTAAAATTACATATGAAATGTAAAATTTCAAAATTATTTTATTTCCTTCTATCAGTGAATATAATATAAGTGGTTATGCTTCATTAAGATCAATTATTGTTAATCTTGATGAATTCAAAATACCTAAAATATATTCACTAATAAAAATGTAGACACAATTTCCCCGTTAGAGCGGTAATTTCATACGTGACAGTCTTATAAGCTAGATTTATGTTTCAATATACGATCATACAAAATTCAGATCAAATATAGCATAAAATTTTATATAAGAAGTAGTGAATAAAATTAAACAGAGTAATTTACCGGATAATTAAAAAATAATTTCATTCGATGTGAAAAATCAATTTCTAATGTTCGACCAGAGGAATGTACGAGGGTGGTCCCAAAAGTACCCGACCCAAGATGGATTATTTTTCGACATATTTCCTTTCAGCTCTATACACTTTTCCCAGCGATGTTCAATAAGTTCGACCCCTTTTTTTAATAAGAACTGTTTTGCTCCTCAAAATAGCCATTAACTGGCGACATCACTTCTTCATTGTTGGAAAATCTTTGACCATCAAGCCATTTTTTCAAGTTTGGGAACAGAAAATAATTTAATTCAATAATTTTGGCCATCGTAATAACGGATTTGTGAGCTAGTGCATTGTCTTGATGAAACAACATTTTCTTCTTAGCCAAATGCGGCCGTTTTTACTTAATTTCATCTCTCAAACGTTGATTTTCCTTTTTCAAAATAGTCAATAAAAATTATTTCACGCGCATCCAAAAAAAACCGATGCCATGACCTTGCCTGTAGATGAAATGGTCTTCGCTTTCTTTGGAGCCGGTTCTCCCTTTTGTGTCCACTGCTTTGATGCATGATGAAACGGTGCAAAAATTCTGTTTTGTTGCTGTGAAACTTCACTAAACACTCAATTGAAACATCTTCATGATACTGTTTTTGCTCGAGTGTGAGCAAACGCGGCACCCATCTTGCACACAGCTTTCTCATGTCCAAATTTTCAGATAATACGCGATGTACCGCACTTTTTGAAATCCCTACTATGTTTGCTAGCTCGCGCAAATTTTCATTGCTTACCCTGAAGGTTATGAAACATGCTATAGCTTAGAGTTATCATATCCGAACTTGTTCTACGGCCGAATGTTGATGCTAACGCTTTGCAAGAATCATAATGCAACATGAGGATAGTCATTGTCAAGCTGAATCTGACATTACTTTGCCCTGGAATATATGGTAGGGCGATTGGTTCTAGAACTTCGTAAACGTACTTTGGTGCATGGGCATCGGAGGAATAGGAGACTTTAGAAGAAATCGTTCCATATATCACCGTATCCGTTAGCTTGTATTGATTCCGTATCGTCTAAGATTAATCGACAAAATATATCGAATAAGTTGAATCGATCTTTCTATGTCATCATCAAGGTCTCTAAAGTTATAGCAAAATAATTGCATCAATTAGAAAGCTTTAAAGAAAAGGAAATTAGTGGCGATTTACAAAACTCTCGAATATAACGGGTATTTCATTAAGCGTTTCCTATCTTTAAATTTAAATAAAACAAAGTGTGTGTGAGACATCATCAAAATTTTTATTCGTTTGAAAAGCCTATCGATACCATTATGCACGGAATATAACATCGTGCAAATGTCCGCCGCAGCTTCGCTGAGTGGCGCGCATCCGAAATGTTCAATTTTCTATGACTCTAGCGCATAAATCAGGCTGAATTTGACCGATGACATGGGTTATGTTGGCTTTGAGGGCCGCTGTGGTTTGTGGCTTATTCGCATAGACCTGCGAGTTAAGAAAACCTCACAAGAAAAAGTCTAACGGTGTCAAATCGCACAATCTCGGTGGCCAATTCACATCACCTCCACGTGAGATGACCATGCCCTCAGATCGTTGGTCCAGAATGTCCAATATGGCATGAGATGTATGACACGTAGCGCCGACCTGTTGAAACCACATATCGTTGGTGTCCATATCATCCAATTCAGGCCAAAAAAAGTTGGTAATCATCGACCTACAGCGCTCGCCGTTAACGGTGATTGCCTAGCCGACGTCGTTCTCAAAGAAATATGGACCGATGACGCCGCCAGCCCAAAATATATTGGGTCTGGGAAAAAGTTCGTGGCGTTTTTTCAGTAAAATTCAACTGGTCCCCGCTTGGCGCGTGGACGAATTCATTTAAACCGAATATGCTCCATTATTATCGACAATGTTTCGCCATTTTTTTGGTAGATCCATGATCCCATCGGTGAAAAACTTCTGTGGTTTCTGGTCGAAAAACTGAATCAAGTAGTTTTCACAGGCTTCTTTTGAAACCAACTTAATTCCATTGAGAGAGTTCTGCAGAGATCGAAACAGATGATAGTCAGAGGGTGCTATATCCGGACTGTAAGGTGGGTGCATCAAAACTTCCCAACCAAACTCTCTCAATTTTTGACGGGTCATCAAAGAAGTGTGTGGTCGGGCGTTGTCATGATGGAAGACAACACCTTTCCTATTAATCAATTCGGGCCGTTTTCTTTCAATCGCCTGGCGTAATCTCTCTAATTGTGCACAGTAGAGTTGAGAACCAATCGTCTGACCAGTTGGAAGTAGCTCGTAGTGAACGATTCCCCTCCAGTCCCACCATACACACAGCATCACTTTTTTTGGCGTCAATGTTGGCTTAGCGAACGCTTGTGACGGCTCACCATCCTTTATCCACGATCTTTTACGCTTCCGATTATCGTACGTAATCCATTTTTCATCTCCGGTTATTAAACGTTTCAGAAACGGCTCGATTTCATTCCGTTTCAGCAGCGCATCGCAGATGTTAATTCGGTCCATCATGTTTTTCACGCTCAACTCATGAGGAACCCATACGTCAAGCTTTTTTTTGTAACCAGCTTTGTGTAAATGGTTCAAAACAGTTTTGTGGTCAATGCCTAGCTCCATGCCAATATCGACACTGCTGATATGCTTATCTTGTTGGACTTTTTCAAGAATTTCATCAGATTTTTCAGTGATTGGACGACCGGAGCGTGACTCATCTTTCACATTGAAATTTCCAGAACGAAAGCGAGCGAACCATTTCCGCGCAACAGATTTCGATAAAGTACCTTCACCGTACACAGCACAAATTTTATCACAAGCCTGCGCAGCGTTCTTCCCCTTATCATAATAATATTGCAGAATATAGCGAAATTTCTCATTATTCTTCTCCATTTTCAAGTGCGAATAACTTTCCAACCACTGCACCGATTACAATGTTTCTACGCTCAAACTAACGTTCGGAAGGTCATCTAAAAAACGAGCCGTCGGTGGTGTCGCTGTGACTTGTTGTTCTTTAGTTATCGGCAACCAATGCCATCTATCGGGAAAAACGCCACGAACTTTTTCCCAGACCCAATATACCAAACAGTGACTTTTTCGGGATGCATTGGACGCTCTTGGATCTCATATAGATTGGTACAATTTTGTTTGTTGACGTACCCATTCATCCAGAAATGGGCCCCTTCGCTGAAGATAATTTTTTGATGAAAATTAGGGTAAGTTTCCAACTGCAGCACGGACCATTCAGCGATCATTGTCTATGACTGTTTACCTTCAGCTCCTGGGTCAGTTGAATTTTGTACGGGTGCAGGTCTAAGTCACGACGCAAAATTCGTCAAGTTGTGGTTTGCGAAAGGCCGAGTACTTGTGAGCGACGCGAAATCGACTGCCTCGGATTCTCCTGCACACTCTCACAAACAGTCCGCGATATTTACGGTAGATCTTGTGTTTCGTCATCGTACGGGTGTTGGTTCATTGTTTACTGAACCAGTGGACTCAAATTTATCCACCACACTGAGAATAGTCCTCTCGGTAGAACGATTATGGCGACCGTAAAATGGGCGAAGCGCGCAGAAGGTTGCCCGAACAGAACACCCATTTTGATAAAACAATTTTATCATTTACACGTGTTGTTGAACGCTATATCTGTCCATGGTGATTTGGCAAAAGAGACTGAATAAATGAGAGCCAATTCGACAGATGCAGCTTCAATAATATGGTCGCTATCAACTGTCAAAGATCGGAAGTCCCTATTGAAAGACCCGTTATAAGTGATTTAGATGACAGCGGTATAGTACGTGGAATGTTGAGTAAGTAAAAGGTTTAAAAACATACATTATTTGATTGTAATTAAAAAAGCAGAACAATGATTTGAGAATAGAAATATAAACATCAGTATGATACCAGCAAAATATGGACTAAAAGAAACTTTAAATTGTAAAATTATGCAAGTAAAACTATCTTTCGAAGAACAACACTTTTATTTACTGCCTTTCGAAGAACGACATAGGTTGCAGCCACTAATGTGGGCGCTAGGAAATTCAAACTATAACTGGAATATTGTTTTTAGCAATAAATTTCCTTTTTGAGAATGCTTAAATACATAAGGTTTTGAATTGTTGCGTGCTTTTACTACAAATTAAGTAAACAAAGGATGGAGAGACTCAGAAATCTACTTAATATAATCTGGAGACAAATGGTTTAGCAATGATAGATCATTTTGTAATCTACAGGAAGAACCAGTTTTATAATTTCTCATGGAAGAATAACATTTGATTAAGGTAAGTAGGTAATAAGTACAACTAATGATGCTCTTATATAAAACGGCTATAGCTTTTATAGCAATCAGTTGATATTTAGTGCTCTAACAAGTTAGCTATCTAGTGTTTTAGTGTTCGTACAAGTAATATGACTACGAAAAAGAGAACATTTCTCAGTTTAGAAGAAAAAGTTGATGTTATTCAGTGTGCAGAGAAGAATAAACTTAGTGTGAGACTGCTTGCGGAAAGATTCTGTATCGGTAAAAGTCAAATGGGCAATATTTTGAAAAACGTTAATAGACGGTTTGCTGAAAACGGCAACTTACAGCAAAACAAGAAATTTGTGAGAGCAGAAGCAGCTGCACTGGACAAAATAATGCATGACTGGTTTCGCAAAGTGCGTGCTAAGAATATTCCATTATTCGGTAAAATAATAAGGGTAAAAGCTCTCCAAGTTGCACAAGAGCTAAATTATGAATTCAAAGCTTTAAGTTGGTGGTTTGACAAGTTTTCTCAGTTTTCTCAGCAACACAACATATCGCTTCGAACGAAGCCGCCGCAGTAAATGTGGATGAAATATCTGTCTAGAAGAAACAGTTGATAACTATCACAAAGGAATACTCACCGAAAGGCATTTTTAATGCAGATGACACTGGACTTTTTTCCTTCCGGAATTTGCCAAACAGAACCTTTGCATTAAAAGGTGAAAAATGTTCGGGTGGCAAAGCTGCTAAGAAAAGATTAACTATTCTCTTGTGTGCGAATAAGGTTGGAGAAAAGAAAAGGCCTTTAGTAATTGTGAAAAGCAAGAATCCACGATGTTTTAAAGGAGCAAACGTTGAGAAGTTGCTAGTGGAGTGGTATTCTAATAAAAAGGCGTGGATGACGAGGGAAATTATGACAATTTGGTTAACCAAATTTGATAGAAAAATGTAACAGCGAAATAGAAAAGTTGTTTTATTTTTAGACAACGCCCCGTCACATCCAAAACTTGAGTTACAAAATGTTCAACTAATATTTTTATCCCCAAACATTACTTCTCATTGTCAACCAATTGATCAAGGATTTAACAAAGCTTTTAGTTAAGAGACTTTTATCGTTTATGGATCCTAGTAAATCTACCGAACATATAGAAAAATTCGTTAACATTCTCAGTGCTCTAATATGGACCACTACTGCTTGGAAAACTGTAAGCACTCAAACTATCAACAAATGTTTTCTTAAAACTGGATTTGGTGAGTGGAATGCCGAAGATATTTGAGAGGATATAGACTTCAGTGCTGAAGACGATATGCAACTGTTAGAACTTTGTAAACCCTATCCTGACGTATTATAACATGTACAAATTGATGATAATTTGCATACCGAGAATCCCGATATTAGCGTACAAGGGTGTGTGCGTGAATTTCAGTACCAATGTACGTGATAGCGACAGTGGGGATGATGATGATATTATTTCGGAAACTAAAAACATTACTCAATGAGAAAAAGTCGTTGAGATAGTATGCAATGTAGAAACAGAAATTGTAAAAAAGAATAATTGAAAATTTAAAGCAAACTAAAATTTTAGATTTTTTTAAATAAGTTAGTTTTAAGTATGTTGTAAGAATAAATTATTTAAACTCTTTTTTTCTCCCACCAATGAACATCTCTGAACAATGGACAGTTTTATATACACCGCTACTGTCCGTTATACCGAGAACCTACTGTAATTAGAATCGTAATATAATTTTGTAACATATCGTATATCGAAGGTCATTTAAACTCTCATACATAAAGATGTAAATTCATTATTCAGTTTCGCTTGAAAAACTAAACGAATATGACGCCACGATTATCACATCATAGTAATAGATTTTCATTCTGCGAAATTAGAATATCTAATTCACATGATGATGCGCATGCCAATGAAGAGAAAAAAATAAAAACATTTCCGGGACTCAACTAGAATCAATCTTCCGTAGATCGATTTTTGCAAAGCATATTTCGCTGGTCGTCTTTTATCGCACGTTTACCACCCCTAAAATTAAGAGGGGTTGCGCGCTGTAACCAGGTTCGCGACGGCCTGGACTCCCCACCTAACTAACGACTTCGCTTATTGATCTGTATACATATACAAGGTGTATTGCTACAACACACCCACCGAAGATACGGTACGTACGATCCAGAAACGCGTTTATCTTATCTCTTGGAGTTACATATGTACACCTAAATATATTCATGCCTTATCCATGCACTCACTAATGTACTACAGCATAGAGAATGGTGTAATGGCAAGCAAAGTAATAGTAGTATAGTGTTTTATGTGTGTCGTTACTATTTTGTACTCGTTGCCCGCTCGAGTTGAACATGTCCGGTAAGTGTTGTTTTGTTTACGTTATGTATTAATTTCTTTTGAAAATTCTTTAATGTGTCTATTGTTGGATTACAATTAGAAAGTTAAGAAATATTATATTGAAGTGACTCTAATTAATGTCATGAAAATAAAAGTTTTTCTAGTCAAGAAGTATTCTTAAAGACAAGATAAAGGAATGTTACACGTATGTTTGCTTATATGATTTATTATTTAGCTTAATTTACGCAATATTTCTTTAAAATTTGTTGCATATATTCTTTATATTTATATAATTTTTTTTTTTATTTTCTCCTACTTTGCGTGTTTGTCACCAGCTTATATTTTGAGTCTTCGGAAAATTCAACATAGTTTATTCTATATATTATGTATGACATTAATGTAAGAATTGTGGTAACAATATAATAATAATAATTAATAAAAATTAATATTAGAATTCCGCTAATTCTTACTTACATATAAAAACTTGAATCATCGTATTTTTAAATAGTATATTATCAGAATAAACTTACATAATGTAACTAAACATGTTTCGAATTTTGTAATCGTTATTTAAATATGTTTTTTCGTTGTAATGGTTATTTCAATCTTATAAATAATCACAGATAAGTAAATATTGTCGGTTAGATAATAGTTTATTAACATTTTTTATTGCCAGCATTATTTGTTAAAGATTAACACTTTAAGCAATGATTGGCAATATTTTGATATGTTTGCGTATATAATTCACGACAAAGTCATATCTTCAATCAATTCATTTTTTCTTTTGCGAAATGTAAATATTTAAGATACGATTTTTTTTATTGACGAAATGTAAAATATAACATTATAATATTGAGCATTATATGAGATTATAAAAATAAATTAACCTATATTAAAAATAATATGAACTGGAAAACATATTTAAAAAGCTGCAATATTTCACCACCAAATAGAGGAAACAGGACAAGTATTCGTCGAATATATGTTAACCTAAGATCTCACTGCAGAATGAAAATGAACCTTAACGAAATCTTATTGAAATGAACTAGAAAAGGTCAGCAATAATATTACTAATTATTATAAATCAAGTTTCAACCATTATTTTGGTCTTCTTTTCATAATAGTATGTTATTTTATTATAATAGTATAAATATAATGAAAAAAACCAATTTTTTCAATAAGTTTTGGTTAAGGTTTTTTCTTCACTCTTCAGTAATATTGAGTTAACACATATTCGACAAACGCTTATTCTGTTTTCTCTATTTGGTAGTGAAACATAGTGTTTTCATACTGTTATTAACTTCTGTCACCGCAATATTACGCTTTAAAAGTAATATTTTCATAAGTGAATGTCGATGATTTTGTGAAATTTTGAACATGCCAGAAAAAAAAGGAAGATCATTTTCATTATATCGTGTTTTTTTACTACGAAAACGAAACGCAAAAATGCGTCACAACTTAGAAGATGTGAATGAAAATCAAGATTATTGATCAATCTCAATACTATCATCTCTTTTAAAAATATTTGAAAAAATAATCGAAAATTAAAATTAAAAAATAGTTACCTTCTTTGTCAATATCATTACATTTCAAAGGGTCAGCATTGTTGCAGAAGGGATAAATTCGTGATACCGATATGTAGACAGTGATGGGGGTTCTTTTGCAGGCCTTGAATGAAAAGTAGTCCGTTGAATTAAAATGTTGCGATTTATCACGTGCTTTGGATACAGTAGCTCCTGCCTTATTGATAAATAAACTTGAGTACAAGGTCACAGTTATAATGTCATAAGACATTACTTAAAAAACAGAACAGGAAAGAAGTCTAGTATCGCGAATATTAAGGAGTACTACAAGGTTCAATACTAGGCCCACTACTGTTTATTATTTATATAAATGATCTACCTAAAATACTACAGTCTAGTAAAGTCCGCCTCTACGCAGATGATCCCACAATTAACAAGAGTTCATCGTTAGAGTTGCAAGCTAAAGTAAATGAGGAATAAAATTGCAGGTTTGGTTTAATGCCAATAAGCTTGCACTTAAAATAATTTGGTACGTAGACTTCCGCGGTCGTGGTCCATGCTATCTGCTTCTGGGTTTCCGGGCTGGAACCGCGTCACTGCAGTTTCAGTGCAGTAGTTCAGCCCTGAAGATGTCCCATACAAATGGGTACGAAACGTCGGCAGATATACTAGTGACGCGATTCCAGCCCGGAAACCCAGAAGCAGGTTGCACTTAAAAGTCTATATATATATTATACCTAACATCTATAAATTAAAATTTACAAACCAAATTCATTACGTTCCTTGACGTAACTGGTGATAATAAAATAAATTGGAAGAAGCACGTAACTACACTGGAACGAAACTTATCAGGTACATAAAGGCAATAGCAACATAATGATATTTTGTGAATTTTCACAATCGTACGACATTTTAGTGTATAGTGAGTGGAGCCAACAAGATTTTCTTCTGAAAATGAATTTTAGAGTTCTAGAAGATTTGTAACAAAATGAGTCATGCAGAATGCTTTTTAGAAAATAATTAATCCTTACTTTAGTAACAATATATACCCATCTAATGGAGCTCCAACGCTTTGATACTTGAATGTTCGATATTTCCTGAATGTATTTCTAATTCAGCGATAGATAGGTCACATGGCGAATGAAAGTACTTCAGTTCTGGCCACCGAGTTCACCTGATCTCGAACTTTGTGATTATTTCCTGTGAGTATTTTGAAAGGTGTAGTTTATGTAGCACATAATCTCACAAATTTGAATGACCTAAGGAAATCGTATCACAGCTATAGTGAAACTATGGTAACGCAACTTCCAAAAATATAGCCCACCGAAATTATGTCTACCTACTTGAATCACTCTGTATTTCGCCAACGCCTCTTCTAATGAAATCCTGTTGTTAATTGTAATAATTATTTAAAAAAGCAGATAATTGATAATAGTTACATTGTTAAGAGTCAATATAAGAATTTAATTAATCCCTATTTTACGCATAAAAAACTCAGTCACGCTTTTCAAGCAGCATATTATCCGGTGTTTATAAAGAAATATTAAATTTTGTAATCATTGGCTAGATGTGGTTTTTGAGTGAAATTATTTTAACGTTTGTAAATAATGGTAGTTAAATAAACACTGTCGGTGATAATGAGCTGTCGCGATGTTTTTTTATTATCACTAATTGCAAAATTTTGGCATTTTAGGTGATGGTTTTCAGTAATTCGATATGTTTGCAATAGTTGATTATTGAGGTCGTTACTTTGCGAAATTCTATTAAACTAAGGAATAAATAAAACACTGTCTAAATGTCACACTATATTATATATTCACCGCGACTAGTTTCGTCTGTTCAGACATTATCGCTATGTTTGTATTTACGGTCCGTGACAAAATACAGTGATTGAGCATAAGAGTATAGACACAAGTTTCATTAAAAAAACTTTATTCTTAGAAATATAAAATAAATTTCTACAAATAATAACAGAAACGCAATAATCTAAGTGATACCCCCTCTAGTTTTTCGTAATACGTACACAGAATACGAAAATTAATGTGGAAGGGGCTATATATCAACCTTCGGTGATTAATTTAATCAACCACAGGCTTCATCAAAATTACATTTAACACTTGTCACTTAAAGGTGACTTTCTGTAATATATTTTTTTTGTTCGTATGGCTTCATTTTCTAAAAATGCGATCACATTAACGCCATCAACACTTTTTGCGTAATTCATAATTGTCAGTGTAGAATTTGTAGATTTTATAATTTTAGTTTATTGTTCTGAAGGAAAGTTTCCTTGGAGGGCTCAGATTTTACTCCTTTCTCCATCATTTTTATCTCCGTTTAAATAAATTGAGATTTTAATTATAGAATAATTTTACTATTAAATAAATTTCGTTACTATTTATATCTTTTTTCTCGGTACATTAAGAAGACAATTTAAAAGGTAACATATAAATTATAAATTACTCGGAATACATAGTTATACATACTAAATAATTCTGATGCTCCATATGTACTTTCAATAATCTGAAAATAACTAACAGAATAATTAATTATATAATATATTCGTATATTTACATGAATTGGTATTTGTTTCTGAACTATGTGTGAGAGAAATAGGTGAGATTAGATTTGCAGTAGTAGGACTTGCCAATAAGGTGTCAATACAGAAGTAAGAATTAGATTGGGAGTGAAATACATATATAGTTGGGGGAATAAGGAAAAACGCTCTGAAGTGGTACAGACATACGTGCAGAATGCTTGCAAAGGAGTTAACTAAAGAAGTTAGGAAATGTGAAAACTAAAAAAAAATAGAAAGCAAAGACCAAGAGTGAAGTGGAATGATGAGATAGGCAGATATTTGATGAAAAAAAGACTTGATCCGGGAAAAGCAAAAGAATTTTAAAGGATATACGAAACAACATGAAAAAAGATTTATTAGTGTATAAATTCAACTGTCCTTGCTGGTATTGCAAGAACTAGTGTTCAGTTGACTTTTCGGCATCTTATAGTCTCACATCCGTACTATATAACCGAACCAGTTCAGTTGCCTTTTTTCGATTTTATTTGATACAGGTTCTACACGACACCACCCTAGAGTATCTTTTTTAATTCGATCAAGTCTGAACTAACGTATTTTTGAAGATTGGGTTTTTCTTCTGTCTGTACCGTTTAAAACCCGTTTCACAACCATGGATTAAAACTGGCACATTTGCTCTGTTAAATAATATTTGTATGTTTACAGATTTCTTTTTTCCGCATAAAAGCTGTATTAAAAATATAGCAAACTTTAGTAGCATTTGATATTCTACTATCTATCACCGGCCTTAGTTCCCCGCGCGCATTCAAAATCGATTACAGATATCTAAAATTATTAGTTTGTATTTTCTTGTTATTTGTACTAACAAATATTATCTCATTTCTTAATATAAATATTTCATTTTTTTCCATACTAATGTTGAGTCGAAATTCTCTAAAGCCTATTTCGTACTTTGATATTATTTCGTAAGTCTCTTCGTGATTTATCTAATATCACTAAGTCGTCAGCATATGTTATTTCTATCATCAATAGTTGTAGTTCTCTTACTCCTATTTCCATTTTTATGTAGTTTCTTCTACAATTCTTAGCGATTTTATCCATAACTGTTATGAGGGCTTAGAATCTCATGCTATCTTACACCCACTGCTGTGTTAAAGTCTCCAAATTTTTGGTTGTTTAAATAAAAAATATGTGTATAATATAAGCGGCTGTTAAAAATGGATTTTATATGAGTATAGAGGAACAGCCTAAACCTCTTGTAAATATGATTCATATAGGATAATTGCAAGTACTGGATAATAAATGGCAATTCTTTAGTAACCATAACATTATGTATATACTTTTTATTTTACTAACCGTCATTAATTTTAGTGTACCATATAAGTATAAGAAGATGAATAGTGATTTTCAATTCTAGGTTTATGTAATGAGTGAGGCATTGCATCATCGTGTAGAAAATTAATTTGTTGTCTGTTTATGTTGATTGAACATATCATCAGTACATATCTACCGTTATGTTTTTAGTATTACGTGAGAGTTTGAACGTTTTTATTCCACTAAAGTGTTTTATTTCAAAAATTTTTATGGATAAAGTGAAAACATGTTTTGGATTTTTATGTAATTTCTCTAACAATTGAGATGTTCTTTTACAGTTGTAAAATACTTGCTTTTCATCATATGTTATTTATTGCTTTAGAAAAGGTTCGGGAATGTTTCTTCTTTGGGCGATCCAGTATATTTCCTTTAGAACGTCCATGCGATATTCATTTTTCAATTTTTTTAAATTTGTCCATGGCATGAGGATACTGTGATACTGTAGCAGTAATAAATTTAAAATTAAAACTTAACTGTTGCAAAAGGAACTTTATAAGTATGCGAGTTTCAATTCATTTCCATTACAATGCGTATTTCGTTAGTGTTAGTCGAAAAATATATGAATAAGTATTTATTTGAACGAAAATAAGTGCGTTGATTTCGTACAATGACCGATTAGCTCGCTTATATTAAAAGTTTCTTTTCCTACCACATGTCGTGCTTTAAACTAAGTTCTAAAATTGAAAAGTATTAATGATATTTTTGAAGTAGAATTTGAAATTCATTTGTTGTGTTACAGTTGTATTCAAAATGGTGTAAAATGTTTTAAACCAATCACAACAAATCTCCGAGATGTCGCCGTTTAATCTCGATACATGCACCAACTGTGGGATTCATGTTTTTGACTATTTGTCAAATATTGAGGGTTTATATTAAAACAAACTTTTCTAATACTATCATTCTATTTTTTAATTGTGTGATTGTCGTTCAAAGAATTGTCTGTCTTCATATGTGGAAAAAGTTCAGTAATATAACTGCTACAAATGAGCACATGTACATAAGCTAATTATCGTGTAGCCCATTAAAAAAAGGATTCTAACTCGTTTTCGTATCATTCAACATTTATGGTCCCGTAAAGGAACATCATTTCAGTCTGTTTGACTCTGTTAGCCAATCACTAATTTTTGAGAATGAAGGTGTGTTGTCTTCTTATTTCTTGAAGATTTTCTGGAGATTATATTCCCATATTTTTTGTACAGAAAAATGAAACCCGATCACATTAGAAAGCAAATCTTATCAAGAACGTCGTCATAATTCAAGTTAGCCAAAAATCATAGACAATATTCGGTTTTTCTATCATACCTAAAGGGACTGAGTTTATAGATAGCTTTAATTTGATGTTAACATAATTTTAAGAAGAATAGCATGGCATGGTCCAATTGATAACTTCTGACAGTGTCGCAATTTTTTGTTTTCCTATTAAATGACGAACATCTTTGATGTAACCTGCAGATCTTTTTTTAGGTATTTCATTCTTAGATTTACAAACTACTTGCCTCATTATGCGACATTTGTTAATACAAATATAAATATGACTTGCAGTTGAT
Organism: Dermolepida albohirtum; assembly: GCA_031893035.1. Classification (NCBI taxonomy): domain Eukaryota; kingdom Metazoa; phylum Arthropoda; class Insecta; order Coleoptera; family Scarabaeidae; genus Dermolepida; species Dermolepida albohirtum. The sequence goes on from JAVIWB010003623.1 coordinate 120,388, forward strand.
CATTGTATTAGAGGATTTTCATCAACAAATCCTTAATCTTGCAATCATGTATAAACAGATGACTAGCTGTTCATACGTGACTGCAATGATGAAAATACTACATACAATAATTAATTGCCTAAACCCACGGGCACTTTTCTAATTTACCACATTTAAAATCATTTTCGGCAATAGAAACTTTGTGTTCTAGCTTACATGTTAAAAAAATTCTATGCTAAAACGCATATTTTAATAGATTAATTTCAAGACAACTGTCAAAATTTTATTTAAAAACTTTATATTAAAACATAATTATAGGCTAGTCTAATTAAGAATTTTATTGAAGACGCATTGTATATTGCATACTATTTTTGCGTAAAACGAAAAACCAACGTTTCCTATATACACTAATGACATATACTCGTATAAAGGAAACTTCTTTAATTAATTGCACAATTTTTAACTCTGAGAATTAGGGTTGGTTTTAGGAATGTTATATTTATTTTCAAACACGTTCTCTAAAAATTATTTTTATAATTCAGCTGATTTTATTTTAGAACATCGATTCTAAAAATACTATCTACGTTTAAATTAATTACACGGTTGTTGAGTTTCGAAATTTTGACAAAATATATTTATCTTTTCCGTAACGGTATGTTTATACACAAATAGCACATCGGTTTCCTTATCAGCTTATTGCGATAGTACTTATGTACGTATTTAAAATGCATAATATTTATAATTTCACGTTACTGAATCATTACGTCATGGGATACAGGTATATTTGACATGAACAAACAATTTTTGTTTTATCCTAAACATCGGATGAGATAAAAATTTTTATTAGTAATGGAAGAATAATTTTCATGTATTGTTAACGTGCAGGTTTGATACCACAAAATACTAGATATTAATATTATCGAAATATTCTGAGGAAATTTTATCTGAGAAATACCTGCTAATCACCTTGCTGAACTCCCTAGAATACTACATTTATATCTTAATTATTAATTAATGTATCTAAAGTGCATCTCATGTAATATATGTACATGAAACTAAAAATAATGCAGTAACTAAACAAATAATATGTGTATTCTACAAATACCAGGTGTATCGGAAAGTCATTAACGGCTTCTTCGTAAAAAAAATTTACATAATTTTCAAGAAAATGGAAAAATTTATTTATTCCAATATTGGCCATTTGATTCTACACATCTGGCCCGTCTTTCAGGCAATTTATGGATACCATTCCAAAAAAACTGTTTGTCCTTTGAACAAAACCATTCAGCGAACCATTTCCTAACTTCTTCGAAGTTGGCGAAGTGCTGCTCTGCAAATGCGTGTTCCATTGATGCGAAAAGGTGATAGTCAGATGGAGCAAGGTCTGGAAAATACGGTGGGTGCGATATTATGTCCCATCCAAGTGATTTCAACGCTTCCCTAACCGGTTTTGCTGCATAGACGACGCGTTATCGTGCTGTAAAATCACTTTACCGTGTCTTCAGGCTCATTCTGGACGTTTTTCTATCAATGCATGGTTCAAATTGAAAATTTGATCAGTATTAACTGTTTCACCAAGTTTCCGAGTTCGTAATACACCACGACAATCAGGTCCCACCAAGCACAGAGCATTGTCTTGCGATCAAAACGATTCGGCTTAGAAGTTGTTGGGCCGGCTTCGCCAGGTGATAACCATGATTTTCTGGGCTTAGGATTATCGAAATAAATTCATTTTTCATCATCCATCACTATTCGATTCAGAAATGACTTCCAATCATACCGTTGAAGCAGCATTTCACAGACCATTTTTCAATTTTCCATTCGCCTGCCATTCAGTTAATGTGGCACCCATTTTCTCATTTTCCCGTCTTTTAGATTTTTCCCATTGCTAGTAATCGGTCGCTAATCGTTTCTTGGGCCACATTTAACGCTTTTTCCAATTGTTTTTCAGTTTGAGTTGGGTATTCATCCAGTAACTCCTGCACTTTCGCATCTTCAAACTTTTTCGGTCTACCAGAACGTTCTTTGTATTGTACATCAAAATCACCACTTTTGAATTGTCGAAACTATGCCTCACATCTTTTCATGATTGAAGCATGCTCACCGTAAGTTTCTACCAGCAAACGATGACTTTCAACGGCTTTTTTCTTCAAAACTTGACATTTTTAAAGAGGTATGAATCTATGACATTGTTACTTTCGCAAAATATAGCATATATGGCTTCGAAGCTTGATGTCAGTAAAATAAAATGCCATATGCGTCAAGTCATAACATTGCATACTTAAGCCTAGCGATATCTGTTAGAAAAACTAGTAATAACTTTCCAGTACACCTGCACCACTTGCTTATTTATTGTACATATCTTTAGAAATTTCTTTAATTCGGTTCAGAGATTCCTGATTTTAGGTCTGGGCTTAGGTGGTGGTGTATTGACCAAATTAAAAACGTTGTAAATCAACCACTGCCTGATCTTGAATGCTGGGTGTTTAGGGACATTATCCTGCTGGAAGTAAAAACTCGATTCCAAACTCACTCTCTTAACACAACGTTTTGCGTTATTTTTTTAAATACTTATGTAAACTACTAGTTTATCCATTCTTGATGCCGTTATATAGTCCCAGACCATTAGTTCTCACTTCTATGATTTAAGTTGCTTGACTGAAGCTCCGTGTTAGTTTCCTGTCACGCCCGTTAGCGACCATCGCATTGAAAAATATTGATTTTACTTTCGTCCTACTATTGAACATTATTTCAGAATTCAGAATTTTTACTTAAATATGCTTCCACAAATTTCATTTGCTTTCCTTAAAGAAGTTGAAACAGGTCAATGCCGATGGTTTAAGGACCCAATATAATTGCTAAAAAATAACACATATACAGTCTTGTCATTATGTTGACAATATAAAGCCTATTGAAATCTTAACTATCATCCATAATTAACTGCAAAAAAGAAAGGCAGAGTAATTGTGTAAATAGAATTGGAAATGCAATATTCTAGCATGGATATCTTCACTTGCCGTGTTCACTTAACTAGCGAAATGATACTTCATAGTTAATACAGAACTTAGTAAACGCTAAACTTAGGAATACACCGTTAATTACATAGAAACAACAGACTTATAAAACAACACAAATTACGTAGTAGCAGGCCGACGGTTGCGATCATTATGGCTATTATTTATTTCTTGACACACATTGATTATTGATATACTTGCATCAGTTTAAACATTGTTAAATTAATGATCCGATACTTTGAAATATGAAAAAGAAGTTCCAGCGACTAAACACAGATAGCAATTAGATTATTGTATATTAATAAGTAATTTAGATATCTATACCTATGAGCAGGGTTAGGATGATGATGAATAAATAATTTCGTATACACTGAGTATTTATATTGACTTATAAAACATTTTAAAAATATCTTTGAGTATTTATCATTGATGTTTCTTAATTAATTATTGGTTCAGATTACGCAGACAATTTTATTTCAGTTCCATTAGAATTGAGGCCCAAATATGTAAGTAAACAAAAGTTATAGTTATAAACGTTTCTTTGAAAGGGATTTACAAAACACACATGTACACCAATTTGCACTACTTGTCTCAGAATAAAAAGGAGTGATTCAAATATTGCGCCAAAATAGAACTTATTTTTAAAAGATTTCATTGGTTCTTGAACAGGCAAGTTTAATATGAATAAGTGAATGCCAGATGTCCGCCATTTTTCATAACCTGTAAACGTTTAATTACATTTTTGCATTGTTTTGTTTTAATAATATTTAAGCTTACTTTTGGATGGGTTGTACATATTAATGCAAGAAGTAACGTTTGTACAATAATGAAATTTTCTTCATTTATTTTTATATAATAAAGAAAAAGATTAATATTGTTGACAAACTACTACATTCACAACTGTTTATGTTTCATTTTTATGGTAAGTTACATTTTTAAGCTATTTGTTCCGCGTTTTAGTAGCATATTTGAATCACTCCTTCTTATTCTGAGACAAGGTATAGTTTTAAATGCATGTACTACGAACTCTTGTCAGCTGTACTGCATTACTAAATGCACTAATTTACTGCACTAAGCCAATTGCAAGTGAGGACACATAAAATAACACTAAAATGTGAAAAATTACTTTTACGAGAAATTGTGTTATTGCTTAGTTGTTCATGGTCATTTTGAACATTTTATTTAATATTAAAATAAATTTGTGTTAAAAGATTTGTAATAATGCTACAGATTGTAATAATTGTCGAAATAATGGCGCAATGATTATAGTTGAGCATTCGCAAAAATAATTTAGATGCTCCGTGAAATAAAATACTTAATTTTCCCAAACCAAATTTGTTTATCTAATTAATCAATTTGTCTGCAGTGCGCACATCAGCAAGTGATGGAGTTAAATATTTTTCATACGAGTTTTATTTAAACAAAGACATTGTATAAAGTGGTAATATTAAATAAAATTGAACTAAGACTATTTGTAAACTATAAAAGATGTGATCTACAACGTACCTATCAATTTATACATTTTAAATACGTCAGTAATAATAACTTTTAGAGTCTGTATAAGTAATAATTGTTGCATTATACAACCGTAATTTTTATATAAAAGATTTTAGACCAGTCGTATTTTAACCTAAATAAGATGTCTTTATTTTGTTACTTCCTTTTCACAGAGAAACACAGATAGTGCACGTAACATAGGTTCATTGAAGTTGTGTTTTAATCAATTTACTTAACAGCTTCCTAATGTAAATATTGATTGCGATGTATTTGATACACAAACGGTGGATTGTGCAACGTTTTCAAAACAAACATTGCTTTTGCAAAGGAAAATCAACAAATCAGCCTACTTCGCTAACAGAGAATGTTGTTTACGATTTCCAAGATCATATTGAATGAAGGTCAAAAAAATCTATGGAAATTGTTAGCGCAAGCAGATAATTTTAACAAGAACTGTATAACTTACGAACCCATTAAATAAAATACGTTACATTTGATTATTAACAGGGTTATTCGCGATGATCTCTTCAAGGATATTTAAAAAGAAACTATATTTATCTGCATGTCAGTAAACTTAAAATATTTTATAATAATTGGTTCATAACCACTTAAATGAAATTTTCACTGATTAATCTTGGTTTCATTAAGGAGATAATATGAGTGAAAACTTTCACAAGAATTTTATCTAGAAAAAAGTTGATATGTAGGTGGCAATATTACAATGAATAGCTCCTATACTTTTCTATGTAACAGTCGCTCCAGTACTCGTATAGTTATTTTTCAAGAATTCATTGCATAATTACCAGATGAATCGAATTGTAAACCAAAGTTTGTGATTTTTTCGGTTACTAGTTTAATATCTTTAAACTATTATTTATTTGGTCGAATAAAAAAATAATATTTATAAAAATTGACTTTATAATATTAAAGAATTGTAGCAAGTAATTCAGCATTCAGCAATTCAGCATTTCACAATGTTTTCGAGACTATGAAATGAAAAATTATGTTTAAATAGGGGATTTTTCGACATTTATTATAAATAATGAGAAAAAGTGTATGCGAAGTCAAATATAATTTTTAATACATATCTTTTTATATACTATGAAACTTTTGTGTTTGCGCGAATATTTAATATATTTTAGTACTGAATAATTATTTAATATTCTAATGGAAGACATTAAAGTACTATCAACTTATTTGAAAATTAGATCAAAAATACACATTCAATTATTTAGTACACTCTCTTATTTTATATTTACGTGCGAGGGTAGCCGTTTATATTTCAGGAATTGGCAACATCGTTCGTATTGTCTCCGATCTGATGATTGCATCGTGAAGTTTGTCATTTTTGACAATATATTTACCTTGAAAGTTTTATTATTCGCTCGCTATTTCTATAATTGAGAGTAACTTGAAAATTTTATGGAATTAACTCGCGAACATTTTCGTGCTATTATTTTTCATAACTTTCGGCATGGATTATTTCAACAAGAATGCATCAACGAGCTGAAATCTTTATATGGTGATGAAGCACCATCGAAAATTACAGTATATCGTTGGTATACCTAATTCTCTTTTTACACGATACGTTCCCAAAAAATTCGTGTAAAAGAAAATTCGTGTAAAAAGAGAATTAAGTGTAAACAATATTAAAAATTTTTTGTTAGAGTTCACTTAATTTATTTCGTACTTACACATTTTAATTTATTAAATATATTATAAAAAATAAATCATACTTTGGAAAAAAGGAAATAATATCTGAAATTCATTAATACAAAAAAAGTTAAAATACATATTAGAAATCGTGTTAAAACAAAACAATTCGTGTAAAAAGAGAATTTTTTTTTCTTTTTAACTCGTGTTAAATCAAATTCGTGGTAAAAAAATTTGTGTAAAAAGAGAATTAGGTGTATAGTGAATTCAAACTTGGACGGCGTTCACAAACGTCGGAAAACATTAATGCAGTGTCTGAATTGATAATGCAAGACCGTCATGTGACATACCATGAGATCGAGGCATCTCTAGGTATTAGTAACACCAGCGTGCATAAGATCCTGCATGAACATTTAGCCGTTAAGAAGCTATGTTCACGTTGGGTACCACATAATTTGACAATCGCTCAAAAAAGACTCGTGTCGATTGGTGCCAAGAAATGCACAAAAAATACAACGACGGTGATTCAAAGAACATTTATAAATTCGTCACAGGTGATGAATCTTGGATCTATACGTATGAACCCGATAGTAAACAGCAGTCGACTTTGTGGGTATTCCAATGAGCCAAAACCAACAAAAGTTGTTCGCACTCGAAGCACACCAAAACAAATGGTCTCCTGTTTTTTCGGGAAAACCGGTCACGTTGCAACCGTGCCCTTAGAGAGTTGTAGAACGGTCAATTCCGAATGGAACATAACTATTTGTTTGCCAAAAGTTTTTGAAGAAATAAGGAAAACAAACCGAAAATGACAGATCATTCTCCACCGTGACAATGCGAGCTCTCACAGGTCGGTTCAAACAATTGATATTTGACCGGGCAAAACATTGAATTGATCAGCTATCCGCAGTAGAGCCCTGATCTAGCACCCTGTAATTTCTTTTTATTCCCACACGTGAAGAATAAATTTCGCGGTCAACGGTTTTCTACGCCGGAAGAGGCAGCTGAGGCATTCAAAACTTATATTTTGGAGATACCGCCTTCACAGTGGCAGCAATGCTTTTCAGATTGGTTTAAACGAATGCAAAAGTGCATTGGTTTTCAAGGAGAATATTTTGAAAAGCAATAAAACTATTTTCGATAATAAAAAATTTTTGTTTGTTTGCTATTCCCGAAATATAAACGGCTACCCTCATATTACATCGTGACACAGACATATACATATGAACAATGTAATATTTAAAAATATGTTCAAAATCATAGGTTAAGATATATATAAATATTTTATAACTAAACAGTTTGCTTTTATTACATTAGCATAAATATTTACTTTAGAGCAATTTATGACTTACATACATATTCATACGGAGTTTCGTTTACCAATTTCTAAGTAAAATTTTATGATGTGTGAAGATGCACTTTTATCCCACTACTTAACTTCGTACAAACTTTTAAGCATCTATGGTGCGTAGAAATGAAATTTGTTTTTGTACTGAATACCATATTTCGCATAATTTTATTATCTTTTGTTCGCATTATAATGAGCAAAATGTACTAATTTATTATTTGTGTTAAAAAAGAAAGCAAACACATTAAAACGATATTATGAAATAAATTATAGCTACATCCTTTTAAGTACACCGTACTACCGTACCGTACGCACCCGTTAATAATTTCAACATAGTAATAAAAATTAATGGAACTAATACAATAAAAAATTATAATTATAGTGAAATTTATAGCTTTCAAACATTAATGTGCTAATGCATTAACCTATTCAAAACTTATACTTTCTATTAGTTGAAGCAACTCCTCTCTTCTATTTTAATATTTTTCTGTCTTTAACTTACGTGGCCAACTAGAATAGTTGCTACCTAACGATGAAACAAAAGACTATTTTTAATTTTCCAATGTAATCCTTAACTTCGACGTACTTGCACCACTTGTCCTGTAAGGACTTTATTCCATTAGAAAAATATTACTTCTCTTGGTCTACAAAATAGGCGGCAATCTCCTCCTTTTTTTTGGCTATCGTGTGCAAAATGAAGTCCGCTAATTGCCTCCTAAGTTTCTAAATAAAAAGAAGTCGGATGGTGCTAAATCTACACTATATGCCGGGTGGTTCAGCTTAAAGATGTTACTCGCGAAGGATAGGTTAAATTTTAGCTGCTTTGTGAATTTGTGCATTGTTATCAAGGAGCAGAACTTCTTTTTAATTGTTGTTATTTTAGAAAAAAAGTTAGCGTCTGCACCAAAAAATGCCAAATTGTTTTGAGAAATTTGTTGTCCAAGCAGTTTTTGTTCGGGAGTCAATGCTAAATCTTTATTCATGCTTATTTTATTGTGCGGAATTTTTAAAAGGTTATTTAGTTTTGTTCATGTGTACGCTGAGGAGTAGACTATATATACATATATTATACTATTTTCTCTAAATACATTGTTTGTCATGAAATTAAACGTGGTTATTTTAACACAAAATAATAGATTTCACATTTTTACAAGTTGTTACGCCGACATTATTGAGTTATATATGACTTTATAATTATGAACACGTCGTGCATTCGGTAATAGTTTGTTGGTGGCTAAAGCAATGCCAAAAAACAACAAATAAATTCGATTGTACAAGTGCTTTAGAATTATAGTAACTTTCAAGCAACGATTTTCGAAGGTTATTGTTTCAACTTTCATGCAAAGGTTCTTAGTCGTCTTCAAATGATTCATGACGCAAACTAAACTGTTTTAACTAATATTTTAATTTGAAATACGATATCTCATCCTCATACATTCCACGAAGTTTCAGAAAAATTCTGTTGCTTGGCAAAAATTTGATGACACTCCAATATTCTAATTCTAATTTTTAATAATGTACAAAATAATGTACGAATTGAATTGATATCAAATTTGACACATAAGTCGAAAAATTTGATCGCTAGAGCAGTCAATTTTTGTCGGCGCGACAGAATAGGATACGATGTAGTAAGTAAGTACGTATGTACATACGTACTTACACACTTACTACATCGTATCCTATCTTGTCGCAAACATATAACTGAGCAGAGTGATCGATCTTGGATGAGACTCCGTAAATATTCGGTACGTATTACGAAACTGGCGTGCAGATAAATATGACTACTCTAGGTATCACTATCAAACGTTACTAAACAACGAACAACTAGTTATTTCTATCATGGCTATATGATAGAAATGATTTTTATTGTAGTCCTTGTATTTATATTTAGGAAATAACACGTTATCTATACATTCAATTTTTTAATGATTTATCTCTGTATTCAGCACTCCTTGTAAATTTATTATTGTAGTTCTTTATGTACTTATTTAGTTTTCTTTAGTTTTAATTTTCGAAATTATTAATCAGTAATTTAATCAATTTATTTATCGATATTAATCGACTACGCTAATGCTTTTATATTAAAAATAATTGCAATAAAATATAGATGGAAAACTATTATCTAAATATTAATTAATAAAACGGTATAGATTTTGTAATTATTGCAATACTCCAAATTTACTTAACAATAATATTTAAACAATAACTTAATTGCTATTGTGTTTGAAGAGTTCTATAAAGTATTATAAAGTAAGTATATACAGTAATGCCCATAAGTAGAGAAACACATGCTATTTTGTAGTAATTGATAAATTTGTATTGTGAATAGTATTTTAGTTGTAGATGGTGGTATATTGCTGAGAATAAAACACAAAATATTATATTGGAATGCATAAGTAACTGAGGAAAAACAACTAAAAAAATAAATAATCAAACAACGTCTTCAGTAAGATTTTATAATATAGCTTATATTTTTAATAACTTCCTCCCAACATTTCCTCATTGATAACACCAAATGATTCTGGTACGCCTAAGTTACGATTTTTCGATTGTAGTACATTCATAAGGATTAGATCAGTACTTTATTATGATGGTGATTCCATTATCTCAACCACATTTCTTAGAAGCCATATTATATATAATATATATATATATATATATTGCAATGTGCTTGGGTTCATTATCGTGCTGATAAATTCAGCTCCTTATGCAGGAAATGTATGCATTTAAATTTGTCCATAATCCATCAACTTTTGCTATTGGCCCGTAAAAGCACCCCCAAACCATAATTATTCCGCCGCCTTTTATTACAGTAAGTGTCTCGTTTTCCACTTTCCACATCCTAATTTAGACGACCACGGGCAAATTTTAATAAGGCAGTCATGTTCTTTGCAGAGATGTATGGTTGTTTCTCAGGTCGTCGATCAAATAATCCCATTGATGATCGATGAGCCGTTTCCTTATTTTCCTTAAAGATAAATCTAATTCCGAAAACTTCTAACAGTCTAACAGTTTTCAAAGGGCCGATAACTGTATTACTCTTCTTACAATTTGATCAGATTTTAGAAATTACGTCCTATGCAAACTTAAATATAAAACGTTACTTGATTAGCATGATTAAATGTTTTATTCTTCCTAAATTAATGGCATAACCGAATTCATACACAATTGCTTTTATTGTAATTAACTGCACTTCTTCTTTAAAAGATCAATGATATCAAAAATGAAATATATTTCTTTATTTTTATCCATTTACTTCTTCGATGAACATATAAAACACAACGACATTTACAATGATTGTACATGACTTACAATATTTCAAAATTAGAAGTAGATTACGCGAACACGATATTACGTATCGAAGCACAATTATTAAACCGTTGCTGTCTGATGATGATTGACAGGCACTCGTGACCTAGGAACAAGGAAGTTTCTACAGATGTTGGTCCGACGTTGTGTCTAGAAAGGAATCATTTTTCTGGTAGAAAAGCACGTTCAGCAGACAAATTACGTGAAACATCCTCTAAATCATGTCTGGGGAAATTTTGTACATATTTACCGGTATTTTAAACGCGAAGCGAATGGTAAGATTGTACCAAAAAGACTTCCAAGATCGCTAAAAGTGTGATTTAAAAATGACAGTGTAAACTAGATCTTACGAGAAGACAAAATTTGGGCAAAATTTTCAGGAAACATGTATATAAAATTTCTCGATTATTTCACAATCTAAAGAAAATATGGCACTCATTACTAAAGAATTATGGGAAAATTTGATCGCAGGTACAGGAAATCGCTGTAGGGCTATGCACAAAAATAATGAGGACTGGAGGGCATATTCAATATTAGTGTATTAACATATAAGGTATACACAGTCTGTCGCAGGGAAAACCGAACTTTTTTAAAATAAAAACAAAAGCTTACTATTTTGATAAAATTCATTTGTTTTATTTAAACTAGTCGCCTTCGGTTTCAATACAACGTTTTGCACGGTCATTTAACATATCGAATGAATTTTTAAGTTCATCTTTAAAGATGTCCTTCAAGATCGCTGTCGACGCCGTTTTAATGACTTTAAAACGGTGAATGGTTGATGGTTAAAATGCCATTTATTTTTAGAAAATCAGTGATAAATGTCGAGTGAGATAGCGCACTATTATGTAACAAACGCCAGCTCACATTTTCACGATATTGAGGGCGCACACGACGAATACGCGGAAAGAGTTTGTACCAACTAATGTACAATGTGCACTATTGCTTTCGAATCATAAAAACAAATCAACATTGTCTTCACTTTTGACTTCTCTAAACGACTTTTTGTCAGTCTTTCTTAGCTTGGATCTTCAATTTAAAACTTTGACGCTTAGTCTGTAGATCATATTGAAAATACCACGTCTCATCGCCAGTTATAATAGAATACCTGAAGTTTTCGCCATTTTCTGAATTTTTAATCAAGTCTGTACAATGTTGAATTCAGTTAGCTTGTGTTGTACAAACTTTGCACAAATCTTTCTCAGTCCCAAATGCTGTATCAATATGCGATGAATTGAATCTTTGGAAATATTTAATTTCATTTTTACGTATTGCAATGAGGATTTCGGCTTATTTCTGATAAATTCATGCGCAAGTTCGATGTTACTTTCCGTAACCACAGATTTTTTTGCACCAGGATGTTCATCGTCATTTATGTCCGTGTGACCGTCTTTAAATCGTTTATACCACTCATACACACTCGTATGTGATAAACTCGCATCACCATACACTTGTTTCACCAGACTAAACGTTTCAGTAAATGATTTACCGAGTTTAAAATAGAGCTTGATATTTGCTCCTTGTTCAAAATTCAAAAATACACACTGTTACTTTATAAGCACTTTCTCTGGTTCTAATGATACAAATGTCATGTTATTTTGACATAATATTAGTAAAAGATCTACCTTACCGACACGTACTTTTTAGATAGATGGCGCCACTAAGAATCACTAGTTTAAAAAAGTTCGGTTTTCTCTGCGACAGACTGTGTATTCTGGAACAATATATATATATTATTTTTTCTTTTAGAATTTTTTTTTGTAAAAATATTGGCCTACTGTTCTTATTATTATGATTGTATCATCTACATATATACATTGTATATACATTATAAGATAAAGTACCATACGAGATGTTACAAGGCTATACTTACCCCATCTAGCTTTTAAGTTTCTCCTATTTGACCGATTAGATCTTTTGTTATTTGTTCAGGTGAAATTTATAGATTATGTATGTGAAATATTAGCTTTGTATCGCTATTTATTTAAAATAGATTTTGCCGAGCAGATCGCAATTGAAATGTTTAATTCATCGAGACGTTATAGGAAATTCTGTTATTTTTATGATGTAATGAACTGGTGTCATGGTGAAAGTAGTTTTCAAGAAAATATTACGAAAATTAGTTCATGATTTGTTACTCATAATCGAGGAAATCGTATCCAATATCGTTAACAATACTAGACATCGTGCCAAACAATTTACCATGAAAACGTTAGATGTGTGATTATATTATAGTGTGGACACTAAAACATAACGAAAAAAAATAAAATATAGTGTTTTCTGTGGGTTTGTGGAGTTATTCTCTGTTTATCTGATTTTAGTATACTACATTACTGAAGTGTAAAGAATTTAAAGATAAAGATATGAATTTTTAATTTCAATTAAAGGGAAATCAAAATTGAGGATTACGAATTAAAAGATTTTTTGAACGAGCGCACGCAGTATAAGAGCGAGTTTCAATTTTATGCTGTGGAGTACAGCGAAGCATATTTTCTATGTCTAAAAAACTATTTAAATAACTTTATTTTTCAAAGTGTTTTTAATAAATATTGGTTGTCGGAAAAGTTCTGACGTATTCTTAGACTTTCATTATGTTGTTCATAGATCATTTATTAATATAAAAAAGAATCCATTAAATATATATTGACCGTTTCCTGGATAACCTTTCGCCATCTTTCGGTGAGCTTCATAATTTCTCGTTCACGTCTTTATTCACGAGAAATCTTAGTCTCATTTAAGTCGAACGTTACATCACGCAAAGAGTTTCAAAGAGAACGAAACCAGTGGAATGTCAGGCGAGGTAACGTGGGTGTGATAGTACATCCCATCCAAAATCCAATAATATTAAACAGACGATCCAACTTGTGTATGGTCTCGCGTTGTCGTGATTTCATCACGACAACGCGAGACCACTCCTTGACGATTAATGAATTCTAAACATTTTTGGATGATGGATTCGTTCAAATTGTCGAATTGTTGAGAATGCATCTTGATAAAATCTCACCAAATTGGGAGCATAATTCTTCTCTGTTGCAACGTTTAAAGTAAATCCTCAGACCGAGACTAAGATCCTTTTCGCACCACATTACTGCAAATAATCCACTTCTCAGTACCAGTTATAAGTCCCTTCAAAAAGGGATCGTCTTTCTCGTGTTTAGAGAGTATATCGCAGATGTTTATACGTCTGCTCAAATGAGTTCATGAGAAATACAAATATCAAACTTAGTAATATATTGTAATTTTTCATGCGATCGTGAACTTTTGAATGAAGAATATTTAATGTTTCTACATAAAATATGTTGAAAATGTACACTTTGGTCTCCCATTTTCATTTTTTATAAAATACGAAATACTCAACCACGTCACTGAACTTTTGCGAAAGTTAGCTAGATTTTCCCGATAACCCAACCAAGTTAAATGCCAAAATGGTGAATAATAAATCAGATAATAATATTTCATAATACTTGAATATGCTACTATAGAATTAAAGAAGATTAATACTAGCAAACACGTTATTCTGCGATCTAGAAACGATATGTTGAATAATAGTAATATAATTTATTAACCAACAGGTCAAATCCGGAAGCAGGACAAAAAATGTAAGAAAGAAAAAATACAAAGTACATATAAAAAAGTAACTGCATTTCATACATAATAAATATGCAAAATAAAAAGAATATATGCTTATCAATAAAAAAAAAATGAAACTATGTAGTGTAGACTCACAGTAAATACAGAGTGTTTTAAATTATTTCAATTTTGATGTTTGTATTTGAATTCTGTAAATTACATTTGTTTATATGTATATGCATTGAAGTTTATAAATATTCAATTTGCTCCCCTTGGACTGCACGGAAAACATCTAGATATAATATACTACACTCGATGAAGCACATGTTGTGTCGATGAGCTATGATACGGTTTCTTAGGTCGTTCACATTTGTGGTGATAGGTAGTATGTAAATTGATCTTTCACGAATCACCACAGGAAAAAATCACAAGGTGTTAGATCAGGAGGTTTCGGTGATCAAAACTGAAGCGTAATATTCCCTATACGAACTATACATCCTTGAAGCAAAGATTCATTCAGGAAGCGCCAAACATTCAGCTGCCAATGGGATGGAGCTTTGTTCTGTTAGAAAATGTAATCTCTTCAATCTTCATCATTTGAAGAACGAGACAGTTTTTCAGTATTCTAAGGTATGTACGTTACTCCAGTAATCGTGTTTTCATCGAAAAAGAAACGTTTATTGTTTATTCCAACGAGAAATGCTCTTCTTTGTTGGAGATTCAATCATAAACTTACAACGAAATGCAGGCTGCACCGTAGTCATAGACTAACTTTTACTGAACTCCCGAATGCAATAAATTTTGTGTTATACAGTGACTATCTTGCTCACAACTGACGCTGCTATGCAACGCTGGAGTGTTGTAACGGATGTAGTTTATCTTCTAATAGCACTTGAAATTTTCTAATGAACTCTAAAAGATTCATGAAGATCATTAGCAATTATTGTACTTATTCTCGGATTTTCGTAGATATATCACGTTTTATATCATATATAGCACTTTACGTTCAACTTGATTATTTCGAGACACGATATTGTTAGAGTACAGTTCATCAATAAAGTCAAGTATTTTAGCCACAAAGGGAAATTATTTTTGGCCTTTTATCTTGGTGGAGAGAATTAGTATGCATTTTTATTTCCATTGGATGCGTTCGGCATTAAAAACCAAAATAAAACATTTTATTTTTATATTTCTTGCAAGTTAACTTTTTTTATAGTACTGACGAACAACCGTCTAAATGAAAAATCTTAAAATCTTAAAATGCATTAGACCACCATGAGTTGATGGTGGTCTAATATTTATTTCTTAAAAGATCAGACACAATCGACGCTGATTTTCAACAAACTTTGGGCTATAATGCTCTTTGAGAAGCCGAAATTTGGCGCTGGGTTATACAAGTACTTATGATGATATGTCCAAAAATCATCAATAAAATTAATGATATTGTATTGAATTACCCAAGAGTTCATTTGAAGGATAGAACATCGCGAGCATATCGACTGCAATGTGCATCATATTTTACACATAGGATTTGGTATGACCAAGCTGTCAGGAAGATATGTAGTGAATCTTGAATTATTATTCAAAGCATGAAATAATGTAAATCGAAACTAATTTTTACTAACTAGTTTTACGATTTCTGAAACCAAATATGGACATATCATGACAGCCCTTCCCCAAAGAAAGACCAGACATTTCGAATGGCCTTACCTACTATTGTAAATATCTTGTAACAGATCGATTTTTTGGGATTCAAATGGGATAATTTTAATAGACAAATTTGCAAATGGCAAAACCCTTTTACTCTGCTCTATTAGACAATATGCAAAAAGCGATTTCTGGAAAACGATATGGAATGATCTATAAAACAGTTCTTTTTTATGATGATAGTACATATTATCACACGGCAAGTTTGCCTGACTTACTCTATTCGTCAGATCTAGTGAGCTCCACTTACTTTTCGAGCTCGAATTTTTTCTTATTGGAAAGAGTCAGGTGAAGAACTTATAAAAACGGAAAAGTATTTTTAGGGTCTTGAGAGTCATTACAAAAATGGGAAAATGGCATCTTTGGTATAAGTGCTTCCAGAGTGCAGGAAACTAGGTTGAAAATAACAAAAAACTTAATGCTGTAACTCGTTTATTTTCTTTTGAGTCTAATTTTCCGGTGAAATCATCTTTGTTGGTGCTTAAGACATCCTTGTGCTTTTTCATGTGGCAGGAAGTGTTTGACGTGTAAAACATTTTCTAAAGAAATCAAAAAAACAAATCGTGAAAATAAAAAAGAAGAGATTCATGGAAAAATGCCGTGAGGAATCATAAGTACTCAATATTTTAACATATATACGTCGACTTATAAGTAATGAGGAAGTACTAAAAAAAAATATGTGAAACAGTAGTTCAAAAACATGAAAATTTTTAATGTAGTTTAAGTTAAAAATCACAGTAACAGTTCAACTACTTTTGTGAGTAGAAAATAAATTATAATTTAGGCATTCTAAGTTATGTCGTGAAAAAGACCTACGAATTCTTATATCATTTCGTAACTAATTATAAAAATCAAGTTTTGCGCCGAAAGTAAGAATTTATGGAATGTTTCATAGACACACACATCGATAACCGAAACAACTATTAACATCATGAATATTTAGCATTGGGTTCGTTTATACTATATCCGACATTCCGTTTGTAATGTTTCGAAATTACACCAATCGCCGCGCATTTCGTGTTTGTATAGTGCATATTTGTAGTAGATATGCATGTACTATATGTGTATTTTAAGAGTTATTTCAAATGGATAATAAAACAGAAACATGTCAATATCGTTAGAAAACTGTGTCAGTATAACATATGGGCGTTCGTTTCAAAAATAGAACGCTACGTCTATTAATGGCGTAATAAAATAGCTTCGCAGTGAAATACTTCTTAGAAGGATGTTCACAATTACTCGATTCCGCACATTTTTAGATGATAATCACCCTAATGCGAAATATTAATTTGTTAGTATCCCGAACTTTGTACTACAGATCATAATACGGAATACTAAAATTTATATTTATTTATTGAACATAAGAATGGAATAAAGCAAATATTTTGCGTATTAGTAGGGATATTTAATAAAATTTTTATTAGGAACAGTTATCATTGTTTTGGATTTAAAAGGTTTATCGGTTTCTAATTTAACAAGAACAGGCTTACTTGTTTTTTGATCTAGATTGCCAAAAGGTTCCTAAAATACTGCATCAGTTTGTTCAAAAGTCTTACAGTATTTTTGTTTCCTGTGAAACAGGCTTAGGTTTCGTTTTGGAATTAAAATGATTTACGATGTACGGAAAATTTATAATTCAGCCACCTGTGTGTACTGTAATTACAAAACAGAAGATACATAAAAATTTTTGTAGTATTTTTGATGTG
Source organism: Dermolepida albohirtum (assembly GCA_031893035.1). Classification (NCBI taxonomy): domain Eukaryota; kingdom Metazoa; phylum Arthropoda; class Insecta; order Coleoptera; family Scarabaeidae; genus Dermolepida; species Dermolepida albohirtum. The sequence goes on from JAVIWB010003623.1 coordinate 138,171, forward strand.
AACATTATAAACGTATCTAGTGTTCAAGGAAGGTGAAGTCACTTTGGATAATAAACTACGAAGGCTGGAACTAAATTTATATTTAATAGCGTTTGTAGGAGTTTTCATTGAATTTATTTGACAGTTCTGAAACATTTGTTTTATTTATTTGTATATGTCAAGAAGCTGCGGTATAAATTAACGAAGCCAAAATTTCTTGAAATTTGGTCATTGGTAGTGGTACGAATAGAAATGATTCATTTTTGAATTAGGAGAATAAAAGACATTAATTATAGTAATGTTTAACAAAGAAAATATACATATATTCCAACAATAGTTAAATCAGAAATCGGGTTTGTGTCGAAAGAAGAGAATGCTATTCATTTCCAAATTTCCAAAAGAAATCGAAACTTTTTGCGATCAATAAATCCAGTTAACATGCGGAAATTAGTCCACAATTGTTTCCTTTCTTCTATTACACTATATTACTCAATACCTTTTTATCTTCAGTTGACTTTTTATAATATGGTTTTTCTCAACTCATATTCTACTTATTCTTCGCATTGATCCTTCCAGATAATTTGATTAAAATTATTCTTTCACGTATTTCTCTTTGAAGAATGCATTCATACCTTCTAATTCTGAGATTTAAATACTAAACCATATTCATGCCTTGAGATTTGCTCATTTTTGTAATTTGTTAATGGTCTCGTTTCATCACTGTTTATCTATTTAAGCTATTCTGATTATTCTTCTTTCGAATATTTTACTTATTTTCCTGATATCGACTAATTGTAATCTCAGCTAAAATGATAGAAAGGATGGCTTACGCCAAAAGACTTTCAAATAATAAAAGCGTTGAAAGGCGCATGTACACGTTAGAGGAAGACATTTTGAATAATTTTTGTATTTTTGTCCTCTGAATAATAGAATAAAGTTAGTCAATGAATTATTTTATTGAAACAATGTGATAATTTTGATCGCACTTAATGATGAGAAAATTATGTTAGCGCGTGTTCTGTGTGTTATATCAATATCAAATATTTCGTTATTCATATGTAGCATCTTCAGGAGGTATTACACAATTTTGAATGTGTTTGACTGGGCCTTAATTTATTTAATTAATTGTTTATTAAGTCATGAAGATGCTATAAATAAATAGCGAATTATTAACCGTTTGAACAATGGATTTTTTTGTTGACAACAAACTGAACACCCGCTGACACAATTTTTTTCTATATATATACCATATATAATACATGACTCTATTTAAACACAGGTTGGTCACTTTAATTGACTACGGAATAACGACGGATTTAGTAGACTCTTTGTCAGAACCTTCAGCAACAATATCCAAATCGTCAAACGACGAAAATCAATTTTTGAATACGGAAAATATTTACCCGATAGATTAGGAAAAGAAATCATTTCTGGAAGTATTAAATCAAATTGAAGGTGGCCTTCTAGACGAAAGTTAGAACGAAATTCTAATTTTATTCTTTTTTTCACATCATATATGTATATAATGCTGAATTTTGTTTGAAAAAGTTCCTAATCCTAGCCCGCGATTTCGTGCTAATCGGGTATATATTTTCACTTTTAGATGACGGAGAACGGTGAATTCGAGTTTTTTTAACGTGCCATAAACTGGATTATGGAAATAGGTATTGAATAAAACTGTGAATAGGTCTTAATTGCTTTTACGCTGTGAAATTGAGAAATTCTAATTTTAACCGCTTTTTACATCGTATATACGAGGGTGGTCCCAGAAGTACCCAACCCAACAAAGAAAACACAAAAATTTTGGAAAGAAATATATTTATTTTTTAAGTAATCTCCTTTCAGCTCTATACGCTTTTCCCAGCGATGTTCAATAAGTTCGATCCTCGTTTTATAGTAAGAACTGTCCCACTTCTTCATCGTTGGAAAATCTTTGACTGCTGAGCCATTTTTTCAAGATCGAGAACAGAAAGTAATCCAAGGGGGATAAATCTGGCAAATAGGATGCATGAGGTAACAATTCAAACTTTAATTTATTAATTTTCACCATTGCAATAACGGATTTGTAAGCTGGTGCATTATCTTGATGAAACAACACTTTCTTCGTAGCTAAATGCGACCGTTTTTCTTGGTTTTTTCGCTTAAACGTTGCAATAAGTTCGCATAATACTCGCCGTTGATAGTTTTTCTTTTTCAAGATAGCTAATGAAAATTATTCCACGCGCATCCCAAAAAACCGATGCCATGACCTTGCCCGCAAATGAAACTGTCTTTGTCGTCTTTGGCGCCGGTTCTCCCTTTCAAGTCCATTGTTTTGATTGTTCTTTTATCTCGGGTGTGAGTGATGGACCCATGTTTCATCCATGGTTATGAAACGGTGCAAAAATTCTGCTTTGTTGCTGTGAAACTTCGCTAAACACTCAATTGAAACATTTTCACGACACTGTTTTTACTCGGGTGTACGCAGTACCCATTTTGCACACAGCTTTCTCATATCCAAATTTTCAAATAATATGCGATGTACCGCACTTTTCTAAATGCCACACATGGATCAATAAGTCCCGAGACTAACAATGAAAACAACATTTTTTTTGCAAAATTTTTTTTTATTCATCAACATAATCACCTTTTAGGGTGATACAATGGTTCCAACGCTTTTCCAATTTTTCAATACCATGTTTATAAAAAAATTTATCTTTCGCTTCAAAATAAGCTTCAGTTTCAGCGATGACCTCCTCATTTGAGCCAAATCTTTTTCCCTGGAGCATTTTTTTAAGATCAGCAAAGAGCCAGTAGTCACTGGGGGCTAAATCTTGCGAATATAGGGGGTGGGGAAGCAGATCAAAACCCAATTCGTTCAATTTTGCCATTGTTTTCATCGACTTGTGGCAGGATGCATTGTCTTGGTGAAAAAGGATTTTTTTTCTCTGCATGTGCGGTCGTTTTTTTGCGATTTCCTCCTTCAAAAGCACCAGTAAGTCAATATAATAATCACTGTTGATCGATTTACCTTTTTCGAGGTAGTCAATGAAAATCACGCCATGTGTATCCCAAAAAACTGACGCCAGGACTTTGCCAGCTGACTGCTGCGTTTTCGGACGTTTCGGACGGCTTTCGCCAGCTGTGCGCCACTCAGATGACTGCCGCTTCGACTCTGGAGTGTAGTGATGTATCCATGTTTCGTCCATGGTCACGTAACGACGCAAGAAATCTTTTTTGTTGCGAGTAAATAGCGATAAACAGCTTTCTGAATCATCGACTCGTTGCTGTTTTTGTTACATCGAGAGCAATCGCGGCACCCACTTGGAAAAAACCTTTTTCATGCTCAATTTTTCATGAAGGATAGTAAATACACTTCCATATGATATCTGTGTCATCTCAGCAATCTCACGGAGCTTCACTTTACGATCTTTCATTATAATTTTTGTCACTTCACTCACATTTTCCGGTGTAACGGCTTCCACAGGTCTACCCGAGCGTTCCGCGTCATTTGTGTCGGTACGACCACGTTTAAACTCGGCAAACCACCGACAAATCGTTGCTTTTGATGGACAAGAGTCCCAGTAACATTTTTCAATCCATTGTTTTGCTTGCGTGGTGTTTTTACCCATTAAAAAACAATGTTTTATCAGAACACGAAACTCGGTTTTTTCCATTGTTTAAACAAACTACAAAACGACTTTACTCCAACCTCGATAACTCAGCTGTTTCTGGTCCGATCGACTTAAAATTTTGACACGTTTCAAGCAAAGGTTAGTACTCTAGAAAGACGTGGTTACTGGTTTACTACGAGCGCCATCTATGGGTTAGTCTCGGGACTTATTGATCCATGTGTTATATCTGCTAGCTCGCGCACTTTTAGTCGATGATCATCCAGTACCGCTTTGTGGATTTTCTTCACCATTTCTGGAGTCGTCACCTCATTTGGTCGACCACTGCGATGCTCTTCTTGGCAGCTCGTACGGCCTCGTTTAAACTCTGCTACCCAATATTTCACTATTGTAAACGAAGGAGCAGACTCACCCAGAGTAGAATCCAGTTCAGCTTTTATGTCGGCTGGGCTGAGGCCTTTCAAATAAAAGTATTGTATCACGTAACGATGACCAATTTTCTCCATTTTTACAAATTCACTGAAAACGTTCTCTATTGATGGCCAAACAAATACTAAACAACGTGGCATCTTCAAACTTGAAACATGTGCTTTCTGGATTGTTTACTTTCTAATACAGTGATATTTTGCAAACAACTACCGCCATTTCTAGGTCTGGCCGGGTACTTACAGGACCACCCTCGCATAATGCAGAATCTTTTTTACAAGTGTAAACTGTTAAATATTTTTTGCAGATGTTTACTCTTTTTATATTTATTCGACAAATTACTCTTCCGAGTTTTTCTGCCTCTTAATAACACCGGTCTAAATACACTGGATCCATTACAAAGAACAACACTTTTTGCTGGATAAGTGGTAATAAAATAATTCGGTTTATACAGAAATCAAAATATCATAGTTTTTACTATTAAAAACACGTAAAAATCGTTATAAATATTTTTAGGAATAATAATACGATATAGATTTTATTATTTTTTTATTTAAATAATTATTTTGTATATACATTGATTTTAGTCTACGAATGTGAGTGATATGAAATTAGAGTTAAAAAAATAAGTGTTATACTTAGATAATGTATTTTTGTTTGAATAATCTTTTTCGACATTTTTAAATTAATTTTCAAAAGGATTAAGTAAATACAGATATGTCGCGCAAGTGGTGCACATTCTAGTCACACAAACTGTTGCCACATAACTTACATAAAACACACAGTTTTCTGTATAGAAATCGCCGTTTGTAATTACATTCTTGCTATAGCATATTTATTCTTGGCACGATTTTGAAGTACCTCTCATCCTAATAAATTTCTAGGAAATGCATGAGGCAACGAAACTCAAAAACTCTTTATGGTATCCGTGTTATGTAACGAGTTCTCTCTGCGATTATGATCTGAGACTGTGTGTATCAAACCTGTTTATTATATTATTATTGAAATAAACAAGAATATTGTCCGTCTGTCGATATACATCTAGCTACTTTATAAAAAATCGATTACACTTAAGTTAATATTTCTTTTCATAAGCTATGAATAAAAAAATCGATTACACTTAAGTTAATATTTCGTTTCGTAAGCTATAAACAGGCATAAATCATTGTATTTGGAGGAAAAGTAATTTTCTCTTTATAAAGCATAAAGAAATATTATTTTTGCCTACAGAAGCTGGAGATATCCAAGTACTATTTTTTATTAATATACACAGTCTGTCGTAGAGAAAACTGAAGTTTTTTAAAATAGTAATTTATAGTACGGCCATCTATTAAAAAAATAAAGGCCGGTAAGATAGATCTTTCACCAACGTTATGTCAAAATATCATGACATTGGCATCATCAGAAGCAGTGAAATTGAGCATAATGTAATAATGTGTATTTGGCATTAAAATGAATTTTGAACAAAGAGCAAAATCAAATTCTGTCTTAAACTCGGTTAATCGATTACTGCAACGTTTAATTTGATGAAACAAGTATATGGTGATGCGCGTTTCTCACGTACGAGTGCGTATGAGTGGTATAAATTATTTAGAGATGGTCGTACTGACTTAAATAACGACGAACATCCTGGTGCAAAAAATCTGTGGTTTAAGAAAGGAACACCGAACTTGTGCGTGAATTTATCAAAAATGAGCCGAAATCCTCATTATGATACTTGGGAATGGAATTAAATATTTCCACAAATTCAATTCATTGCATTTTGACACAGCTTTTGGGACTGAGAAAGATTTGTGCAAGGTTTTTACCACATGAGCTAAACTGATCTTCAAAAATTGCTCAACCATCAATCATTCACCGTACTCACCGGATTTTGCCCCCTGTGGTTTCTATCTATTCTCCAAACAACATTTGCCGATGAAAAGACAGCGTTATACCAACGTCGAAGCCGTTAAGTAGGCGTAGACAGCGATGTTGAAGTATATCTCTAAAGATGAACTTAAAAATTCATTGGACATGTTAATTGACCGTGCAAAACGTTGTATTGAAGCAGAAGACAGCTACTTAATAAAATAAATGAATTTTACCAAATAACTTTTATTTTTATTTAAAAAAGTTCCGTTTTCTCTATGACAGATACATTACCGCTTTAGAACACAAAAATCTAATACTAAAACAAAATCAACCTGGAACAGTGACTCCATTCAGCACGCAACCAACATTGCAATACATCACAAATCTCTTTTATTAATAATGATATTATATTTAGAAAAACAACTATGTATATTTATTTACTTTAGATTACGTGGGTGAAATGCAACTAGAAAGAAATTAGTACACTTAACTGATACAGTAAAACTTTAAAAACATAGAAATTGACTCTAAAGGCCAATGAAATTGAGACGACATTACACATAAAAATCTCATTATGAAGAATAGGTCTTCTCCCAACTTTCCCGCTTATTTTTTTTTATTTCAATTCGCCTATTTTTTAACGTTTAGTCCTGCAAATATGACTATTTGTAATAATTTGAAATATTCTCAAAAATTATAACAGAAAAAAGTGTACAATTGCTTATTAAATAATATTTAATAAGCGTCTATTCTATTTGGAGAGATAAAGAAGACAGTATTTGTCAATTTAATATTTTATTTTTTCAAATAATATGTTCAAAATGTATAAACACTAAACAATAACAGAAGAGCCCAAAGCACAAATAAATTAAGACAGACCAATAATAATAAAATATCATTTACATCAAATAAATTTAAATGAAAGTGACATTTTTGACAATTTTAAAAGGTTGATTGATTTTGTATACATCATATAAAGTATACTAAGCCGTGCTTTACTACTTTGTTGAAATTCGATTAATTGTTAAAAACACAAATAACTTAAGATACAAAAAGTAAAACGTCTCCTTAGTAAAACTGCAAAACAATGGAGGATACAGTTTGAAAAAGATGAGGAGACAAGTGTCTATTTATACGGGGAAATATGATTACAGACTTTTATGAGCAATGTTGTCTCAATTTCATTGAATTTTAAAGCACATTATTGTCTCTATTAATTTTCATGTAAAACGTCGGGAAATAGATGCGAGACCCTGTGTATTAGTAATTTATAAATTTAGAAAACAAAGTTAGTTATCTAACAGACGCTTTTCGATCATAGTTCTTAAACCCGAAGCTTATCATATACTTTTACAGATCTATACTCGCTTCTATTCATATATAGTCTTTGTTCTAAAAATAATCCGAATGAACGATGGAAATAAAACTGGTAAAGAAATTTTAACAAATTTTATTACATTTATTCGAAATATTTTCATTTAGCAAAAATACAATGATTTTCATGTTTAAGAAGTGGATTAACTGACCTTTTTACAGTCCTAACTACAATAGTGTGATCGTTTGTCGTTAACAATTTAATTTCTTTAATTGATGCAGAGCAGTTTATTTAATCGCCAAATCAAGATTAGGAAATAAAAATAATCTCATTGCGCCAAATTGAGTGAATACTGTGACAGCCAAAAAATTCAAATTTGGTAATATAATTGTGACAATTTACAAATAATGAAAAGATGCATTATTGTGCAATAATCGCATAGTTCTCGATATTTAGGGTGAACATCACGAATATGGCCGTTGTATGTGTGGCAGCATAAAATCTGAATTTTTAACTTCCCCGAATGATGTTTTAATTTCCTTGATTTAATGAGCTCCATTTAGAACGTTTAATTTGTGGGTCGCAATAGTTTTTAAGAAGTTTTGGTCTTTTCTAACTTCTCTACTGATATCTTTGCAACGCCTAATTCAGACCAAATTTTTGCCACCTGTCGTGGAGCGAACTTTGAATTTAGCTTCTAAAGATCTTGTTTTTAGATAAATTCATATTGATTATCTTAGATGTTCCAAACTCTATTTCCACGAAATTCGTTGAAGAGTTTTTCGAAACTTTCATAAAGCACGCACTTTTCGTATTTTTTTGGGTAAACGTTTGAATTGATTAGCCTGAAGTTTTGTTGTCATCTACATCATCTCTGTCTTCTCTGAATCGTACTTGCTACTCAAACTTGTGTTTGTAATAAGCGATTACCTCCATATTCGATTTTAATTTGGAACCTTTCCACAGCCCTTTTCCACAAATATAAATAATATATTTAGTTACGAAATTTAAATATATATATTTTTTTTTTCATAAACGGAAAATTTGTAAGCCTTATTATGAGGGGTATAGACTTGATCTGGACGTTCCTATATAACAATAAAAATAACAAGAGACAGATAGCGAATTTTTTATTATAATTATAATTTTTTTAATATAATGTCCCTGCTTTATTATACCCACCCTCGGGCAACTCTGGTGAATACAAAAAGATTCACACCGCTTTCATAAATTCCTCATCTGGCCCCAAATTGGCGATTTCTTCTTCAATGTTAGTTTTCAAGACTTGCAAGGTTCATGGTTTGTTGTGGTAAACGCGAAATTTTAAAAAGCTCCAAAGGAAGGAGTCTGGTGCTGTTAGATCTGGTGATCTGGATAGCTAGTTCAAATCTTCAAAACGGGAGATCACTCGACCTGGAAATTGGTGTCTCAAAATCTTCATTGTTGCCCGAACTGTGTGAGCGGTTGCTCCGTCCCGTTGAAGCCAATGATCGAGACCCAATGCAGCAACTCGTTTAGCATCTGCCTGTAACGCTCACCATTTACGGTTACGGTAGTACCATTGGCATCTTCAAAAAAATAAGGGCCACTCACTTTTTCACGGCAAATGCCGCGCCAAACAGTCACATCGACGGGATGCAATGGCTCTTCATGCATTTCATGTGGAATAAGTATCTAATAGAATAAGAATATTACTGTGGTAAAGGTTTTTAGCTTTTTTAATTAACCTTTTAATTTTTTATATTTGTAGTGTTTAACCAAAAATGAATACTAATATAAATATATTATATATAATAATAATAAAAAAATTGAGAAATGTATTAAACTTTTAATCTAAACAATTATATTGTCGATTTTTTTTTCCAGATAAAGGGGATAGAGACTACATAGGTTTCGCTACATTGCCGGACCAAGTTCACAGAAAATCAGTAAAGAGAGGTTTCGATTTTACTTTAATGGTGGTCGGTGAATCTGGTTTGGGAAAATCGACTTTGATAAACAGTTTATTTCTGGGTGATTTGTATAAAAACAGGAAAATACCGGATGTCAGCGAACGAATACATAAAACAACCACTATCGAAAGGAAGACGATGGAAATAGAAGAGAGAGGCGTCAAATTAAGGTAGGTCTCATAACGGCCTTACTACGTTCGATTTATATAAACATATATGTGTATGTATATGAAGAAACCATACTAAACCGTATAGGCAGGTGTATTAATTAGATGTGTTTCATAAATTGTTGAAGTCTGTGTTTGCAATTTATGTGCTTTTTTAAATTGTACTAAGTTGCAATTATCAGATATGGGATTCAATTACTACTATTATCGACTATTGCTTGACAGCATTTTCCCTTCAGTTTCATTTTAACAAGCAATACAATTATACAATTTAATACTGCTATCCTATTTTCGATCTTGGAAGATGTGCATAAACAACTGTCATGTTTTAGATCGATATCGTTTTAAACATCCAATTTGATATCTCTTTACCAAACTACTTTTTGACCGACCTGGAAATCATACATTACTTTTAAAACATTGTTTAATAGTTCTTTCAAGCACTTATGAATCATATATGATCCAGAAAATATTTTGTTGTCCCAATCTCGATTGCAATTAATATCCACAGATCTATGATCATTGTGTTTTTGGGTAAGAAGCGGCTTAGAAGTAATGACTTTGAATTTAATGTTTACCACTTACAAGCATCGACTAATTGTTTTGATTTGTTTATCCTTTTTTAATCAGTTTCCTTTCAGTCTGATACAATGTTAAACTAATTTGATATGAATTCTAGTCCTCAAGTAATATTATACTATTACTACTTTTATTGTTTTCTTAGTTTATATGGTATGTTGAAGTAATATTACTTGTTACAATTATAATGTCTAGTTTGTAATTAATCTTAATCTATTTATAACACCACTACTGCTAAAAATAATTTACCTAGTCGTCTCATTTTTGGTGGCAAAGAACACTACAAAAGTTTTGCAATATGAAATAATCGAACGTTGCACGCTGTAACACGTTCAGTGTATATCGAGACCTGTTTCACTTTAAGATGACGTTTTTCAACGATAAAGAAATTCTTAAAGCCTGGGGTGATGAGAAGAAAAGTGGAAGAGTCAGTTTGTTTACTGAAGAAGAATGGGCAACTGCATAGAATGTGGTGTAAATTATATATGTTCATACTGTTCTACTTACTATTTCCTAATCTTATATAAGCATTTTATGTATACACTACTATCGTAATTGATCTAGATTACATAATAAGTACGTTGTACGAAATGTAAATCAATTACATCTACCACAGGGGATTTGGTCGAAACATAACTACGATTATTTTATTCTGCGTTTTTGTTGTTGTGACAGAAATTTTGTGTTCTGGCCATTCACTGATGTGCATTTTATTATACCTCTGCACCCACTTCTTAATAAACAACAATAATTTTGAAAAGTATCTTGCAGAAATTACAACATTCATACAGGGTCCTCTCCGATGAATGCGAAAATGCAGGCTTAAAAGCGTTTATTAAACACTTCATCTATGGCGACACACGTACATATGTACAGATCAGCAATCATTACAGTACTAAAGTGATTATCGGTACATGCCCATCTAATCACTTATACGCTTCTGTGACAGAGTGAAATTTCACAAACTTGTAGAAAAACTGAAAGATATAAAAAACACAGCGTACAACTTTTAAAAGCATAAAAATTAGTTTTTTTCTAAGAAATAAATTGCTATTTAAGTTGTTCTATGTGTCAAATATATTGACGCATAACGACAATATAATTTGCAAATTTTCCCGATAGCTCTAGAAAGTCTCTTGGTGTGTCATTTTAGATGTTTATTTCAATCGAATAATTATAATAAAAGAAAAAATGTTTTATACACAGTCTGTCGCAGAGAAAACGGAACCTTAGTAATTCTTAGTGGCGCCATTTATTAAAAAAATATGCGTCGGTAAGGTAGGTCTTTCACCAATCTTATGTCAAAATATCATGACATCTGCATCATTAGAAGCAGAGAAATTTCGCATAAAGTAACAGTGTGTATTTGGCATTGGTCGAAAAATGAAATTTGAACAAAGAGCAAATATCAGGTTCTGTTTTAAACTCGGTAAATCGTTTACTGAAACGTTTAATTTGATTAAACAAGTGTATGGTGATGCATGTTTATCATGTACGAGTGTGCATGAGTGGTATAAACGATATAAAGACGGTCGTACGGACATAAATGGCGACGAGCGTCCTGATGCAAAAAAATCTGAGATTATGGAAGTAACATCAAACGTGTGGGTAAATTTATCAGAAATGAGCCGAAATTCTTGTTGCGATGCGTGAGAATGGAATTAAATATTTGAAAGATTCTTTTCATCGCATTTTGACACAGAGAGACTGAGAAAGATTTGTGGAAGGTTTTTACCACATGGACTAACTGATCAAAAATTACTCCAAATTCAACATTATACAGACTTGATTAAAGACTCAAAAAAGGACGAAAACTTCAGGTATTCTATTGTAACTGGCGATAAGACGTGGTGTTTTCAATATTATCCATAAACCAAGAAACTCAGAATGGAAGCATCCAAGCGAAGAGAGACCGAAAAAGCCGTTTGGAGAAATTAAAAGTGAAGATAATGTTGATTTGTTTTTATGATTCGAGACGCATAGTGTACAAAGAGTTTGTACCAACTAGTCAAACTGTCAATGTTGTATATTATCTTGGTGTTATAAAGCGTCGTTTGGCGCGTATTCATCGTATGCGTCCTCGATATGGTGAAAATGGTAGCTGGCGTTTGTTACATGATAATGCGCCATCTCATCGCTCGACACTTATCACTGATTTTCTAACTACAAGTGGCATTTTAACCATCAACCATTCACCGTATTCAGAGGATTTCTGTCTATTCTCCAAACTACATTTGCCGATGAAAGGACAGCGTTATGCCGACATCAAAGCCATAAAACGATGTCGACAGCGTTATTAAAGGACATCTCTAAAGATGAACTTAAAAATTCATTCGACATGTTAATTGACTGTGCAAAATAGTGTATTGAAGCCGAAGGCGAGTACTTTGTATAAAATAAATTAATTTTACCAAAATAGTAAACTTTTGTTTTTATTTGAAGATACTTCCGTTCTCTCTGAGACAGACTGTACATGTCTCGATTCAGAAAAAAAGAATACGGGTAATACTTGTAGCAATTTCAATCAAAATTAAGAAGAACATTATTCTTTATGTTGTTACTTGTTTGAAGTTTCAAATGAGTTACTTTTGCTTTTGCCTTTTAATAAGAGTATAACTAGTAAAGTTAAAATATTTCCAGATATCTTTCAAATATCATAATTATAGTATATGGTTTCTCTAATGTAGGCTAACAGTAATAGATACGCCTGGTTTCGGAGATGCTGTGAATTGTGAAGACAGCTGGAAAGTGTGTACTAATTATATAGATGAACAATTCAGACAATATTTTACGGACGAAAGCGGTTTGAACAGGAGGAACATACAGGATAACCGTGTGCATTGTTGCCTATATTTTGTACCTCCCTGGGGTCACAGGTAAAAGCGTTCTTCTTATATTTATTAAGATAAACTTAAAATAAAATTTCTTCTATAATTTCAGTTTACGCCAAATGGATTTAGAATTAATGAAAAGGCTGCATAGAAAGGTTAATTTAGTTGTAGTTATTGCCAAAGCGGACACATTGACTACCTCCGAAGTAATTAAACTGAAGAGAAATATTTTAAACGATATTAAAGACAACGATATACAGGTAATTAGTAATTAGAATAAAAAAACAAAATCTCTTCTACTTTAATTAGAATTCCCACAAATATGATATAAATAACTCAATATATACTATTGTTTTTTACTGAAGGTGTCACCAAAAATTACATATGCTATTGTAATGGAAGTTATGTTAATTTTTAAGAAATTTCGGTGAAAATTGAAGTTTACTGGTAGTCATTCGGGTATTTGTCTATAGAATCTACTTATGTATTAAATTAGTTGGTTAGTTTTTCCATATCGCTTTATTCTTCTATACCTATAATACAACGGTGAAAAAGAACTACTTATATTAACTATTAACATTTTGAAAGGGGACGACTTGGCTTTGGAAAATCTAGTTCCCAAATTGGAAAAATGCAGCAGGGAACGGATTATTACAAACACAGTAGTTACGAGAATGTGAAGGCGATGGATAGAGGATAGAGGATGTGGGATACCCTAAAGAACAATGGGTTTGGAGGATCTTTACTTATAAATGTTAATGCTGACAGATTGGAGTACGGCTTCTAGTAAACTGACAACAGTGGTAGGTGATAACACGACAACAATTCTGTAGGTCGTCGGGTAACTGCAGTGGAACTTTTAGGACGATGTCCTTTTCTCAGATAAAAATAACTTATCGGTAATAGATAATGTAGTAGACAAGAGAAAAACAGTAGCAAAGGCAAGAATTGAGAAAAAATCATATTAGATGAATCGCGGACATGGACCGCATGGTATTCATAATGGTAAAGAGAGTCATCAGTTACAACTATAAAATTTCAATTACGAGTATTATACATAATACTACTACTCAGTAATATAACTTGCTTTTTTAGTAGAATATGTTCGAGTGTATGTAACATAGACGATGCTGATTTTAAAAAAATATAAAGTAACCTAAATTGAAGATGTGTATAATAACATGATTAGGTAAAGGTTGAAACGATATCGACATCTAGCACGTAATTTAGAAGAGTTATGGAAATTCATCAATAATGTATAACTAGAATTACAGCAACTGTAGTTAAAACGAAGGATGGAAATCGTAACTGGAACTCGAGCTGTTTTTCAGTTATTATTGACAACCAATAAATGTGTTGTCTAATGCTCTATATGTTTTTCTTCTTGATGCTGTGATTTCAGTAAATGTTAGTGGAGTAAAACAGTGGTTTTTTAATTTTAAACTTAACGTTCTAGTTAAACGCTCAATAATACAAACAAACTGAGACTTCTAATTCAACTCACTTGTAAGTCTCTTTATTGATGTTTTAGATGTATGAATTTCCCGAATGTGGGAGTGATGAGGATGAAGACTTCAAGCAACAAGATAGAGAACTAAAAGCTAGCATACCTTTTGCAGTAGTCGGAAGTAACACTACTCTGGAAGTTGCTGGTAGAAAAGTTAGAGGTCGCCAATACCCATGGGGTGTAGTAGATGGTGAGATTTTATTTGCTTTTAATACAAAAATTTTTTTTAAATAAACGACATCTAATCAACTACGCCGAATAGAGTTTGTATCTACATGTCTTATTCGCAAATATTTAATATTTTTGTTCTTTATTTAAACTTACTTCACGAGCTTTTACGAATGCTTAAACGGGTTTCTTCACAAAAGTTTCAAAACTTTTTAAAAATAAATAAAATGTTCTAGCCATAGTTACTACACATTTTTCAGAAGGAGTTTTTACATGAATAACAGATTTTCAAATTTAATGGTATTTGGCAATTGTAAATAAAGTTATTGTCTCAGAAGTAATAATGCGTTTTGTAAACTATATTCAATTTTGTTATCGAGTAAGGAAACTTTTTATTACATCTCATCGAATGATGCTTGTAATATTTTACTGTGTGTGAAATACTAAAAAAAAGTAATAATAAAAATTTTTTGCTTATAAAAGGTGAATGCAAAATTCATTTCATGTGAAATGATGAATGATAAATATGTATCACATCCAGCATTACTAAGACATTTGGTTTGAATAAATAATTAGAATTTTATATATAATGTAGCTGGGTATGAAACGTGGTAGTTTTAATTCAACAAAATCGTTTGAACAAATCGAGAGTGAAGGGAATGATGATTTGCGTTTACAAATCCAAAGGATTTATTTACAAAAAATTCGTTCCAAATGGTTAAACGATAGCAAATGAATATTAATTTGGTATTATGAAAAATTTGTTTTCACGTATATGTGTATGTCATTCATTTTCAATATCGCAAAAATTGAAATTGCTGTCTTTTGCAAGATAATCGTCGTTCGTTGCTTGTAATCTACTATTGTGAAACAATTTTTCATATTATCTTGATTTGGCAGTATGTGATTGTTTTCTGTTTGCTCATATCAATATGAAGATTTTTTCATTAACACTTTATTTAACAAACAGAACGTATTAGATTCTATACGTGTTAATTTGTTCACAAATGCTAGGTGTACTAACATGTGCCATAATATCATAATAAGGTTAACATCGAATAATATATCCTTTACTACCTCATATTAGGTCTAATGACCACTATTTCTTGAGTCTTCTGTTGCTTCTTGGTTTTGTTAACTCTTCTAGAAGTGAATTTGAGTGTACCTTTATAGTGTGATGTTTAATAGGTCTTTCTTGTATAACTTCTTGGATGGTTGGAACATATAAGTTTATATGTATAATATTATTCGATATGTATGGAGCGTCTGTTATTTGTAGCAATATTCTAGATTGACATTTTTGGATTATTGCCACATTATATTTTGAAACAGATTCCCACAGCTCCACATCGTAGGTTCATATAAGATTGATGTCAGATTTATAGCTTTTCGTTTTCTATCGAGCCTTTAGATTCTAATCAATTAATTAGTTATTTCACTAGGCCTATTTGCTTTTTCTTGTTTATAATATACTACTTCCAGTTCAGTTTATTATGTAAATGTAGGCCTATGTATTTGCTGCTATCTGCTTGTGGTATTTCTGAACAGTTCAATCGATATGTCACATAGACAGTCTGTCTCGGAGAAAAGGGCCGTTCCAGCCCGGAAGCCCAGAAGCAAACACTCAGATACGTTAGTGTTATAGTGATGTACTTTATTTGTGTAGTGTGTGCTTGCTAGTGGACTAGCCATTATCCATCATTATAGTTTTGCTATAACGCCTAATAAATTATTTTAATTGTCAAAGACAAGTTGTGAAGAGCACGTTTTGTTTGTGCCGACGTTTCGTACCCACTCATATGCGACATCTGCAGGGCTCAACTACGGCTACTGTCTGTAGCACTGAAACTCAGTTTCAGTGCCTGTCACAATGTCTCTGTCGCACTGAAACTCAGTTTCAGTGCGACAGACAGTAGCAGTAGTTGAACAGAAGTAGATATAACCGGACTTTTTTAAAATAAAAACAAAAGCATACTATTATAGTAAAATCCATTTATTTTATTCAAAGTAGACGTCTTTGGCTTCCATACAACGTTTTCCAAGGTCGATTAACATGTCGAATGAATTTTTAAATTCATCTTTAGAGATGTCCTTCAAGATCGCTGTCGACGCCGTTTTAATGACTTTAATACGGTGAATGGTTGATGGTTAAAATGCCATTTATTTTTAGAAAATCAGTGATAAATGTCGAGTGAGATGGCGCATTATTATGTAACAAACTCCAGCTCACATTTTCACGATATTGAGGGCGCACAGGACGAATACGCGGCAAAAGACGTTTCAAACACCAACGTAATATACAGCATTGACTGTTTGATTAGTTGGTACAAACTCTTTGTGCACTATTGCTTTCGAATCATAGAAACAAATCAACATTGTCTTCACTTTTGACTTCTCTAAACGGCTTTTTGTCAGTCTTTCTTAACTTGGATCTTCAATTCAGAACTTTGACGCTTAGTCTCTGGATCATATTGAAAATACCACGTCTCATCGCCAGTTATAATAGAATACCTGAAGTTTTCGTCATTTTCTGAATTTTTAATCAAGTCTGTACAATGTTGAATTCAGTTAGCTTGTGTGGTACAAACTTTGCACGAATCTTTCTCAGTCCCAAATGCTGTATCAATATGCGATGAATTGAATCTTTGGAAATATTTAATTTCATTTTTACGTATTGCAATGAGGATTTCGGCTCATTTCTGATAAATTCATGTGCAAGTTCGATGTTACTTTCCGTAACCACAAATTTTTTTGCACCAGGATGTTCATCGTCATTTATGTCCGTGTGACCGTCTTTAAATCGTTTATGCCGAAGCCTTTTTAATGGCTTCGACGTCGGCATAACGCTGTCCTTTCATCGGCAAATGTAATTTGGAGAATAGACAGAAAACACAGGGGCCAAATCCCGCGAATACGGTGAATGGTTAAAATGCCATTTGTAGTTAGAAAATCAATGATAAGCGTAGAGCAATGAGATGATGCATTATCATGTAACAAACGTGTACCATTTTCACGATAATGAGGGCGCAAACGACAAATACACGCCAAAAGACGTTTCGTAACACTAAGATAATATGCAGCATTGACTGTTTGACTAGTTGGTACAAACTTTTTGTGCACTATGCCTTTCGAATACAATGTTGAATTTAGTTAGCATGTATGGTACGAACCTTGCACAAATCTTTTTCAGTCCCAAACGCTGTGTCAACGTGCGATGTGTTGAATTTTGGAAATATTTAATTCCATTCCCATGTATCGCAATGAGAATTTCAGCTCATTTCTGATAAATTCACTGACAAGTTCGATGATAGTTTCCGTAACCACAGGTTTTTTTGCACCAGGATGTTCGTCGTCATGTATGTCCGTCTTTAAATCGTTTATACCACTCATACATACTCGTACGTGATAAACACGCATCACCATACACTTGTTTCATAAAATTAAACATTTCAGTAAACGATTTATCGAGTTTAAAAGAAAACTTGATATTTGCTCTTTGCTCAAAATTCATTTTTCGACCATTGCCAAATACACACTGTTTTGACATAACATTGGTAAAAGATTTACCTACCCGACGCCTATTTTTTTAAATAGATGGCGCCACTAAGAATTACTATTTTAAAATAGTTTCGTTTTCTCTGCGACAGACTGTGTATAATCATTTTAATATTCTAAGGAATAAAGAAAACACTAAGGAATGAATAAAACACTGTCTAAATTTCACAGTATCTCTCATACTCGATAATGTCCAAACATATGAAACTAATTGCAGTAAATATATAATAGTGCAAAATTTAGACAAAGTGTTTTATTTATTCCTTAATGTTTCATTTATGCCTTGGTGTAATGGAATTTCACAACGTAACCACCTCAACAATCAACTATTTTGATACTCCATTTGTGCAACTTTTTTTTAAGTTGATTTAAATGATTTTGGGTGTATGCCAATGCTATTTGAGGTTTTAATGGGTTGTTAGGACGTGTTGTTGGCAACGATTCGTCTTGATAAATCAGATGTATATAAGATAGTATTGGACCGAAAAGAATATCAAATAGTATTGCACCGAAAACACTCACTAGCTCTCATTATGCAAAAGCAACGCTTCAATGGTTCGATGTTAATAATGCAAGTTACGTACTCGAAAAGCAAAAATTAATTTTATTTGTCTTCTTCCAATCTTTAACAGTAAATGTGTTGTGCATTTTTGCCCGCTGCTTCATTTTTGTGATCAGTCTGGGTTTCTTGGCTAGTCTGCGAGACTAGATTTTTATAGTGTAAAATATGTTTGTATTGTTGTTGGAGTTTATCTAGCAACTCTCTAGTCGATACTTGTCGATTTTGCAGTACTGCGTTTATAAGAAATTAATCATCCAGGCAATTTTTGTGGAGGCTGTGGTTGATTAACTTAATTACTTAAGGTTGGGATATAATCTCTTTCCATATAATTTTCGTATTCTGTATACGTATTTCGACGACTAGGTTGTCATCATCAGCAGATAATTAAACAGTGTCGCCCCTGGAAAACTACGGCAAAATACCCGTACGAAAACTCTGTGCTTTTTGGCTTTCAACGGTACGGATCGTATGCGGAATTTGTTTCGTACGGGTATTTCGCCGTAGTTTTCCAGGTGCGACGCTGTTTAATTATCTACTGATGATGACAACCTAGTTGTCGAAATACGTATACAGAATACGAAAATTAATGTGAAGAGGGATTATATATCAACCTTCAGTGATTAAATCTATCATCCCTTTCGTCGGTTTTACGAATACCGCGACAGCGACTACAACCACACGATGTTGATGCCAATTTTCCTTAATTAATATTGCAATCCGATCGACTGTATACAGTGAAACTTTTTGCTTTATTGTGACTTTTTGATGTGAATACAAGTCTGTGTTCAACAATGTCTCTATTTTAATTTTTTCATTCCTACTAATATCTTTTTTTTCTATATCGAATAAAATTCGAAAGTCACAACTTTGCATACAAATTCAAGCTAAAATTCACAGTAATATTATTGATATACACTGGCATACTTTTTAACAGAACGAGGTACAAAGATAAACTAAAATTGAATATTATTCACGCACATTTTATTACTCTTTGTAGAACCAATATATTTAGAATCAGAAATATGCAAAATATTTCAAATCACAAATTTCTTGAAATGCTCGGGTAGCTCTAATTTAATCACTAAGGTCTGTATATTGTTACGGGCAGAAGTGGTATGTCTTCCCGCAAACGAGGTTCGTACTAGGTACTGGTGCGCGACCAGTATAATGTAATAAAACAAATGAAGTGTAGAATTATAAGTTAGTATCGAGAGGACTTTTGTATAAGGCGAATGTATAATTATTAAATATGGCGGTCATGCACAAGGGAAAAATGAAACGCAGTGAGAAAGTTTATTGATGAATTTCTCGTAAAGTGCCACGAAAAACGCAATTTATGATTAATTTATTGTTCATGATAATCGCCTGTGATTTGAGACTTCATCTATTTGATAAGCAACCGTTTTATGACTTCTGGAATACATACAACCCCAATTGGAAGCTACTATTCCGAAGAGCATTACAGAGCTGTATGCCAACTGTGCGTGACGACATCAAAAACACAATCAAAGCATTATAGTCCGTGTTCTAGATACTGTTAGAGCGACATTTCCTATTGTATTAGCTAGCAAAAGATTTCAAAAGTGCACCGGTGAAGCAATTATAAAGGTATTGTTGGAGCCACTAAAGTGCCTGTGTATCAATAACACTGCAAAATACAAACATATACTGGCATTTGCCTAATTCATCGGCAGTCACATGTGTTAAAGAAAGAATGGGCACAAACGTTTTTCTAATAGAGTTATGCGCTACGTCTTATCAAGAAATCATGAAATAGAAACAGACGTATGCAGAGCATGTGTATTATGCAAACATGTGTCACGTATAAAACAGATAAAATAGTGTTTTAGCTTTTGACTTATAAAGTTTGTCTTTTCTACGGTTCCGATATTGTTATAAATATTTTACCACTGTTATTTGTTATTGTTCAAACAGATAATTTATCATATTTATTTCATCATCCTTGTAAATTTATACTTAGGTAATCTACGTAGACAGCTTTTACATTTGTTATTTACAGATTTACAATTTAGGTATATAGTACATTATCGCATCTGACAGCAACATATGGTATTTAATTTGATATCATCACTTCCTCTCACCATCTTTTTTCATATGACAGTGATCACGCGATCGGAAAACATTCCTGATTTAATCTATAGTGGTATATATATATATATATACGGTATTCCTGAGTCACCAGAGCCAATTTTCGCACGTTGAGGAAAATGGTTGAAAACGGTTTTTTATTATCGCCAGAATTTCCAAAAAATAAAATGTGTTATTCTACAATTCAAACCTATTAAGCCAATTAAGGAAAACCAGAAACAGATTTCAAACAAATTATAAAGGTTTATCTGACTCAACAAAAAATTTTCAAAACACTGGGTGTATACTAACTGCTGTGTACTACATAAAAAGTGTATGTGTTGCAGAAAAGTTCGAGTGTTTTAAACAAATATGTCGATTTTACCAGATTAAGACAAATTTGTGTGTTAACTACTTCTAAAAATCATTTTAATTATGCGTGTATTACATCCGTAGATGTCGAGCGGTCATTTTGTAAATATAAGAATATCTTTTCGGCACGGCGTACATTGCTTTCCGAAACAAATGTAAAAACTTACGTCATGATAAAGATATTTTGTCAGCCTTATTCATTTTGCGCTATACAACAGCGTGAATAATGTGTGTTTTTTATAAAATAAAACATAAGTGATATAAATAACGCATGCATCGCAAGGTCGCCCATTTGTTCGTACATTCGCCTTGTTACGATCCTGACCTGCGAAAAATATCCCAACTCTAGTTATGGGCAATAAGATAGATAACAATGCCAGTCAAGGTAAAAATCTTGAGCAAATTAATGCCTGTTTATTTCGGTCTCCCAGTTTCGAGCAAATTAAATGATATAGTTGTATTAGTAGTACCCTAGTCGCAGTAGAATAGATGTCGTTGTCCTGAATTACATAGTTGCTCATGATTTAAACTTCTCTTTTTTTAATATTATTTCATTTCCTTTCCAGTTGAAAATCCAAAGCATAGTGATTTTATAAAATTACGCACAATGTTGATATCTACGCACATGCAGGATCTGAAAGACGTCACTGAAGATGTACACTATGAAAATTTTAGAGCGCAGTGCATATCTCAAATATCTCAACATGCGCTAAGGGAGAGAGGGTAAGATAGCAACATTTTTGGAATATTAAAAATTAGGGTATTCGTTTCGAATATAAATAGTTCTATTATATCTGGTGTTTTTTAAGAGCTTGAGAACTTTAAATGATAATACAAAACAGAAATATTATTGGAATGAATTCTTTTTTATTATAATCTGGTAGATAATTTCATGGCTTTTTTTTAAATATGATTTCTGGCAAATGTCCGCCGCGGCTACGAGTTACATGGTCCATTCGATAAGTCCAATTTTTTGCCTACTTTTTCCAATAAATCTGGCCGTATGGTGGCTTGAATATTGACTTCCAATGCTTCCAGAGTTGCTGGTTTGTCGACATAAACCAATAACTTTATATAGCCACATAAAAAGTAATCCAGAGACGTTAAATCGCACGAACGAGGAGGCCAGTGAACAGGACCACTTCTGGAAATAAAGTTGTCACCAAATTGATTTTGCAATAAATCGATTGTTAAGCGCGCTGTATGGCAAGTAGCACCGTCTTGTTGGAACCAAATGTTGTCGATGTTTAGCGATTAATATTTGGAAACAAAAATTCAGTCAGCCTGGCTCGATAGCGCTCGCCATTCATCGTAACGGCTGCTCCTTCCTCATTTCGAAAGAAATAAGGACCGATGATGCCACCTGTGTGTAAACCGCACCAAACAGTTAATTTTAATGGATGGAACGGTGATTCGTTAAAGACTTGGGGATTATCTTTGCTCCAAATACAGCAATTTTGCTTATTGACGTAGCCATTTAACCAGAAATTCTCTGATAAAAATGCTCATTCGGTCAGTTTTAAATGAGCCCAATCAGCAAAAATTGCGACGCAAACGATGGTAGTTTGACTTCAATTCTTGCACGAGCTGTATTTTATAGGCACGTAAGCCAAGATCCTTACGTAAAATTTTCCACATAGTCGAAGGACATTTCGGCGTCTTCTTCAATACTTCGCGCTACAGCAGCAATATTTTCTTCGGTATGCACATTTCTTCGTCTCGTTGATGGTTTTGAATCGAGAAGAGTAAAATTAGTGCGAAAACGATCAATATGTTAACTGCACGAATTGCTTGCTCACTAGGTTGATTATGTTGACCGTAAAATGGACGAAGTGCTCTATGAACTTCGCGAACAAATTTATTTTTTTCAAAGTAAATTTCCACAATTTTGAGGCGTTGTTCTGACGTTAAACGATTTATGATAACTTGCCAAACCTTACTGAACAGAAATGTCAGCACAGTTTGACATTATCAACTGTCGAACCATAGTTATCGATGTCGATAGTTCTCATGCAGCTTAAAAACACCCATTATATTAAATTTTTATTAAAAGAAATCATTTCTAAATAAACAGAAATCGAGTATTCTACTGTAATATTAGCACCATTAAAATAATACAAAGTATTAGATTTTTAGAAATTTTAAAATTAATAAATTGGAATGTAAAATGTGGTATCTTTACATTTAATACAACCAAGGTTGACGTCAAGGTATTCCAATGCTGCCCCTTAAGTGAAGAAAAACGGTCAAGAATAACGGAAATATTATAAATTACAAATAAATTATTTTTCAGTGATGAAATGTAAAAGGAATGATATATATTCTCTACGTTAATGCCCCCGGAACTGTGGTAATGTAAATAGTTCACTATATCCCCTTGATTACAAACAGAATATCGGACTAGATTGAATATTTATTTGTGTTTCGAGTACATACTCCTGTTCTGGAATTCTTATATTTATATCATATGCCAGCAATCAAGTGGTATGAGGTGTTCCAGACAAAAAAATTTTGGTGTTACGAGGTCAGGATACTCTACGTCGTTCGATGCTGAGATCATTGATGCCGGTAAGCATGTGTCACGAGGATGAAGAATGTCTAGGTATGCTCCGGAAATTCATACAATTCTGTACGAACATCTTTGAATGGAGAAGGTTTATTCCCTTTGGGTACTCCATGATATAACCAACGAACACGACCTGCTGAGATACTCAAGAAATGTGAATGAGACATCTAGTTCTGTTAGTATCATTTTGACAGGAAAAAAAACTAAACTGGTTTTATGACTTTGATGTGTCCGTTAAAGCACAAAATAAAGTCTGATTCTTTGAATGTGAAGGCACGCTCGTGTCTGTATGAATATCTTTATACGTCAAAAAGAAAATGGCCGCATCTTTTTTGTCGTCACACAGTCATTGCAAAGTGATACATTGAGAACTGCTTGGCTTGTTGAAGTACTCTAAAACATTCATCATCGTTCGAGACACGGCACAGGTTTTTCCACTACAACACTTCGACCATCGCTCTCACCGTCTGTATCAAATATTTAGCAAGAGTCAGGGTGAATGTGCTGAAACATCCACCTTACAGCTCGGATTTTACTATTGCGACTTACTGGTTAATGAAACTCTCCTATTTAAAGAAATAGATTGAATTATTCCAACGATGAGGTACTTTTTAGGGAAGTGGAAGAAGAGTGTGTCATGCACGTAGAAAAGTTTGTCAATAAGAATTGCACGTAGAGAATCTAGTTTCGAAGAATGGGCAAGTGGTAAAATATATTGGTCATTTAATTTTTTATAAGAAAAAAGTCGAATCAAATATATATTAATTGAAGCTTTTTGTAATGAAAGAAGAAGTTTTGGAATTTCGTTTACAGGTTTTGACAGTTGTAAAAATGGAACGCTGGTGTGCATTTTGTGTTGAGAAATTTATGCAATTAAATTCAATTGTTGTTGACAATTTGACAAGGCTGCGATCTCTACAAATTAAAAATTAATATTCTGAAGTGGAACTCTATTCGCCTTCGAAGATGCTAGGTCTTTTTAGAAAGATGAAGCGATAGAACATACTCTAACGAAACGTCAAGACAATAGTAGATCTGGAAAGGTTGCAATGGAACAAACTCTATGTGGCCACCTGAAGTAATCTAACCTGAATTTATGAATTATATATATATATATATATATATATATATATATATATATATATAATTTTTCATGTGTCGGGTTTAGGGTTTATAAAATAAATAAAATTCCAGTCGCTTTTTGCATACCAAAGATGTCTTTGCGATATTGTCGGATCAATTTTTAATAACTAATTGAGATTTTACGCTCCTATTTTCTAATTCTCAATGAAGACTGCAGCTGATTTTTGATAAATTTGTAATTTTTTTTAGGATTCCTTTGGCATTTCCAGTTTTTATTTGAGCTTCATGTTCGTTTGCAATGTTTTCAGGAACGTTTTTATTTAAATTGCGCATCCCATTTGTGAATCAATGATAGAAATACTAGAGCGGATCAGTAATTAGTGATCTTTGACAAGAAAACACAATTTTTTTGGAAAGACCCTATCTTATTTTTCAGCATATTCTCCTTATAACAACTCTCCTTATAACCTCCTCAATCGATTCAAATCTTTTACCACCGATTCACGTTTTCGAGTTGGGAAAAACAACAAAGTCTGGGGGGGGGGGGGGTCGACCGTGGCGAATAAACTGTAAACTATATGGGGAAGTGAATCGAAATGTGATTTTTTGCCTGTGAAAAAGCGTACGTTTCTTCTTTAAGTGGATTTTGGCGGTGTCTGTTATTTGCCTATAGTTTTTACGTTTTTGAAAATAATCGACAAGAAGACTACAGCAATCCCAAATACAATAGTCGTAACCTTCCAGTGTTTCGATAGTTGCTTCATTGCGGGTGTATAATGCCGTTATTATTCGGGATCAAATCATCTTGCACATCTTTTTGTCATGCCTAATATTATGCAAAATCTAAATCAGTGATCCATGTGATATATACATAGCTTCTGCCATTTCGTGTAATTTTATTCATCGGCCATTTAATAATTTCTTTTAAGTGTCCACAGCATTGTTCGTCAAGTATACTGCTCTGACCACGTTTAAATTTAGATATCCATCGTTTTATGTTTGTTAAAAGCTGGTTTTGGTAAATAAACTCCAGTTCAGTTTCGATTTTGTCGTTTTTTGTTCTTTAAAAATAAATACTTAATCACTGATCGATACAACACTTTTTACATGTTTCAAAACAAGCTATAAACATCATTTGCTATTCAAATTTTTGAAGAATTATTGGTTGAGAAACAAATAAGATTAACCCTCTTTTATCAGACTCACTAATTACTGGCCCGCTCTCGTATACAATTGTCTTTTGTGTTTTTCGATGCTTTGCGAAGTTTAATCAACTATAAAAAGAATTTTATATTAGGTTTAAATTTGATATTTTCTTTCGATCGAAAAACAAAAGCCATTACAACTTTCAGTGTAATTTGTTTCAATAATATAAAGACAACACTATAACTTACATGTCTACTCACCTATCTACGAAAAGTGCTCAACAGATGGCGTCAGCAGTTCTACTTATTTCAACAGCAGAGAAATTTTTGAGGCAGGGATGTATTTATATAATTTTAAGTAATGACTATTAGAAAAGTTTATGCGAAGAAATATAAAGCCAGAAATCAAAATAATTTAATTAAAAGATAAAGTGTTCTTAACTTGTTACAGGAAACTCAAAAGGGATTCGGTGCCATACGATTCCGATATATCTGAGACTGATAGGTTATTAATAGAAAAAGATAACGAAGTAAGTGAAAAATAAGAATATATTATGTGGTACTTTTTATTGCTGAATATTGAAAAATATATTGTATATTGCGTTATATACATACCTCTCAGTGGCGGCTGGTCAGGTGAGGCAGGTGAGGCAGTGCCTCACCATCTAAATCTTGGAATTATAACAAGAATAATATGTATACTTTTAAAATTCTTTATAAATTAATTATCATCTTTTATTCAGAATTTATCTTATAAACAATAAGAAAATAGTTTTAAATAAACCGGCATTACAAGCAAAGTACAAATTTATCATTTCATTTTAATTCCGTGTGAATGTACGAGCGCGTATACTTGCCCCGACCAACTTCATGCTTGATCTATGTATATCCCTACTAAACACGAATATTTGAGGCCCGGCCACTCATTGCCTCTCATTGAAAATTTATAACGCACTACAGCAGTCAAAAAAATTCTCAATTTCTATGGAAATTACAGTAAAGTATTAGCTACATATTTAAGATAACAAAGAAGAAAAAATATTCAAAAAGTTAATAGATTTTTCTAACTTTATTGTGAGATTTTTGAATTTTTTAATAATATAGAAACCATTATTAATAGCATAAATTAAGTATTTATTTAATGATATAAAGATGTCTAAAGGTTTACATTCTTCTTGTACAGTTTCTCAATATTTCCTCCACGCAAATAATATGTTTTAAGTTTTAACAGGAGTATTTTTATTGTTTCAAGTAGATATTATTTAGATATCAATGTATGTATGTATGTATTATTTAGTCTGAAGCCAATTTAAACCGAGCCTCTCATCGAATCACAATCGCCGAACTACCGAATATACTCGAGGCTGACATTCTCGGCCCGAATCGCAAATTACAGCAGTTAAACTTGGGGGAATAACAAAGTTAGGTTAAATATTTTAATATTTGTTTAGTGATATTTTCAGTGATTTAAAAATTGTGAATATGGATTTAGAAAATGTAAGAAATACACAAGACATTGTAGATTTTTTAATAAGAAATACGTTCGTTGTTCTATCGGTAGAAGATCAATTATATGTCAAAAACCTTCCAAGACCAAACCCTGGTTTATCAAAATCTCTTACAATACACGGTAAGTCTAACAGAAATTTCAATAATAATAATAATAATTACGTTTTTTGCTTGATAAGTTTAGAGAATTTCGGGAGTGTGATACATATTTCAGTACTGTATACGAAAATTCGATGTCTGACGAATCTGTTGCACATAAAAGGCGTAGAATTGATGACGTTCCAGATACTAAACAAAATTATAGAAAATTATTTTTCGAAATTCTAGATACGTTTATTAGTCAAATTGAAATTAGATTTATTGATTTAGAAAAACTTGCTTTTTTTGATTTATCAACAGAAAGTAAATTTGAAGAATATTCGAAGGCATTTCCTCAGAGGCTCTTAAATAATTTGTTTGAACAATATAAATTTTTTGATCAAATTCAATTAAAAAATGAATTAGCTGTTATTTATAGTGACATGCAACTCCTTGGTAATTCTAAAACACCATGTGAAATGTTAAGATTTATGCACGAACAAAAGTTAGCCATCTGTATGCCAGAACTTTTTAAATTGCTAAGTATAGTAGTTACCATATCGGTAACTTCCGCGTCCGTTGAGCGAAGTTTTTCCACATTGAAACGAATAAAATCGTATGTTAGAAATACAATTGGACAACAAAGACTTAGTAACTGTGCACTAATTGCAATCGAAAAGGAATTGGTTAAAACGATGACGAGGGATGAACGATTTTATAATGATGTAATTGATTTGAATTTGATGGAGCCTGTGGTTGATTGACTTGATCAATAAGGTTGATATATAACCCCTTTCCACATTAACATTTGTAAATTCTGTATACGCATTTCGACAACCAAGTTGTCATCATCAGCAGATAATTTCAAAGTGTCGCACCTGGTAAAACACGGCGAAAAAACAATTGTACGAAAATCAAACTCCGTACGCGATCCACACCGCTCAAAACCAAGATGTACACTGTGTACACTGTGTACACAGTTAATGTGGAAAGGGGTTATATATCAACCTTATTGATCATGTAATTGATTATTTTGCTAACACAAAAAACCGGAGGATACCTTTGCTATACAAGAAGTAAAATCTATTAAATGTAATTCTACGTGCAATGCCAATAAAGGAAATTCTCTGTATTTTAAAATATTTTCATCTTGCATGTAATTTTGAAATTTTGTTATTGGATTGTTGTTGATTTATATATATATACATATATATGTATATATTTGTTATATTATTAAATTTTATATTATAATAGGAATGTATTTATTTTTTATTTTTAAATCGTAGAAGATTGACTTCTTATTTTCGATTAATGTTTTTACAATTTGTTTGATTTTTTAGAATATTTATTTTCGTTTCACAAGGGTTTGCTTTGAAACTTCGTTTTCCCTTAAAAATCGAATGGGGCGCGATATAGGGCTCAGTTCACGTCTGGCAGACCTGTTTGTACTGGAAGCCCTATATATATATATATAAATAAATATATATAAACTGTTTTTATATGTAGTAGGTATATAGAGTTTATTAATCAATTGTAAACAATTTTGAATATTTATTATTCTATCTGTCTCACCATGTCAAATACTCACGAGCCGCCACTGATACCTCTATAAAACTTTTAAAAAACAATTTTATATTTTCTCTTCCTTGATTATTCTGTAATAGCTATAAACATTGTATCTTCTACTACATAGCAACTATTTAAATTTTCGAATTTTGTTTCTAGATTCGTAGAATGCAGGACATGCTGCGGCAGATGCAAGAAAAACTAAAGGACTCAACCCAAGATAATAAAAAACATGACAGTATTATTGATGTTTAGTATGTGAATCTTGTTCAAAACAATATTTGTGACAAATATATATGCATATACAATTATTGTATAATGTAATTTTTAGATTTTCAATTGATGTTACCAAAGAAAACGTAGTTCAAAACTTTTTTCATATTTATATAATGGATTTTTTATTATAATATATATAATTTATATGTTACTATTTAAAAAATGGAAGAATAATAATAATGAAATTATTGTATTAATGTTTGTGTTTTATTTCAATTTATATGTTAAGTATGGGATTTTTTGCAAAAGTTTTGGACAATATTTTGCATTATTTATAATAAAAGAGAAATTTTAATGTATATGTATAAATTAGTCTTTTTTGTGTGAGATTCTGCTCAAGTAATAATTTGATATGAATTTAAATTTGAAAAAAGTACGCCAGCTACGAGTTGTAACAGAGTTTATTGTGACTATTGTATTGAATGAACAGTGTTACAATAGTGTACAATATTAGTTCCAGAAGTTTCATAGAGGAAATAGGTGACTTGAAAGTAAACCACGGGTATAAAGAATTTACTTACTTTCTACGTGAAAGTTGAAAAGATATTGTGCTATCTTAATAACTACTGCACTGAAACTGAGTTTCAGTGCAGTAGTTCAACCCTGAAGATGTCCCATACAATTGGGTACGAAACGTCGGCAGATATACAAGAAACGCGGTTCCTGCCCGGAAACCCAGAAGCAGATAATATAAAAGGAAGATTAAGAGATATATAATAAATTTTTTGTCTTGGAGACATTCCAGTTGAATTTATTAAGTACAGGATAATACAAGTCAAGAAATTTTAGCAGATAGATATAGTTGAATTTGATGGAGCCTGTGGTTGATTGACTTGATCAATAAGGTTGATATATAATCCACAATTAAATTTTCAAAGTGTCGCAACTGGTAAAACACGGCGAAGAAATTGTACGAAAAATACACTCCGTACGCGATCCGCACCGTTGCAAACCAAGATGTGCACTGTGTCTGTTTCACAAGATTTTTAAAATACTTTTACTTAAACTAACATGCACTACTTCGAAAAAGGTTATTATGGTCAAAAAGTGTGTGTGATTTATGTGTGTTTTATGATATTGCTCCTCTTGTCTTTCAGCAGAGAGAAGAGAGGCGTTTGCAGAGGGCCGGCCTCATAAACGTTAACCAGATGGCCTGAATTCTTTACGATGTACATGCTTTCATACGCGTCCAGTTCGCGATAATTGTACACGTTCTTTATCAAATGTAAACAATCCATATTAACACTGTGGTTATTTTCTAATACATGTCTCGCTATACCCGATTTTTCCGGTCGGTTGAATTTTATGTGCGAAAGGTGTTCTTTATACCTGGTTTCGATCGATCTTTTGGTTTGGCCGATGTATTGTTTATTGCACTCTAAACATTCAATTCGGTAGATTCCCGATTTTTTAATCTCTTCAATTTTGTCTTTTGCATTTCCTAACAGCATTTTCAGGGTATTATTAGGGCGTGAACATACTTTAAACCCGTGATCTTTAAAAATACTATTCAGATTTTTTGTCACACGATGGAAAGGTAAACAAACAAAATACTTTTCCCGATTGCTCTGTGGTGAAAGACATGTGGTGTCACGGATTGTTTTTCTTATGTTGGCCTTTCTAATTAATCCATTGATTATTTCCGAATCGAAACCGTTGTATACCGCGATATTCTTAATGAGGTTCAATTCTCTTTCATATCTTACTTTTGTTAATGGGAAATTGATCAAACGATTAATCAGAAAATTGAATGAAGCCATCTTCTGTTGCATGCTGTGATTTGAGTCAGCCGTAATGAATCTATTGACATTGGTTTCTTTTCGGAAAATATCAATTTCTATTTTGAGATCTTTCTTAATAACTAAGGTGTCCAAAAAAGGCAACTTGTCATTGTTTTCTTTTTCTACTGTGAATTTAATTGTCGGGAATTTTGAATTTAACTGTTTAACGAAATCATTTAAGTTGCATTTTTGTGTATTGAAAACCGCGAAAATATCATCGACATACCTGACCCAAATTCTAGGAAAATATTTAGCTTTATTTTTTAGTTCTATTTCAAAGTTACTCATAAACAGGTCCGCTATGAATGGAGAAAGACAATTGCCCATTGCAGTACCCTGTTTTTGTTCATAGAACTTCCCTTCGAACTGAAAACAATTTTGGGACATGCAAAGGTTTGTTAATTTCACGTATTCCTTTATTTTCTCTGGTTCGATCTTATTTTTGTGAAGCAATTCTTCTAAATATTTTAAAGTTTCTGGGATCGGTACCGAAGGAAACAATGACGTAACGTCGAATGAAACTAAAATTTCTCCTTTTTCTAATTTACAATCTTTGATCCTTTGGATAAATTCTAATGAATTATTGACTGAGAGACTTTCAAGTTTTTCGGGCAAATTTTTGTATTCATTCACTAGCCATTTCGATAACAAGTAAGTAGGGGAGTTGATCCCTGAGACAATTGGTCTCATTGAGTTGCCTGGTTTGTGTATTTTAGGCAAACAATATAGTCTAGGGATCAACGGATTACTTACACTTAGCCTATAATTCAGATTCGGGGTTATTAACTTTGAACAACTTTTTAACGCGTTTTTTGTGTCCCTAATCATTTTTGGTAATGGAGTTTTCTTACATTCAACATAGGGACCTTCTGAGATTAAATTTTTCACTCTTAGAAAATAGTCGCTTTTGTTCAAAATTACTAACTTATTCCCTTTATCTGCTTTTAAATAAAAGCAGTCTTTCGATCTGAGACTCTTAATTAAGTTCCATTCGTGGTGCACTACTTTTTGTTTTTGTTCTTGTAAGTTCTGTTTGATTTGAGTCTTACAAGCTTCTCTAATAAAATTTTTTGAGGTTTGATCTAAATATTTAATAGCCGCTTCGATGCTTGCGATCACCTCCTCGGTAGGGGTTTCGCGGTACGACAAACAATGTTTTAAACCTTTATTTAATAAGTCTATTTCTCCTCGATTAAAAGTCTCGGATGAATTATTGACGACGAGTGTTTCTTTTATAGGATTTATATTAACATTCTTGTCTGATCGTGGGCATAAATTTTTGAATTTCTTGTTCAAACCTTTAATTTTCTTATTTAATTTATGGTTTGTAATTTCCGCGATTTTTCTATAAAAGCAACACCAGTCTTGATATTCAGATTCATTTAAGTTTTTTGTTAATTTTAAATGCAATTCATATAATTTTAATTCTAATCTACTTCTTTTACTGTACAGATATTTCATTTCCATTTTTAACCATTTCATTTTCGCATATGAAATGATTTTTTCGTTCATTCTACAATTTGATGTGACATTTACTTTAATAAATTTAGGAAAAACATTTCTACTTTTACAGCGATTCAAGAAATTTATATCTGCACTTATAAACTTAGCTTTACTATATATCTTGTGAAATGTGTTGTACTCCTTTGACCGGGAAGTCATCTTGTAGTTGAATTTGATGGAGCCTGTGGTTGATTGACTTGATCAATAAGGTTGATATATAACCCCTTTCCACAATTAACTATTTGTAAATTCTGTATACGCATTTCGACAACCAAGTTGTCATCATCAGCAGATAATTTCAAAGTGTCGCAACTGGTAAAACACGGCGAAGAAATTGTACGAAAAATACACTCCGTACGCGATCCGCACCGTTGCAAACCAAGATGTGCACTGTGTCTGTTTCACAAGATTTTTAAAATACTTTTACTTAAACTAACATGCACTACTTCGAAAAAGGTTATTATGGTCAAAAAGTGTGTGTGATTTATGTGTGTTTTATGATATTGCTCCTCTTGTCTTTCAGCAGAGAGAAGAGAGGCGTTTGCAGAGGGCCGGCCTCATAAACGTTAACCAGATGGCCTGAATTCTTTACGATGTACATGCTTTCATACGCGTCCAGTTCGCGATAATTGTACACGTTCTTTATCAAATGTAAACAATCCATATTAACACTGTGGTTATTTTCTAATACATGTCTCGCTATACCCGATTTTTCCGGTCGGTTGAATTTTATGTGCGAAAGGTGTTCTTTATACCTGGTTTCGATCGATCTTTTGGTTTGGCCGATGTATTGTTTATTGCACTCTAAACATTCAATTCGGTAGATTCCCGATTTTTTAATCTCTTCAATTTTGTCTTTTGCATTTCCTAACAGCATTTTCAGGGTATTATTAGGGCGTGAACATACTTTAAACCCGTGATCTTTAAAAATACTATTCAGATTTTTTGTCACACGATGGAAAGGTAAACAAACAAAATACTTTTCCCGATTGCTCTGTGGTGAAAGACATGTGGTGTCACGGATTGTTTTTCTTATGTTGGCCTTTCTAATTAATCCATTGATTATTTCCGAATCGAAACCGTTGTATACCGCGATATTCTTAATGAGGTTCAATTCTCTTTCATATCTTACTTTTGTTAATGGGAAATTGATCAAACGATTAATCAGAAAATTGAATGAAGCCATCTTCTGTTGCATGCTGTGATTTGAGTCAGCCGTAATGAATCTATTGACATTGGTTTCTTTTCGGAAAATATCAATTTCTATTTTGAGATCTTTCTTAATAACTAAGGTGTCCAAAAAAGGCAACTTGTCATTGTTTTCTTTTTCTACTGTGAATTTAATTGTCGGGAATTTTGAATTTAACTGTTTAACGAAATCATTTAAGTTGCATTTTTGTGTATTGAAAACCGCGAAAATATCATCGACATACCTGACCCAAATTCTAGGAAAATATTTAGCTTTATTTTTTAGTTCTATTTCAAAGTTACTCATAAACAGGTCCGCTATGAATGGAGAAAGACAATTGCCCATTGCAGTACCCTGTTTTTGTTCATAGAACTTCCCTTCGAACTGAAAACAATTTTGGGACATGCAAAGGTTTGTTAATTTCACGTATTCCTTTATTTTCTCTGGTTCGATCTTATTTTTGTGAAGCAATTCTTCTAAATATTTTAAAGTTTCTGGGATCGGTACCGAAGGAAACAATGACGTAACGTCGAATGAAACTAAAATTTCTCCTTTTTCTAATTTACAATCTTTGATCCTTTGGATAAATTCTAATGAATTATTGACTGAGAGACTTTCAAGTTTTTCGGGCAAATTTTTGTATTCATTCACTAGCCATTTCGATAACAAGTAAGTAGGGGAGTTGATCCCTGAGACAATTGGTCTCATTGAGTTGCCTGGTTTGTGTATTTTAGGCAAACAATATAGTCTAGGGATCAACGGATTACTTACACTTAGCCTATAATTCAGATTCGGGGTTATTAACTTTGAACAACTTTTTAACGCGTTTTTTGTGTCCCTAATCATTTTTGGTAATGGAGTTTTCTTACATTCAACATAGGGACCTTCTGAGATTAAATTTTTCACTCTAGAAAATAGTCGCTTTTGTTCAAAATTACTAACTTATTCCCTTTATCTGCTTTTAAATAAAAACAGTCTTTCGATCTGAGACTCTTAATTAAGTTCCATTCGGGGTGCACTACTTTTTGTTTTTGTTCTTGTAAGTTCTGTTTGATTTGAACAAGCTTCTCTAATAAAATTTTTTGAGGTTTGATCTAAAATGGAATGGAACTTAATTATTCATTCCTCGGTATTCAAAAACTTTTAGTAATTTTGAAAACAAAAGCAACTATTTTTTGTCAGAAGGTCCCTATGTTGAATTTTGAAAACTCCATTACCAAAAATGATTAGGGACACAAAAAACGCGTTAAAAAGTTGTTCAAAGTTAATAACCCCGAATCTGAATTATAGGCTAAGTGTAAGTAATCCGTTGATCCCTAGACTATATTGTTTGCCTAAAATACACAAACCAGGCAACTCAATGAGACCAATTGTCTCAGGGATCAACTCCCCTACTTACTTGTTATCGAAATGGCTAGTGAATGAATACAAAAATTTGCCCGAAAAACTTGAAAGTCTCTCAGTCAATAATTCATTAGAATTTATCCAAAGGATCAAAGATTGTAAATTAGAAAAAGGAGAAATTTTAGTTTCATTCGACGTTACGTCATTGTTTCCTTCGGTACCGATCCCAGAAACTTTAAAATATTTAGAAGAATTGCTTCACAAAAATAAGATCGAACCAGAGAAAATAAAGGAATACGTGAAATTAACAAACCTTTGCATGTCCCAAAATTGTTTTCAGTTCGAAGGGAAGTTCTATGAACAAAAACAGGGTACTGCAATGGGCAATTGTCTTTCTCCATTCATAGCGGACCTGTTTATGAGTAACTTTGAAATAGAACTAAAAAATAAAGCTAAATATTTTCCTAGAATTTGGGTCAGGTATGTCGATGATATTTTCGCGGTTTTCAATACACAAAAATGCAACTTAAATGATTTCGTTAAACAGTTAAATTCAAAATTCCCGACAATTAAATTCACAGTAGAAAAAGAAAACAATGACAAGTTGCCTTTTTTGGACACCTTAGTTATTAAGAAAGATCTCAAAATAGAAATTGATATTTTCCGAAAAGAAACCAATGTCAATAGATTCATTACGGCTGACTCAAATCACAGCATGCAACAGAAGATGGCTTCATTCAATTTTCTGATTAATCGTTTGATCAATTTCCCATTAACAAAAGTAAGATATGAAAGAGAATTGAACCTCATTAAGAATATCGCGGTATACAACGGTTTCGATTCGGAAATAATCAATGGATTAATTAGAAAGGCCAACATAAGAAAAACAATCCGTGACACCACATGTCTTTCACCACAGAGCAATCGGGAAAAGTATTTTGTTTGTTTACCTTTCCATCGTGTGACAAAAAATCTGAATAGTATTTTTAAAGATCACGGGTTTAAAGTATGTTCACGCCCTAATAATACCCTGAAAATGCTGTTAGGAAATGCAAAAGACAAAATTGAAGAGATTAAAAAATCGGGAATCTACCGAATTGAATGTTTAGAGTGCAATAAACAATACATCGGCCAAACCAAAAGATCGATCGAAACCAGGTATAAAGAACACCTTTCGCACATAAAATTCAACCGACCGGAAAAATCGGGTATAGCGAGACATGTATTAGAAAATAACCACAGTGTTAATATGGATTGTTTACATTTGATAAAGAACGTGTACAATTATCGCGAACTGGACGCGTATGAAAGCATGTACATCGTAAAGAATTCAGGCCATCTGGTTAACGTTTATGAGGCCGGCCCTCTGCAAACGCCTCTCTTCTCTCTGCTGAAAGACAAGAGGAGCAATATCATAAAACACACATAAATCACACACACTTTTTGACCATAATAACCTTTTTCGAAGTAGTGCATGTTAGTTTAAGTAAAAGTATTTTAAAAATCTTGTGAAACAGACACAGTGCACATCTTTTTGCAACGGTGCGGATCGCGTACGGAGTGTATTTTTCGTACAATTTCTTCGCCGTGTTTTAGTTGCGACACAGTTGACAACACTAATTTGAAAGGGGTTATATATCAACCTTATTGATCAAGATAGATATATGTAGCGACACATTCGGAAGAAAAAATAGAAATAGAGTGGCGAAGAATTGTAAATTTAGATAACAAAAACCATCTTACTACAAAGTTGAAGAGTAAAATAGATATGGCAATAAGAATAACGGAAATGAACATTTAAAAAGGAGGCATACAAAAATTATAGAGTTGAATTGTTTAGATGTCAATTTTGATAAGAATTCGAATTACGATAAAGATTTAGAATATCGAACAATCCAAAGAACAAACGTTATAAACTAGTTTAATAACATATGGTAGAACAAAGAAATATAATTGTCGAAAATGCGCAGTAGAGCATGTGTACCGCTGTCTTTGATTTACTAAGACCTGTACTCACATGCTTTGTATACAATACAAATATATAATATCGTATAATCGCTGTTGATCCCCTAAAGCGATTAATTCTTTAAATAAGCATTTTCTGTTTGCGCATAACATTAATAACCCCTGTTCACTAACTATACAAGATATACATAGCACAGACACATCCAGTATGTATATTATTAACTATTTTTGTAATTAAAAATTTGAAAATGTCAAAAGCTAGGAGGTTATAAATAAATTGAGTGACATATGGTGAAGCAAATATATACATAACACGATTAAAACTATCAAACCATCGTAAAAAGAATTGTACTGCATAAGGAGAAAATGTGATACATAAAGAATAAGCTTACCAAAATAAGATATTTCGAGCCTTTGAGATAAATATATTTTTAAAAAGTAGTAGTTGCTGTCTAATTACAACATTGACTACATATATTGAAATACATCATAGACAAAATAGAACAATAGAGGCATATTTTGAAGACGAGATCGAAAATGTTACAAAATTTACTACCAGAAAGACAAAGGAGAAGGAAACTGAGAAAACATGAATGTAATTTGAAAATGTATATGTTAGAAAAGCGTGGTGACTCTTGCAGGATTACGATTCTCAATCTATGATAGTCTCAACTTAACTAATATCACTGATATACATGACAAATGATCGAGAGTCCGATATATCTCCCAAAAGAACGTCAGTTGTAATAGGTAATAGAAGACCATATAAATCTTTTATTTGTTGAGTTGGATTAAACTAGAATAGTGGTTTTCAACTATAGGAGAGCACACTATACAAGTCGAGTGTCATAGTGTGGGATGGTGTTTTACTTATTTACGGAGACAAAAAAATGGCACAGTATACAGAAACTGTTGAACTGTTGCCGGTAAATTAGTTGTCTTAATGAAAACAGCTTGTTTTAGTTACATTTGGCTATATTATATACATTTGGCAAGGGTAAACATATGAACTTGAAGCTATCTTCAAGCTCTGAACCTGTTTTTAGGTAACAACTTCCATTAGTATTTTTTATCTTATTAAATGTAATAATAATTATGTACATGTAATAATATATAAATTTTATTATTTTTAGAATTATTAAACATGCCAAGTAAACGATGTTATGTTGCAAATTGTAATTAAAAATGGTTATATATTCACGAATTTCCAAAAGTGACTTCACCCGGTTTCGACACTGCATCAATGCTATGGGAAATTCTCAGTTGTTAAATATGACAATTGAGAATAAGCATTTACCATTTGTAGAAAGCATTTTGAGGCGCAACACCTAACATGAAACAATAGGATAATACCAACTACTATACCAACACTTTATTTACCAAGTAATTAATCTTTCATAACTTATTTAAGTGATCCATTTATAAATACAATTATAATAAATATTGCTTTATATAATTTAATCAGTTCACTTTGCTGCCACCAATAAAGAAAATATAAAGCCGATCATCAATCGTATTGTTGGAACCATGAATAACGCTGCAAAATAAGAAAAAATTGTCTGATTCATCGATAGTCTCATGCGTTGAAGAAAGACGGGGCGCAAACGTTTTCTTAATAGCCCCGCTTTACGTATTTTGACTTATGAAGTTCATCTTTTCTATGGTTCCAATATTGTTGTATTTTATGTATTTTACTGCTGTTATTTGTTATTGATCTAACAGCTAATTTATCATATGTATTTCATCATCATTCTAAGTTTACACTTAGGCAACCTGTGTATGTAGCTTTTACATTTGTTATTTACAGGTTAGGTATAGTTATGCCAGGTACACATGTTGATTCTAATTACCGAGGCTGTTTCTAAGTCATTGCAATATTTGGAAGTTGGAAAATGCAACGGAGGACCTTTATTGTTCGTTAATTCTGAACAAGAGGTAATATTTTCATCATTGCTTTAGAAAACATTTCAAAAAGCATTATTTTTATGAGTAGCTGCAGCATTAGGTATTTCTGTTCAAACAGTGTTTAATGTTAAACATAGGAAAGAAGCTGAAACTGTGTTATCAGTAGGAGCTTATAAGCCACGTAGCAAGTTGAAAAGTGGATATATAGATGAACGGGTGAAAATGGAAGTTTGTAATATTATATACGACGTGTACAAAGAATGTACGTACTTAAAATCTTTCCATAAAGAAATGCTTATACTACATTTTAAGAAAAACATGTCACTTTAAAAAATATCAATGCAATGCTATCATGGGTATCGACATTTTTCCTTTGAATTGTGTGTTAAAACAATTAGGATTTAAATTTGTCAAAAACAATGTTGCAGAGCTTTAACGGAGAAAGATCATATTGCTACACTATGATATTCCTGTTTTATGCAATTATAGCTCGAATGTTGCCTCCCCCTTATAAAAGGGATGCTGTCTTTCTCAATGAGATGTGGATTTTTATTAAGGGCAATAAAAGAAGATTGTGGCAAGATGCAAACATGAAGAGTTTTGGAAAACCTGAAGGATATGATGGTAAACGTTTTGTAATTCTCCATGCAGATAATGAAGATGGATTTATTGAAAATGCAAGTTTGATATTTCCTTCGGTAACCGCAACAACTGATTATCGTGGTGAAATGAATAGTGCATAGTTTGCAAGATGGGATGACTAATTAATTCCATAAGAAGCAGAAGGCCTATGAAATAGATGAATTGATAAGAAAAGTTGGTCACAAAGTACTCCAAATTCCACCATACTATTGTGAATTCAATCCAATCGAACTTGCTTGGACACTTACAAAAACACATTGTAATAAACATGTTAGAGAAGAAGTATATAGAGTTGAAAATGTTTTAGAAATGTGGCAGCAATCTTTAATAACTGCACATCTGATTTTTGGAATGTATTCGACATACTGATGCATTAATAGAGAAATAGTATGAAAGAGAAGCAAACTTTGACGAAGACAAGTTTGTTTTTTCTGTAAATACTGGTTCAGAATCTGATACCGATGGAGACATATACAGTGAATAAACTATATTAGACTATTTATTTTTATCTAGTTTTATTATGTTAAAATTTAAAATGTTATTTACTTTTTCATTGCAATATAAAATTTAATTTGACATCCCCCTTCCTGTCGACATCTTATTTCATGCGACAGTGATCACGTGATTGGAAAGCATACCTGATTTCAACTTTATATTAGATGACATTCAGAATGTGCCACAGAAGCATATAGTGTGTGTCTCTTGGCAAAATTTTAAGTGATTGTTTTTTGGTGTGCTTAGGTGAGTGGTTACCTAATCATAGTTACTCATCAGCTTATTTAATTATTAAATTTGCTTACTTCTACTTTAATTTTAGTATATTTAGTTGTTCATAACCCAAATTTAACCTCTTCCCTAGTGTGAGTTATTACAAGTCATGTCTAATCAATCTCCAGGGGAATACTCCCCTGGTAGTAATAGGTTAGTGCACGATATTATCGAGGTTTCCCCAAACACCGCAAATAAAATCATAAATTTATTAGAGCATTCACAATCTGGTGAACCAAACATGGAAACAGATGAAAACTATTTTATTCCTCAAGATATAGTTCTTCAAAAAGCGGTAGAATCGCACAAAAAAATATCTCCGATCCCTACTGAATACAATAGCAACGCTTTAGGCCCATTCGAAGTTTATGTACAATACAAAGTTACAGAAGAGAACTCCAATACAAAATCAATTCATCCCGTGTTAATAGGAAAAATTTTGAAAAACCCTAATATCTCAGGTATTAAAGCAATTACTCAAAAAGGTAGACATAGATTAGGTATTTCTTTCAATTGCTCAAAAAATGCAAATAACTTCCTTAAACATGCTGATATTGAGAAACAAAATTTAAACGCATTTATCCCAGCTCATTTAGTATCGTGTCAAGGAGTATTAAGAAAAATACATCACTCCTTAAGCGAGGAAGAGATATTAGCTAACTTGCAATCGTCAGCAAGAGTATTAAAAGTAAGAAGAATTAACAGGAAAACTGTTGGAGAGATGGAAACCACTTACGTTCCTACTAACACAGTAGTAGTCACCTTTGAAGGAATACTGTTGCCAAGAAAAGTATTTCTTTTCTTCAATCCGATAGAGGTTGAAGTATACAAATACCCTGTCACACAATGTTATAATTGTCTTCATTACGGACACACCACTAAATTATGCAAAGGTAAAGTAGCTTGCAGTAAATGTTCAGGAAATCATTTAAAAAAAAGATTGTAAAAGTGTTGAGACAATTTGTTTACATTGCAAGGGCCCCCATGAAGCTCTCGATAGAAAATGTCCAGAATATAATTGTCAATTGAGGATCAAGGAAATTATGGCTTTTCAAAATTTATCGTTTTTAGAAGCAGCTAAGTTAGTAAAACAAAAGAAACCCCATATATCTAATAAACCCCAAGAATTTCCTCTTCTGAATCGGTCACAACCTATTCAACCGATTGTCTTTAATAATAGTAACACTCCTCTGCAAAGGTCATTTAGCCAAGTCACTTCACCAGCTAAAAGACCGAGAATTCCATTTGTTAACAACTTTGATAGAGATATGCATAATAGCAATCTGGAGTATCTTAACGGCAATGTGCCAGACCCTAGATCTTCACCTGTTTACCTCATGTCTGGTAACTCAAGTTCTCAAACCCCATCCCAATCTTCTAATACTAATAAGACCCAGCTAGAAAAAAAGAACAACGAAAAAATAGACATTATGTCACATCTGCAACAAATCAAATCGTCAATACAGTTGGCCCTAAAGGATAATCCAATTC
The DNA here is from genome assembly GCA_031893035.1 of Dermolepida albohirtum. NCBI lineage: Eukaryota > Metazoa > Arthropoda > Insecta > Coleoptera > Scarabaeidae > Dermolepida > Dermolepida albohirtum. The sequence goes on from JAVIWB010003623.1 coordinate 179,948, forward strand.
TGCAACCGATCCTTCAATTATTAGAATCAGCAATATCCCTCTGCGACCAAGCTTTAAAATTAAGTTCCGCATAAAATTCAATTCTAACAACGAAAGAAACCACAAAATTTTGCAATGGAATATACGTTCGGTTCATAGTAATAAAAGTGACCTATTATGGTTGTTAAATGACCAGAAAATCACTTTAGCCTGTCTCTCAGAAACATGGTTACAACATACACAACCTTTCCATGTATCAAATTTTGTATCCATAAGAGATGATAGATATGACGGTCATGGAGGTAGTATGATTCTCATTAGAAAAGACATTCCCTTCCAAGTACTTAACATAAAATCATCTGATCCAGACCTCCAAGTGGTAGCGGTGAAACTTCAAGAATTTAGTATTGCCAACATGTATATAAAATCGGGGAGTAATGTTGAAAGAAATAAAATTAATGATGTCTTTAGAGAACTTCCTACTCCCTGTTTGTTCTGTGGAGATTTTAATGCAATCCATTACTCTTGGGATTCTGGAAACAGCAATAGAATAGGAAACATCTTATATGAAATTATATCAGACTTGGAACTCAATATCTTAAATGATAATCGTCCCACAAGAATAGCTAGCCCAAACCAAACAGCAAATAAACTCGACCTAAGTTTATGTTCTCCAGAGCTGGCCATCAAATTAGATTGGAATAGACTGGAAGACACTCACGGCAGCGATCACTTTCCTATCGTTATGGAATCTCTTTTGACAACACATCGATTTTACGCAACAACATCTAGAAAATTGAACTTCTCTCATGGCAGTTTAAATAAATATTCTTCTGACGTCTATAATAAAGTACTAAACTTCCCACAAAACATAAATTATCCTGAAGAATTTCAAAAAATTGTCTCGGTAGCAGCTAAACGTCATCTAATGAAAGAAAGAAATCATTTAACCTACCCTTCTCCACCATGGTGGGACGAAGACTGTACTCAGGCGATTAATTCGAGAAAAATGTCTTTAAAAGTGTTTAAAAGAGATCCCTCCTTGGAACATTACATTCAGGTTAAACGAAAAATTGCAGAAACTAAGCGGTTCTTGAAAAAGAAAAAGAAAGAATCATTTCAGAATTTCTGTGAGTCTTTGAACAGGGAATCTTCCATTAAGGAGATTTGGAATAAGATTCGGAGATTCAGAGGGGCTTTTGTTCCAAATAAAGAACGGCCTTTAGATACATCTTGGTTACCTTCATTTCTGCAATCATTAACCCCTGATTCTGCTTCAAATTATTTGCTGCTTCCTCAGACAGAAGATAATACTTCTTCCTTTCTATTATCACGATTCCGATGGGATGAACTGGAGAGCAGTTGCAGTAGTTTCAAGGACTCATCTCCTGGTCCAGACGGTATTCACTATAAAATGATTTCGAACCTCCCGGCCAACGCCAAAGAACTATTATTGTACATCTTCAACTCCTTTTTAAGTGGAACACAAATTCCTATTTCCTGGAAAGAATGCCTTTATATTCCTATTTTAAAACCAGCAAAACCAATAAATGATATGTCCTCATACCGTCCAATTTGTTTATCTTCTTGTTTGATAAAAAGTTTGGAGCATTTAATAAAGGTTAGATTAGAATGGTGGCTTGAATACAATAATAAATTTCCCAATAGTCAAAATGGATTTCGTAAGGGAAGGGGGACCAGAAATGGAATATCTTCTTTACTGTCAAAGATTTATCAGTCTTTTGCAAAAAAAGAGTACTTGGTGGCGTGCTTTGTTGATATAAAGGGTGCCTATGACAATGTAAACTGGAAAATCCTATTGGAATGTCTACAAAAATTTAATTTGCCAAATGAATTCATCAACCTTCTAATGGATATTGTTACAAACAGAAAATGTTGTGTGAAATTGGGCTCATCTTGTTCTGGTCCAAGATTCACAACTAAAGGCCTTCTGCAGGGATGCATTTTAAGTCCTATACTGTACACTATATATACCTCTTCTATAGATGACATCATCCCAAATGAAAGTTCTGTCTTGCAATATGCCGATGATTTGCTGATTTTTTCAAGAAACTCAATTTTAAACACAACAATTGACAACTTAAATCAGGGATTACAGGCTTTGGACTTATGGATGACGAAACATGATCTAGAAATATCTACAGGAAAATGTAAGGCAACGATTTTTACTAGAAAGAGGATACAAGAGAATCCAAAAAGTATCCATATCGGAGAAACTAATATTTCTTTTTCTCCAGAATCTAGATTTTTGGGCATTACTTTGGACAGCAGACTAAATTTTAATAGGGAAGTTAAAAATATTGTACGCAAGTGTTTAAAAGGACTTGACATCATAAAAGCTCTCAGGAGAACCTGGTGGGGGGCAGATCCAGTAATTTTACTTACAGTATTTAAATCCATAGTATTATCCCATATTGACTATGTAGGTCCACTCGTTTTCCCTTTAAACAAAATTAACACCGAAATTTTGGAGAGAATTCAATATCAAGCCATTCGACTCTGCATTGGAGCCATGAAGTCTACTCCAACAGGGGCATTACTGGTAGAAGCAGCTCTACCTCCTCTACATTTGAGATATAAATGCATGTCTATGAAATTTGTATTGAAGGTAATGGGACTGAATAGTAACATCATAGGGGATTTAGAGGAGCTTTCTAACATCACTAGGGTAAGAAAATATAACATATGGAAAAAGTTTCCTCCACTTTTTATGATTCAGGCACATAGGGAACTTTCTCCCCTTAAAAGAACTATTATATATAACCCTCGACCTCCTTGCTTTCGATATAATTTTTTCGACCAACTCCTCCGCATTCCAGTATATCTCAATTTTTCAAAGATCAATAAACTCCAAAGTACACCTATATCCCAAATCAACGGGTTATTCAATGGATTGGTGAATTCCAAGTGGCCAGATTACTCGTTCATGTTCACAGATGCGTCCAAGTCTGCGGATGGGAATGGTGTCGGGGTCGGTGTATTTTTTCAACAAGGAAATGTAACATTTAAAAAAAAATTAAATAAGAAAACGAATATCTTCTCCGCTGAAACAATCGCCATCCTCGAAGCCATAAAAATAATAGAAACGACCCACCTGGAACGAGTAATAATTTTCTCAGACTCACAGAGTGCCTTACAGGCATTACTTCACTCGGGAATTTCAGTACTGTCAAATAACTATACTTTGGAAATTAAAAAAAAATACTTTGAATTATGTAATCAGGGATACGAAATTAAGTTCGTATGGATACCAGGCCACAAGGGCCTTTTAGGAAATGAGAAAGCCGTCGAACTGGCGAAAGAAGCTTCAGCCTCTCCTTCTCCAGAAGCAAGTCTTAGAGTCCCGTGTATGGACATTCTTTCTATTATGAGGACAGAAATACAACAGAGTTGGCAAAGAGAATGGGAGATATTTACAAGGACAAAAGCAAAAGAATATTATAAATTCAACAAGGAGGTCCGCAAGTATCCTTGGTTTAAAAATATTTCTATACCGAGATCTCATATTGTAACCATGTGTAGAATAAGAATTAATCACACTTTAGCCCCTGAGCATTTATTCAGAATTAATGTTGTAGACTCTCCCAACTGTAATTGCGGTGCAATTGGTAGTGTATTCCATTTATTTTTTGAATGCGAACTTACAGCTGTCCATTCTAATAAACTTTATAGAGATTTGGTCAAATTAAAGGTTGAATCCCCTATTTCTTGGTACTCATTATTGAGTGATTTAAATAAAGATAGAATACAGGTAATAATGAATTATTTGAAAATAACAAAATTGAAACTGTGATTTTAAAAAAAAAAAAATTCCTTTTTCACTTCTCTTCTCTATGGTAACCTTATGTTCTATGTTTTCCGAGGCCCATTTCTGTGGTGCTACAAAGGGCCCTGTAGCAAGAAGCGACTTAGAGCTGTGTATGTGTACGTCTTTCCTTATATGTAGTGTCCTTTTTAATTCACCTAGTGTAATTGAATAAGCTGATGATGTCATAAGTAACCACAAAACAAATATTAAATTACCGAAATAAAGTAGCACTCTCGTGACTGGCAGTGATGGTTAAAACCGTAAGCCAATAAAATTTAAAGAAGAAGAAGTAATATAATTGACACAACAGTACAGAAAGGAGCTTGCTCCCATAAAAGTTTAAAAAAGAAAAATAATACAAAAAGTTTTTTTTATTCATTACTCACATGCATATAAGTTAAAAAGGAAGTTCATTATTCATTACTCTATATTCTTTATAAAATTAGTTATTATTCTTCTTATAGGTATGAAAATAAAATGTAATATTGGTCTAGCTAGACTTAAATATCATTTTATTATTGTACTTACAGGTTTTAGAAAAATATGGTTCCAAATTTAATCCGAATTTTTTTGAAAATACAAGTGGACTGAGGAATATACAGAAGTATACCATAAAATTACACATAGTTTAACTCGTACTCTGGTATTGCGTTTTTATGATTACAAGACACCAATAGTTGTATCAGTAGATGCTTCTCAAAATGGATTGGGAGCAGTGCAGTACTATTACAAAACAAATTACCAATCAAGTATGTGTCTCGTGCATTAACTTAAACTGAAAAAAGTTGTGCTCAGATAGAAGACGAGTTACTGTAATTGTTTTTGGATGTGCGACGTTTCACGTGTATATTTACGGTAGGAGTAATTGTTGAAAGTGATCATAGTTTCAATTAACAAAAAGCCATTAATTAACACACCTTTAAGATTACAGAGAATGCTAGTAAAGTTATGAATCTATGGTAAAGACATTCAATATAAACCAGACTTACAGTTACATTAGCGGACTGTTTATGGAGATAATTCTTGAACGAATACAATGAAAATTATAAAATAATTTTGGATGGCATAGAATATCGTGTATATTTAGTAAAAACGCTACCATTATCAGATGAAAAATTTGAAGAATTTGGAAGAGAAATAGAAAATGAAAATTTTAAAGAATTATTATAATTAGTTCAATTAGGTTGGCAAGAAAAATAGAAAGGGCTAAATGTTGAAATGAAAAAATATTTTAAATGCAGAAATGAACTTATTATTAGGAATATATTATTTAAGGGCAATAAAATAATTGTTCCGAGTACTATGAGAAATGGTATGTTAAAAATAATTCATTTCAATCACATGGGGATTCAAAAATGTCAATTAAGAGCAAGAGAATGTCTGTATTGGCCAAATATTAACAAGGATATAGAAAATTATATCAGCAACTGTGATATTTGCCTGAACTTGAGAAATTCCAATACCGATGAACTATTAATTCACAACAGATACACTGGGAAAACCATTTTCTAATTTAATAGGAAAATTTATATTTTAGGGAAGCGGAAGGAGTATACAAGATCATGTATTTAGCATAAAACAAATAATAGAAAGAGCAAGACAAGAAGAGAAAAAAGTTTTTATGGCTTTCTTAGACTTAGAGAAAATCTTCGACCGAATACTGAGAGAAAAATTACGGAAAATACTAAGAAGTTGCAGTAATAAAATGGTGAGAATATTGAGATATATCTACAAGAACAATACCAACTCGGTGATAGCTAACAATACGACATCGCATCTTTTTGTGACAGAAACAGGAATCCGACAAGGAGGATGCTTGACTCCATTGTTATTCATTTCATTTATGGACGAGATATTAAAAAAATGCATAGAGAAAAGTAGAAAATACACAGTAGGACATCTGAATTAGGAGAAAATAAAAATTTTTGAAGGAGCATTTGCAGACGATATCGTGCTAATTGCAAAAAGTGAGACCGATTTACAACACAATATGGAGATATGGAATACAACACTAGAAGAAAACAGAATGAAATTAAGTACAACGAAAACCAAAGTAATGATGATAGGAGACTCGCAAAAAAGTATAAGAATCAAAATAGAAGGGAAAACGTTAGAACAAGTGAAGACATACCCATATTTAGGAGTAATAATCGATGAAACAGGATCGCAGGAAGCAGTTATTAACAAGAGAATCGAAAAGACAATAAGTTTATATCACGCAATGAACAACATTCTTGTGAATAAAAAAGAAATATCCAGAGAAACCAAGTTGAAAGAAAATATTTAAAACAATATATAGATCTGTGTTACCGTTTGTCTGTGAATCATGGATAATGAATCAACGACAAAAAAGTAAAATACAAGCTGCAGAGATGAAGTATTTGGGAAGAGTTAGAGGAGTAACGAGAAAAGATAAAATAAAGAACGAAGTGATAAGAAAAGACCTAGAAACACAATCGATAGAAGAGTTTATACAACAAATGCAGTTGAGATGGTGGGGACATCTGCAGCTCATGGAAGAAACGAGACCAGTTAAACAAATATGGACAGCACAAATACAGAAAAATAAGAAGAGGGGTAGACCGAGACAGACCTGGAATGATGTAATAGCAAGAAGTATTGAGAAGAAGGGAAAGACAGAGGGGGAAGCAGAGGAATTGTCATGCTTCATCCCCAAAAGCCAAATAAAGTCGATAATGACGAGTTGTTTCACTTGGCTCGATACTTTCACGGGAAAATCCGATTTTTTTACACAAAATTACTTTCTTTTAAATGCTGTGTAAACAAAAGTAGGTCACTTAAGTATGCACTTTTAACTGAATTATAGATTAGAAATATGAATATGGCAGTTGATAAGAGCATAGCATTAAATTACTAAATATCATTATGAATCTATACAGATATATGCTGCTACAAGGGTAGCCGTTTATATTTCGAGAACTGGCAACACTGTTAGCGTTGCCGTCGATCTGATGATTACATCGTGAAGTTTGTCATTGTTGACAATATATTTACCTTGACAGTTTTATTATCCGGTCGCTATTTCTATTATTGACAGTAACTTGAAAATTTTATGTCAGCGAAAAAAATTTAATTAACTCGTGAACATTTTCGTGCAATTATTTTTCATAACTTTCGGCATGGATTATCTCAATAAGAATGCATCGACTAGCTGAATTCTTTATATGGTGACGAAGCACCATCGAAAACTACAGTATATCGTTGGTATAGTGAATTCAAACTTGGACGGCGTTCTTTGGACGATGAATTTCGTGAAGGTCGTCCCACAAATGTTGTTGTGTCGGCAAACATTAATGCGTCTGAATTGATAATGCAAGATCGACATGTGACATACCGTGAGATCGAGGCATCTCTAGGTATTAGTAACACCAGCGTGCATAAGATCCTGCATGAACATTTAGCCGTTATGAAGCCATGTTCACGTTGGGTACCACATAATTTGACAACCACTCAAAAAAGAATTCGCGTCGATTGGTACCAAGAAATGCACAAAAAATACAATGGTAGTGCTTCAAAGAACATTCATAAAGTCATTACAGGTGATGAATCTTGGATCTATACGTATGAGCCGGATAGTAAACAGTAGTCGACTGTGTGGGTATTCCAAGATGAGCCAAAACCAACAAAAGTTGTTTGCGCTCGAAGCACATCAAAACAAATGGTCGCCTGTGTTTTCGGAAAAACCGGTCAGGTTGCAACAGTGCCTTTAGAGACTTGTAGAACGGTTAATTCCGAATGGTACACAACTATTTGTTTGTCAAAAGTAAAGTTTTTGAAGAAATAAGGAAAACAAACCGAATGACAGATAATTCTCCACCATGACAATGCGAGCTCTCACAGGTCGGTTCAAACAATTGAATATATGACCGGGCAAAACATTCCATCCGCCGTACAGCCCTGATCTAGCACCCTGTGATTTCTTTTTGTTCACACACGTGAAGAATAAACTTCATGGTCAACGGTTTTCTACGTCGGAAGAAGCAGTTGAGGGATTCAAAACTCATATTTTGGAGGTACCGTCTTCACAGTGGCAGCAATGCTTTTCGGATTGGTTTAAACGAATGCAAAAGTGCATTGATTTTTTTCAAGGAGAATATTTTGAAAAGCAATAAAACTATTTTCGATAATAAAAATTTTTTTTTGTTTGCTATTCCCGAAATATAAACGGTTACCCTAGTATATGGTAAAGTTACAATTTACAACCAACAATTCAAAAAATCATGAAACGATAGTAGCAATACAATTTAAAGCAAACCAAGTTGAGCGCGGTCACCACATATATGGTAAGCTAATGGAAAAATTATTTCATGTATATGTATTTCAGTACAAAACACAATTAGAAATTTTGTACTTCATGAAGTCACTGATTTCAAAGCCTTAAATTGGAATTAATATAAAGCGTACGCTGTCGTAAAAATTCTCACAAGAAATATATAAATAGACCAGTGCTGGCGAACGAAACAGTGAAATTATTAAATTTATGTTGACTAACTTATATAGCTAAGGAAAAAAACGTAGTACACACGGTAGTAGGCATTTCGTTGATAATTAAATTATATTGAATACTTTTTCTAGTGTTATGGGGAATATGGCTTGCTTTCTTTAAAATTATTAGTAGTACTGTATTTCAATCAAATTTGAATTCTAAATGATAAATAATTCTACTCATACTTAGCATAGCTTCCCGAAGATAGACAGCGTTTGTCCCGTTAGTTGATATTTTTTGTCGCTCTGTCCTATTATAACGTCTAATTTGAATTTTGTCACACCTAGTATATACTTTTAGAAAATATATTATTCTTAGACGAGAGGAAATAAAATATCACATATAATTCATTGCAATAATAGTAGACAATTTGTGTGTAAATTGATTGATTACATAAATAAAACTAAATAAACTACTTGAACTTCGTAATGTATTTAATAATCTTTCATTTCTACACAAAGATACAATTTTGTTAATATATTTTTAATATTATATATATATATGTACACAAATCATGAACAATTAAATTACATAAATACTGTTATGAATTAAAAAAGAGAACATTAAACATTAAAAGGAAGAAAACAGCCTTTAAATGTAAGAGTATGTCCCATTATGAGTTGATCTGATATGTTTAAACCTCTGAATGCTATTTAAATTGCTGTCGGATTTTATCAGTCTTTTATCTTTTTTCGCGTCATCATATTTTTCGCAATTCTGCGACTCACATTTATCCTCAAAATATCTACAAATTTGTCGAACACCAGCAGTGCTAACGCTATGCAAATCATGCAAAGATCGAGCACGTTTCGTCCCAATATCGGCCTTCAAATACATATCTTCAGTGCTTCTAACTTTTCGACCTAATCTACATAATGTTTCGAAAAGAAGTAATTTCTCTTTGACTGGAACGTAATTTTCGTGATTTTGACATTTTTTCAGTAACACTTCAATCGCCTTTTCTTCACTATTTACAACCGGTGATTTATCGAAAGTAACAGTAATTTGAGGCTTATCAAGATAATTACTGTTGATATCTTGATGTATGTTATCGTCTTTCGGAACGGAATTACAAGAGCGACTTCTAGTACGTAAAGACAGTTTCTCTGTATTTCGATGGTACACTTGCGACCTCTGTGCAACGTAAGGAACATTTTTTTTCAGAGACGTAGTATTTCTTTTATATCTAGATAGCGTTTCCGTATTAGCAAGTTGATAACTATCACGTTTGGTTAGGGTTCCGTAAGTTGGAATGTGTTTCGTTGGATCTGATATTTTAGTGGAGATGGCACTGCATGAACTACATCTTTCGCTCGGTGCTAAACTTTCTTTGATATAATTAAAGTTCCAGTCTCGATTGTCATTTAATTTCTGTTTCCAGCTGTCGTCTATCGTTAAAATGTCGAAATATTTGACGTCTTCGAGAGGCGTTTGTCGAATTAATTCTATTGCGATAGCCTTGACCCATAAATCGAAAGTTTTTTCGTTTGGCGTCTGAAACAAATGAAAAAAAAAGAATTACAAATATGTACAAATACTATAATAAAAATAAATTATATTAACTAATCAAAAGTAACGATACTATATATATATATATATATATATATATATATATATATATATATATATATAGTATCGTTACTTTTGATTAGTATATATATATATATATATATATATATATATATATAAGCTAAATGTTTGAAGCTTTTTTTATAAACTGCTTGTTCATTTAAAAGATAAAATGTATGGAAAATTCATATATTGAAAGCTGCATAGGTCGAAATCTATCTTAGCTGAATTAATAGTACAAATATTTATTATAAACAAAAGGTCGTAAACAATTAGTGCTGCCTTTTATCGAGTGTTGTCATTAAACTAATAAGAAGGGATTTTTTTTGCTTTATTTTAAATTAGAAGTAAACATTCTTAAGGGCCATTAGGAACCTTCCCAATATTAAAATTTACTTGTTCATCGACGTTATAAGCAATATATGCAATTAAATGGTATTTACCTATGCATATATATAATTTGACTGCTGTTGGATTCGAAACCGGTAGAAATTAGTAACATATATTTTATCCTTTCCATCTATGTGTCTCTCTCTTTTATTTGCTATTTTACTTTGATGTTTTTTGATGCAATAGAAGCTTCCTTTTTTCTTCATGTTGTTTACAGAAACAAAATTAGTAATACTAGATAGTGTATTTTTCCTTCGCAACCGATTTTATAATCTTTCTCTTTTAAATTTTTCGATTATTTCAATCGCACGAAAACCATTTTCGATTAGTCACGAAAAGGTTTTACAGAATTTTTGTCAAAAAAAGCTTATAATCCTGATTAGTATTTTAGGTTTAATGAAAGATACAAAAATATCATGTCCTAACATCATTTTTATTCTTTCTTACATTTACCTGTATATGTTTCAATTTAATTTACAATTAGACAACTTGTACGTAATTCACAATTTTTAAAACTAAACCAAGTAGATTACCGTTGATGTACTGCTTGCTGTGGTATTTTCCGCAGTATAGAAACATAGATTCATCAATTTATAAAGGTTCTTTTAATTTATCATGGAGCTGAAACTTTTGATTTAATTCAGTAATTAGAGATCCTATTTTGTAAATATCATACTATATCGTCGTTAATTTTGTTATTATCGTTGTGTAAATTTCGAAATATAACTTCGTTGTTGAGTATCGTTATTTTTAACAGTTTTGAATGCATTGTCATAGCTAAACCGAAAAATTCTTTTATTTTGATATTCGCTATAGGATAATCCATCAAGGATGGTATATGTACATATGTACATATGATTTAGTATATAATTTTTGTAATCATTTTATTATTTATATTTAAAAATTCTAATGGAGATTCCGCTGATTTTGCTTCATTGGAAACAGATGCTTCAAAGTACGAAGTATTCATTCTAAAAGGGGGATCAAAATTACTTCTTTCTTTTGAATCTTTTTTTCTTTCGTTTTTCCTTTGTTTTCAGATCCTTAGGTTGACAGCATTTAGGTAGGTGATCCTCGTCGCTAGAATCAAGACAGATTCTCTTTCACTCGATGTATTTATGTGCTGAAATTTTTCTCGATCAAAATATTATAATTGCATATGCGATATTCGTACATTATTGGCGTAAAACTAGCACACAACTGAAAAGGAATTAATGTAGAGGAATAGACATTCAGGTGCATGAATGTCTAAACAGATATTCATGTACCAGGTCGGCTGAAAAGTCCCCGGTCTGACACATAGATGGCGTTACTGTTATTAAATCCATGTTTTTTAGATACACGAAACGTTTCAAAATTTGACAGCAATCCGACCATTAGTTACTGAGATATTGCGTTAAGAGTGAAGCTACTTTTGTTATTTAAAACAATGGAAAAAAAGAATTTCGTGTGCTGATAAAGTACTGCTTTTTGAAGGGAAAAAATACCGTTGAAGCAAAAGCATGGCTTGATGAGGAGTTTCCGGACTCTGCGCCAGGAAAATCAACCATAATTGATTGGTATGCTAAGTTTAAACGTGGTGAAATGAGCACCGAAGACGGCGAACGCAGTGGACGACCAAAAGAGACTGTCACCGACGAAAACATCAAAAAAGTTCGCAAAATCATTTTAAATGATCGTAAAGTAAAGTTGATCGAGAGAGCTGACATCCTAAAGATATCAAAGGAACGTGTTGGACACATCGTGCATGAATATTTGGGCATGCGGAAGCTCTGTGCAAAATGGGTGCCGCGCGAGCTCACATTCGATCAAAAACAACAACGAGTTGATGATTCTGAGCTGTGTTTGAAGCTGTTAAATCGTAATAAAACCGAGTTTTTGCGTCGATATGTGACAATGGAAAAGTTATGGCGTCAGTTTTTTGGGATGCGCATGGAATAATTTTCATAGATTATCTTAAAAAGGGCCAGTCCATCAACAGCGACTATTATACAGCGTTATTGGACCGTTTGAAGAATGAAATCGCAAAGAAACGGCTCCATATGAAGAAGAAGAAAGTGCTGTTTCACCAAGACAATGCACCGTGTCACAAATCAATGAAAACAATGGCCAAATTAAGTGAATTGGGTTTCGAATTACTTCCCCATCCACCGTACTCTCCAGATGTAGCCCCCAGTGACTATTTCCTGTTTGCAGACCTTAGGAGAATGCTCGCCGGGAAGAAATTTAGCAGGAATGAGGAGGTGATCGCCGAAACTGAGGTCTATTTCGAGGCTAAAGACAATTCGTACTACAAAAATGGTATCGAAAAGTTGGAAGAACGCTATAATCGGTGTATCGCCCTCGAAAGCAACTATGTTGAATAATAAAATCGAATTTTGCCAAAAAACTGTGTTTTACTATGGTAGATCGGGGACTTTTCAGTTCTACTGTTACCTGTAATTTATAGATTCCAGTGAGGGAGGTTTGTTCCTTTTGAGTATCCATTGATCGACGAGTAGATAACATGACACAGATAGCAGCGAAATGCTCGATAAGTTAAAAGAATTAAACATTTAGTTATATAACGGTATCTTTTACAGGTGACGAATTTGACTTTAGTATTACAACGTATTCACTAAAGCTTGCAAATGTTAAATGAAGATTTGAAGATTAAGATACGCTGATGTCTGTATGAAAATCACGATTGAGAAAAATATGTTTTTTTACAGTAAGAGAATTTGTAGAGCGTGTGGAGCTGGAAAAACAAAGAAAACTCTACTCGTAAAGTGATACATCGAGAAATGTCTGCCCAGGGTTATTGAGATATTCAAAAACATTCATCGTCGCTCGACACAGGTTTTTTTACAACGACAATATCAGACTAATTCATCCAAAGTCTGTGTCGAGTACTTAGTTAAAACCAGACTGAATGCGCTAGGATATCTACTCTCTGTTGTTATAAAGAGCAAGCTGAAAGAGGTAATTTTTCCAACGATGAAGATCTTAGAGCGTGCGTAAATCCTTGCAAGAGTTGGTTTGATGACTGGTTTTGAAGAATGGAAAAATGCATAACAGGTATTGAAAATTGCTTAAAGGTTACAAAATTATTATGAAAGATTATGAATCAAAATGTTAATATAAAATTTTTATAATTCCCTGATCGTTGGAGGTATCTAATTTAATATTACTATAATTATAGCTTTACACGACTTCGTATATTTTAGCAAAATTTATTATTAACCAATAAAACATAAGATGAAAACTAACTTAAAATTAGTGTATAGAAAACATTAAGTTAGATTTTTCATATTTTTTAATAATTTATTTAACTAACGATATTATATTTAGATCAGTGACGTGAAAAAATTATTACAAGAAATCTTGTAGGTGTTGATTTAGGAACATGGCATTTTGTATTTTAAAATCACCACGGTCGCATTATTTGTATGCGAAATACAAAAATTCATTCGTAAATTAATGCCTTGCAGCGATTCACTCCACCAACATATGTACATACGTAAATAACTCTCAATATATTTGTTGTACAGTATACATAGGTGTTTTGAAATTGCTGTATTTCAAGGAAAAAGCAATTTAACGTATCTCAGGAGATATTTATTTCTTATGAATGATATTTTTATAGAAACGTGTTACATATATTCAAGGCATTATATAATTGCTTCTAAAGTATTTATTTGTTTTTAAATATGTACATACGTATGTACATTTAAAACTACACTGTCGAACAGAATCTACGATAGATACATTTTTAATGTATCAGGTTGCTGCACATGAAATATTCGGATTTTATTAATAAAACTTATAGTTCTCATATTTTTATTTATCAAAATAATACACGTACTTTTGCCAACGATTAACAAGAATATAAATACCGTTCTTCTGAAAAATCTTTTCTACAAAGCTATTGGAGAATTCGATTGATGCTTTTAATAGATAATAGATAATTTGTTGGAAATTAATCTGGTAAATATAGTGAACGATGTAGAAGTTTATAATTTAAATCGTTGAGTTTCGAAATTATTGAATGGAAAGTGAGAAGTCTTAAGCATGTGCTTATGTCTTGTAAAAGTATATCACTGATTATTTATGAAAATAAGTATTTTATTTTCAATTTATTATACATTTGTTAAACATATGTATAACATCATTCACTGGTTTATTATTACTGGGTAAGAAGGAATAATCAATTGTACCCTATGAGTTCCACCAAATCTATCAGAATTTTCAATGGACAAAGCGGTGGTTAGAGCATGTCTTGAAATCTGTTCATTAAAAATCAGTTGTTGGAATTCCACTTTTCATTACATGTAACTAATTGGTTTCGAGAGAAAAAGGTCAAGATGCTATAATATTGTAGTATGGGTCTTTTTCCACTAAAAACTACATTGGTAACAGATACTTTTGGCTTATTTCGAGGCTAATTTTCTAATGATTCATTTCTGCTACAAAGCTTCTCTAATCAACATTGTACGTTTCGTTCGAGTACGATAGCACCACGCTATAAACTCTGTTTATGTTACTAGCGGTGGCCTTCGCAGCATCTTCAAGTTTAAATTTGCTAAAAAATATAAGTGTAGAAATTAACCAAATACGTGTTAATTCCTAGATTTTTTCGTGCGTACCTTGGATGTTATACCATAGGTAGGTTGCTGTAATAATTTTTAGAAAAAATATAAAAAAAGAATTTAGTCTATATAAATAGCTGTATTATTTTTTAAAGGAGCAGTCACTCTTAAAGGCGGGAAAACCAATTTGAAAACGTTTTTTCCAATCTGAAGAGGATCTCCCGGAAACTTGTACTAGATGTGCAGAAACTTACTCTATAAGTGCTAAAAAACGCTCTTCGTGAATTTTATTTTTGACAAACGGGAACAGAAAGGCATTACAGAATCTACACAGACAATGATACATTAAGGGCTCACATATACCTGGGTAAATTGGGAAAATCGATTTTTCAAAAAGGTGCTCATTCGAAAGTATTATCCTTCGAGTGTCTACCCTGAAAATTTCATAAAGAAATTCGCAGTAATGACGAAGTTATAGCATTTTGTAACCGACCGGGTAAGCAACGAATAAAGGTCGGGGCGCAGGTAGACGCGGCCTTTGTCATCTGTTTGGCTAAGTCTATACATACGATCCGGGTGTTCTCAATCCTGTTGGATTCTACGTATTTATCGCCCTTTATATAGCAAGCATGTTCCGAGAAGTTGATGGGCCTTAGGTTAGGTATACATACTTTAAGACGCTCAGTGCCCAGTCGTTCGCTGTTCGTCGAAAGTATAAATCACGTCATCTGGAAAATTGCGCCAAAAGAAGTGCACAGCGGCCTTAAAATTGCTGCAAATATCGGTGCATGTATCTTCAATGAGGACGCGAGAAGTATATTGCGAATAATGCAAATATTGTACGTCAAGACAGGGAGAAACGCACATTGTTGGGCTGAATCTGTAGCATGCGGTTTGCCGAGTGCTCTGCGACAAGGGCGTCAAAAGAAGCAAGAACGAGGTTGACACAGCAAAAAAGGATTTAATGGAAGTATCAACGTCTAGAGAAGATCCGTCATATGGCCCAGGAATCGATGATTTCATGTAAGTTTAAAAATAAATCAGTTATTCCATTGTAAAGTGAAGTCAAAACTTTAAACGCGTTTTACTCGAAACAGTATTTTCAAAATCGGTACCAGAAATATCTCCGCAACTACTGGACCGATCGGGATCAAATTTTGCAAAGTTATGCTTCACACAATAATCTAGTACTTATCGAGCCCTTTTTTCGATATTTGACATAGTTTTTTTTTTTGTCATAATTACTCAACAATTTTAAGGCGAAAAACCGCCAGTTTTATGCAAATGACTGCCATGACCCGAAAAAATAGAATTCGCAAATTCCGGCTCGATAAGTACTAGTTCTGTCTATCTACTTTAAGAAAAAAAATTTTTTTTTTTTCAGATAAGAAATGGCAGAGGCACGTCTGGTACCGCGAACGCTGTCGACAGAAACACACCCAGGAAAAACGACTGCAATTTTTTTACCGTTCGAAATTTTCGAACCCAATTTTCACACAATTTATAATAAATGCCATACTTCAAAATGCTTATTGTGGTTTTAAAAAAAATGCAGTTTTATACACGAAAAAAAAATCTTAAACATGACCCTACTTTTAGGTGCTCAGCTATATGTGAGCCCTTAATTCAAAGTTTGAAACGTTTAATCAGTTATAACTCTCAGTTACTTTCTGCTGCTGATGGTGACAACTTAGTTATCGAACTACGTATCCAGAATTAAATATATTATTATTATAATATTATATAATAAACGGGCTATTTTAAATTAACTTTTAAGTAATTAATTATTTGATCAATTGTACTAGAGCTCGCATTGTCATGATGAAGGATAACAAGATGGTCTCAATTTCTTTTACAAAATTCATCAACGACTTCTTGCAAACAAATTGTTGTATACCGGTTAGAATTAATAGACCTTTGATCCTTCAAAGAGGCAGCAGTTACATGACAATTAATTTAGAAAAAGAAATATGCAGCGATAATTTTTTTGAAGCATTACGAGAACGAAATTTTTTTGTTGATTTATGCTTAAATCGGAACTCCCAAATAAATAATTGACTTTTAGTTGAATTTGATGGAGCCTGTGGTTGATTGACTTGATCAATAAGGTTGATATATAACCCCTTTCCACATTAACTTTTGTAAATTCTGTATACGCATTTCGACAACCAAGTTGTCATCATCAGCAGATAATTTCAAAGTATCGCACCTGGTAAAACACGGCGAAAAAACAATTGTACGAAAATCAAACTCCGTACGCGATCCACACCGCTCAAAACCAAGATGTACACTGTGTCTGTTTCACAAGATTTTTAAAAATTACTTTTACTTAAACTAACATGCACTACATTGAAAAAGGTTATTATGGTCAAGCAAGTGCCTGTCTGTGTGATTTATGTGTGATTTATGATATTGTTCCTCCTGTCTTTCAGTAGAGAGAAAAGAGGAGTTTGTAAGGGGCCGGCGTCATTATAGTTCACCACTCTAAACATTCAATTCGGTAGATTCCCGATTTTTTATTTTCTTCGATTTTGTCTTTTGCATTTCCTAAAAGCGTTTTAAGGGAATTATTGGGGCGGGAACAGACTTGAAACCCGCGATCTTTAAAAATACTATTCAGATTTTTTGTCACACGATGGAAAGGTAAACAAACAAAATGCTTTTCCCGATTGCTCTGTGGTGAAAGACATGTGGTGTCACGGATTGTTTTTCTTATGTTGGCCTTTCTAATTAATCCATTGATTATTTCCGAATCGAAACCGTTGTATACCGCGATATTCTTAATGAGGTTCAATTCTCTTTCATATCTTACTTTTGTTAGTGGGAAATTGATCAAACGATTAATCAGAAAATTGAATGAAGCCATCTTTTGTTGCATGCTGTGATTTGAGTCAGCCGTAATGAATCTATTGACATTGGTTTCTTTTCGGAAAATATCAATTTCTATTTTGAGATCATTCCTAATAACTAAGGTGTCCAAAAAAGGCAACTTGTCATTGTTTTCTTTTTCTACTGTAAATTTAATTGTCGGGAATTTTGAATTTAACTGTTTAACGAAATCATTTAAGTTGCATTTTTGTGTATTGAAAACCGCGAAAATATCATCGACATACCTGACCCAAATTCTTGGAAAATATTTAGCTTTATTTTTTAGTTCTATTTCAAAGTTACTCATAAACAGGTCCGCTATGAATGGAGAAAGGCAATTGCCCATTGCAGTTCCCTGTTTTTGTTCATAGAACTTCCCTTCGAACTGAAAACAATTTTGGGACATGCAAAGGTTTGTTAATCTCACGTATTCCTTTATTTTCTCTGGTTCGATCTTATTTTTGTGAAGCAGTTCTTCTAAATATTTTAAAGTTTCTGGAATCGGTACCGAAGGAAACAATGACGTTACGTCGAATGAAACTAAAATTTCTCCTTTTTCTAATTTACAATCTTTGATCCTTTGGATAAATTCTAATGAGTTAGTGACTGAGAGACTTTCAAGTTTTTCGGGCAAATTTTTGTATTCATTCACTAGCCATTTTGATATCAAGTAAGTAGGGGAGTTGATCCCTTAATATGGATTGTTTACATTTGATAAAGAACGTGTACAATTATCGCGAACTGGACGCGTATGAAAGCATGCACATCTTAAAGAATTTAAGCCATGTGGTGAACTATAATGACGCCGGCCCCTTACAAACTCCTCTTTTCTCTCTACTGAAAGACAGGAGGAACAATATCATAAATCACACATAAATCACACAGACAGGCACTTGCTTGACCATAATAACCTTTTTCAATGTAGTGCATGTTAGTTTAAGTAAAAGTAATTTTTAAAAATCTTGTGAAACAGACACAGTGTACATCTTGGTTTTGAGCGGTGTGGATCGCGTACGGAGTTTGATTTTCGTACAATTGTTTTTTCGCCGTGTTTTACCAGGTGCGACACTTTGAAATTATCTGCTGATGATGACAACTTGGTTGTCGAAATGCGTATACAGAATTTACAAAAGTTAATGTGGAAAGGGGTTATATATCAACCTTATTGATCAAATTGACTTTTAGTTCCGGGCTTATAGAAATAAGTCTAAGTTTTGTCATCAGTAGCTATGTTATATAGATGGGTTCATGAATTACAGTTGAGTTAATTCATACAGAAAATTGGAAATCGTTCGAAATTGTAAAAATTAGATTTTTTCTCATTTCTCATGTTTTCTCAATTGTTTGAAACACATTTATGTGTATATTACACAAAAACTAACGAAATTTTGTATAGAATTCGACCTTTATGCAACAGTTTGAAAAATGTTTATTAAAAGAATATCTTTTTTACCCTTTATGTTCAGCATTGAATTTGTACTGGAAGGTGGTTTGTACATAAGAAAAAGAGTTCGTAAAAATTGTAAAGAGATATTCCCGATATCATGGAATTGTGGGGAATATTATACTAATGTGCCATATTTTGTACAAAATACGATGAAACAAAGTCATATTTTCAACTACTGGAAGATATTTTTTGCAGAATTCACTAGCGAAATATTTAGAAGTTCCTTAGTACGAGAACTTTCTCTTTTTAAATACGTACTTGAAAGAAAAAACTATTTCAACAAAATCAACAAAATTTGAGAACAGATAAAAATAAAAAGAGATAAAAAAGTGGTGCTTCTATGTTCGGGATTTCATTAGATTCAATTCCAGTAACAAATTGTTGAACAATTTTCTGTTGAATTTCTGTTGAAGAAATTCGCGAATTTTACTACGTATATTAGTACATTAAAACCAGAGTTTCATAAGACACTGTTTTGCCTCACGAGTTCAAATTTTGAGAACGAGCCATTTGCGAGTTTGCTGAGGAACAAGTACGCGAAAGCGTTATAAAACGGGGATTTTGCACGATTTTTTTTTTTGAAGTTTTTTCCTGAATAACTTAGAATTATATCATTAAAAGATCCAAATTTTATTCTTATATAAAGTAATTGATCAAACAATTTATAATTTAAATACCGCTAACTCCCAGTTATTATTAGTTTTTAGTAATTACTTTCATATTTTCTTTAAAAATATAAAAATGGGTGAAAAATATACTAGGGTTAGCGATCGTAGTTGTGTATTAGTCTATTGGTCTAGTTATGAAGATGAGTTGTCAACGTTTTTATACTTATTGTGTATAACTGGGGCAAAATACGTACTATTAACACACGCGGCAGTAGTCATTGTGTTGACAATAGGATTATAGTGAATGCTTCTCTTATGTTTTTGGCAAATATGGTGTGTTATTTAAGCTGTAGTATTTTTATTAGATGACTAGTATTGTATTTTCAATCTATTACTGGCTTCTAAATGACAAAATTAACACATTATTGTTGTGAGTAATAGTTTGCACAGCTTTTTAAAGGCTGGTGAAGTTTGTTCCGCTAACTGGTGTGTGTATTTCTGTCACAGGAATGAGTTAAGATTTGGAGAAATGTTAAGTATATTTAAGATGCAAATTGAATAAACAGTATCTTTTGATGACTTTAAAAAGTGAAACCTAGAGAGCATGAAATATTGAACATATTGCTGTGTATTTTGCAATTACGAGGTATGTTGAGTATATTGTTATGTGCCATACATGATGTGTGATTGAAATTAAAACACACTACATGTCTGTTTTTAGAATACAACCATAATTCTGTTTATAAAAGGGTATATAACCTTCTTTGTATATATTAAATAATATGTGGAAATAATAATTCCATTACCATTTATTATGCTAAATACGTATATAGATATTGGTGTAACAAGCCAATCTGACGATTTCTATATTGAAGTACAGTTGTAATAAAAGTTGTCTGCGCAATTTTAAAAAAACAAATAAAAATGTTGACAATTAATTAAACTCGTAATGTATAATAAAATGTTTTTTTGATGAAATTAAGAATCCAAATTCAAGTGTTAATAAATACAAAGATTTACAGAAAATTATAGTTCAATAATACTCTGTTGAAGAAACAGAAAACACTCTTATGGGGATTCAATCGCTCTTAAGTCCAATGAATACGGAGAATGGAATAAAAGATCGGACACGATTGCAGATAGAATATTATAAAAACAGATATGTCGGTATTATATTTGAACATTTTTTATATATTAGTGAATTTAAAGATTGATAGAATATAGAAAGGGGAGATTCAAATTAATTTTTAAACGTATGATATACAAGGTTAGGCATAAAACGACGGAGGGTTAGGTATCTTCTAAATTTTGTGTAACTAACCTTGTATTTTATTTTCCTAAGATTAAAAGGAATGTAAAATACTGTTAAACAGTATAAATATATAAAGTCATATATTAAATGACGGAGAACTAGGGTGAATTTAATGTAATTATACTTATATTTTTAAATAAGATTATCAGTATAATTCAAATAGTTCTATAATAAATCTTATTTAGATTTAAATTTTCAAAGGTAATACTATGATATAGACCTATTAATACATACTCGGAGGGTTCAAATAACCTTTTGTAAGGTAGATAGTTTTATGTATTTCTGTTCATTAAGACGAATAATATAACATATCCTGATACTATAAAAATTTATTTTACACTGTTTACTATTCAAACATAAATATTTATACCTTGTTTGTTATGCACAGTTAATGAACTACGTATTAATTTAATATAATACAATGAAATGTCAACATTAAGAAGTAAACATTTTCTTTCATAATATATAAAGGACTGTGTAACAAATTAATAAATTTTGGTTTAATAAAATAAAATCTGGATGTAACTTTATTTTACACAGAATTGTCATATGATATATTTAAGATTTATAAATTAATTTATCATGCCGAAATTTTTCACATGCAGATATTGAAGAACAATGTTTTATATGAATAAATTGTGCTTTAATTTAAAATTATTGTATTAGCAATTTTGAAAATATCTGATCTATTATATCATAGGCCTTTTTATGAAAAAAACTTAACCCTAAACCCTGGGAGAATTAAGTTTTGAAATAAGAAGTGTTCTGAAGTTTTCTTTTATCTTAAATCAGATGCCGCTCACTTTATAGGATATTTTATAGCAATATATACATCTGTACATACGATCAAAATTTCTATATTATTTTTGTCTTTAAATTGGGCACCAGGAAAACTGTAGTAGTAGAAAACTGAGTATTGCATACACAAACGCACGCACGCACGCTAACTCACATGCACGCAGGCACGCACACCTACTCGGGTATATATATATATATATATGTATATATGTATGTATATATGTATGTATATATATATATTGTAATATTTATATATATATATATATATATTTGAATATATAAACTTATGAGCTACTTTGTCGCGCCAAAATGTAATAATAATTTAATTTTGGAAATATTTATTAACTAATGTGACACGTTGTTGTCAAAAATGTAATCAGATATGCGGTTTAGAATATATATAATTAAGCCTCGCGTTAGAATAAAAAATAGTTTATTTAAGTTTTATAAATACTTTTGAAAACTAGAAGAAATAATGCTCCAATTACTTTAAACATAAGACTTCAAAATTACAGATAGTAGGATCAACGAATTCAACGAATTGTTTATATCTTTATATTAAATAAATTATACTTTTATATAAAAAAAATTTTATATAAAAAAACCAAAACTCAATTTAACTAAATACTGTAACACTTTTATATCAATTAATATAACGATAAAATCGTATTTGCCATACAATTTTTAATACAATATTTAGTTAACTAAGTTTTACTTTAACCAATTCAGGGCCCTTTCTATTTAAGTTTGAAATTTGTAATATTCAAATTCAATCAGTTTTTTATATAATTTGATTTATCTTTTTTTAGGTACCTTTAGTCTATATCCAAGTCCAATATGGAAACCTGCATATGGCTATTTCTTCCTTCCTGGATGTTCCTATTCCGGAAGATATAATACAGGACCCGGGATTACTAAGACGTGTCTACGGTTCAGGATACAGGTTCCTTTGGGATAGACAGTTTGCAAATAATTGTTATTTATTGAAGGTTAATTATATGTTAGATTTCTGTACTAAGTATTGTCGACGTAATATCTATGCTAATGATACTTCGAAACCTCTTCTTGGACAATTTAGAAAATATACAATATTAATTTTTAATCAATATTTGTTGGAGCAAAATTTGTAATCAACTTGCTTGAAAAAACACTTATTTTTAACTTTTCTTACTTCAACTTACTGTTTTAATCTCGTTTCTCATAATATAATTTTATAAATATTACTCTCATTTTAAAGCAAATTTAAAGAAAGTGATGATTTTTATAATTAGATTATATTATTTTCTCTATTATATTTGCATTTTATACAATTTTAAATGTTGATAGTAGTATAAATGTAAGTTATAAATTTGGTATAAACTCGTTACAATTTGTATATCAATGTATATATTATATATATAATAAAATTCATCGACTATTGGAATGACACTTATGGATTTGCTTGCAACTTTAGGGAAAGAATACACTAGTTTGAAGGAAGTGGTGCAAATTCCTCGTGCGTAAGAATTTGCGACATTTCAAAAGAAGAAACACACTTAATTAATTACACAATCCTTAAGGATTTAAAACTGTCTAGAAGAACAGCAGAAATGTTCGGTTTTAGACTACAATGCTGCACTCGATACACATACTTCTATGCATTGCCATCAGGAGAACATTTTCTTAAAGTAATTTAATTAATAACCTGTCTATGAATGTGTTATTTTAATTAAATTTAGGTTTCTATTTAATCTGGATCAAACATAATAGGAACAAATGTTACGCTTTGCAATTACCTATCTTCCGAAAGAGAAATATACCATCATGAATAATATTTTTCCTTACTAATGAGAGGCTTCGTATATGTACATGTATCTGATATTTCAGAAAATGTCTTACTTTTCTTGCAGATTAAAATGTTTAATTACTATAACTCCGTCCTAGAGTTAATGGGAATTGACAGTGTGACTTGCTCTTATTGGTTGGTTACTAAATAACCGGGACCAAAATCAATAATATATATATGTACATGAATTACGTTCAAATATATGTATGTATGTATGTACATACGAATCCGCAGAGATTGAGTAACAGTGATTGTCCTTGTATAATAGTAAAAACATGCTGGAATGCGCTCGTAGGATTCAACATCTCTTGCATAATAAGATGAAGAAGAGCGCGCTAAATCTAATCAATAATCGCGAATACCTATTTATGTACAAGCTGTCGTGAGTAATGTTTTCTGGAAAGTACATTTAAGTAATGCGAATGTGGTAAGAGAAATGTAGTTATTAGAAATACATTTAAAGGGTAACAGACACTAAAAAGGAATTAATTATGAATTAATGGGATAGAACTGATCACAATATAGACTAAATTAATAGTTGGAAAGACTTATATAATTTCTCAATTTAAAATTAATTTTTTTATCTTTTGTTGTCAGATTTGATTTGATTACGAAGGATTTTTTTAATATTGAGATTAATACAGTAACATAATATAATACAATATAAAAAATTGATCAGACAATACAATCCTTTCTAATTTTGCTAATGAGTTTAAATGGATCATTTATTCAAACATCTTTAACAATATTAACTCTAATCTTTCTACATTTCGACATGGTTTTATATTTGGAAGATTTACAACAATTGATTTGGTTATCCTTATCCAATTTATAAGTAAATACCTCGAAGCACAAAACCAGGTTGATATCGTCTCTACGGGCTGTTTCAAAGTGATCAATTCATAGAAACTTATTTATCAAATAGAGTGAATTATGTTATGTTTATGTATTATAATGGTTTTAATGCTAATTTTCACTATATTAGGCGTTCCCCAGGGTTCAAATTTAGGCACATTATTGTTTGTGCTGTACACGGATGATATTCTCGGGAGTCTCACTTCTCCTTGTTTTAGCCTATGCGGATGATGTAAATATTTATTATGCGGTTTCTTCATTTTATATCATAGAAATTATTCAAGAGAAAATAGATGTAACGAGTGGGCCATTTAAAACTTTAAATTTAAAAATGCAATAAAATAAAAACGGTTTGAAATTTTGCCAAATTTATTTTTTGTTGTGAAGTACAATTGTTCCGGTTAGAGATGGAATATTATTTCATTCATATGGCTGCCGCGGCTGGTCTCACAGTACCCCATTCGATCGGACCAATTTTCGAGCACTTTTTTGAGTGTAAGGGGTCGAATCTCGGCAATGGCATCACGGATGTTGGCTTTCAAATGCTCAATTGTCTCTGTTTTTTCGGCATAACACTGGTCTTTAACGGCGCTCCACAGAAAATAGTCCAAATCGCAGCTTCTTAGCGGCCAACTGACATCACCATTTCAGTTAATTAAACCGCCATCAAACGTTTGACGCAATAAATCGATTGTGGCATGAGATGTGTGGCAAGTTCCACCATCCTGTTGAAACCAAACATCGTTCACATCAATACCATGAAGAGCGGGCACAAAAAAATCGGTTATCATGGTGCGATAGGTGTCTCCATTAACCGTAATGGTTGCGCCGTCCTCATTTTCAAAGAAATATGGGCCAATGATGCCTCCGCTCCACAAGCCGCACCAAACAGTCACTCGTATTGGGTGCATTGGCTTCTGTAAGACCACGTGTGGGTTTTCTGAGCCCCAAATACGGCAATTTTGCTTGTTAACGTACCCACCAAGATGAAAATGAGCTTCATCCGAAAAGATGATTTTTTTGGCAAAATCGACATCATCGTGCAGTTTCTCGTTGGCCCATCTAGCAAAGCGAAAACGAAGCGGATGGTCATGCGGTTTCAACTCTTGAACCAATTGAACTTTGTAAGGCGTCATACAGAGATCTTTTCGCAAAATTTGACGTAAACTGGTGCGTGAAATGTTCAATTCTTGAGAACGATGACGAGTTGATGTTGATGGACTCTCACACACACTCTCAGCCACAGATTCGATAATTTCGGGTGTACGCACTGTACGAGCACGCTTACGTCTTGGCGCATCAACAATGAAACCAGTTTCACGAAGTTTAGCAATAAACTTGCGTATACCGGGCACTGTTGGTCCTTCTCTGCGACCAAATTTTGTACGACATTTTCGTGCAATTTCCGACCAATTGTCTTCGTTTTGGATATAAATTTTCAATAAATCCTAACGTTGCTCGAGTGCAAATCGATTCATTTTGTGCAGTGGAGATAATATACTGAATTTTGTGTCTGAATAGAATGACATAAGTATTGCCAGATTCGAAAAAACCGGTGGTTCAAATTCAAACCGATTGATGGTCCACCCGTTATTAACTCATTGGTCATCATTAAATAATCTTAAATTGAATGTTTGCAAATGCCCTGCAAAAACAGTGTAAAACCTAAACCGTTAACGTCGCTTATTTTATTGACGTATTGTCACTGGAGATAATTCTATAAAAGATCCAATCAAACCTCCACACTAGTCAAACTTGTACGGACGCACTACTGTGAGTCAGCAAATTCGACCATCTTTATTCAAGAATATTGATGAATTCGATAAAATTTCAAAGTCGCAAATTACAAATTCAAAAAACAAACATTCAAACAATGCCATTTTTGCAATAGGATTCTTGTATTAAATTCCAGTTAATTTGTATACAAACATATAAAAAGATAAGTTTACAATACACAAAGTCAAATTGAAGGCTAGTCAACTGCAAAACCTAGGTGTGCATATGTAAGTAGTAGTTAAATAGGCGATAAATACACGAAATATAAAAGAAGTTATTTTGTAATAATATGCACAGGCAGTTAAAGCAAAAAAAGAATAGATATAGAATAGTTTTGACCAAATTTTAGAAATAATATTAAAAGTTTAAAAGAATAACAATTAATTGTCTTATTTCATAGAAGCAAATACAATTATAAATATGAAAGTATCTTTCTTGTGCAGGTAAAAAGATATATTGCGAAATAATTGTTGGTTAAATATTTTCGTTTATGGTAAAAATGTTATTTAACCAGAATATTATATATTTTAAATTCACATTGCTAATAATGTGAATATGAAATATATAAAGCAGTGTTATTTTATTTTCATCTAAGAGATACGAAGATGAGTATACTAATAACGTGTTACTTATATATGTATAAACTCAAAGGTTGGGTTGATTGGTATATGTATTCATATGTATCAAGCTAAAGTAGATTGGGGATGATGATAATATTAATAATATTATCTCTCTTAACAAAAGACGAATACAAACATCAGTTTAATAGCACTTAGGCAACGGTTGAATGAAATGGGAACAATATTTAAGCAAGTGCAGAGAAGAATACGTGAAGTGGGCTCAGGAAATAATCAAGAGTAACTGATCAACAACTCTACCTAGTAATGAAAGTTTTCTATACATATGTTTGTGTACTTAGGAACAAACTCTAGTCTTACCAGTGAGCCCGTGAAGTTGTATATAAAAAGGTGTTCAGTGGCTAGAATGAAATATGACGCCGGATTAAAATGTTCCGGAAGGAAGGATCCAGCATTGTATCAATGGATTATTGGATTTTCTGCCTTCGAATGTTAATCCAATGATTAAACGATTGTAAAATAAAAGCTTTGAATTCATTAGTTTTGCAATAAAACAATAAATTTATATATGGAAACTATAACAAGTAATTATATTGCAATATTTCCAAAACGATCGCTATTTTTAAGTTACATAGAAAATTTGGTAGTAAGAAATCAAGAAAACTACAGACAATGATTGCGGCTGGGTACCATTATTGTTTGTACTGCACGATGGTTTTTGCTCTGTATGTTTTAGTAAAAAAATATTTTGGTGTATATTAGGTTTTTCTGAAATATTATTCGTTTTTAATTCCTTTGCGGATTGTGTATATATTTTTCATAAAATTTTATATCAGCCGAAAACAAAGATAAACATTTGGTTCAAAAAAATTTATAGTTATGCTGGCCTTGGATATTTAAACAATTCAATATTTGTTCTATAATAAAACGTGTTTTTATATGCTTTATTATTTGTTAATTAATAAAATACACTTGACTAAATATGCTTTACTTTTTTGTAAGGAGACAATCATTTATGAGTTGTGATTCTGTTCTTCAACTTTATTTGTTAAAATGACGACCTAAAAATATTAGAAAAGAAAATTCTTAAAACTGTCGGCAATTGCTTAAATGTAGAACTTGAAGCATTGGAAAAAATATAACATTATGGTTTGATGCCAATAAATTAAAATCAAAAACTAATCAAAAGTTAGTATAAGTTGCACATTTATAGCCGGATTGTGTAAAATATACAGTAATATAAAAATGGCCAAAGTTATACAAAATTATTTATAAATATTGAAATTAAAAAAATTTGATAGCGTTTTTGAAATTAACCTAGGTAGTAATATCAAAAATACAATATAAAACAGAATGTTACATAACAAAGTTTATTAAAAAATAAATATAATATATTTTTCTATTCAATTCAGGGAATATAATGTATACATTTAACACATATATTTTATTTATTTATTAAAAATATTCCAAATCAATTAATACATATATACCCCATAATATCCCCTCACGTTTCACATGGTAGCGATCGTTCAATATTTCCCAGAGTTTTTATGCTGCCACTTAACAATTCTTCTTTATTTGACTATGGCGAATGCCGGTTTTATATTTGATTTAAATACGGCAATTGAAAAGATTACACTTTTTCTCCGAACCGAAGTTTTCCCTATTCTGGCCATACATTTGAAATTGTTATCGTCCTAATTCTTGCAAATGAGTCACATATTTCCTTCTGTGTAGGAATGCATTACAGTGAATTAAGTACATTTTTTGCGAGTAATTACTGTGGATTTGTTAGTCATCAAATATAATATTTAACATTAGAATCGAATATATTAATCTTTGTCTCGGCAAGCTATTAAATATTTTCCCCCGTTATTCTGTTTCTTTTATTTCGATCTGAAGAATTGTAGTTTTATGTTATGGATCTCTTGTTTAAACATTGTTTTAGTATTTTAAGACATTAGTTATCAATTATCATATTCTGTGAATGTCCTATTGCATTAATTTTTTGTGTCCATTTTTTCTTTAGAACGCAGTTTTTTAATTAGATTTCGTATTTTCTTAGAACACTGTCTTGCTTGTTGCATATTCAAGCAATCAAATATAAATTACATACATTATACCAGGGACGTTCAACAGTCAACGAGAGAAATGATTGTGGACAAAGAAAGTTTTATTTGTGACAAACTTACATTAGGTTTCAGTGTAATTTCTACTAATATTTAGGCACTTATCTCATCGCTTTGGGAGCTTTCCAATTCCCGTGGCAAAAAGATTTTCACTTTACTGATGGAGCCATTCGAGTACAGCTTTATTGATTGCTTCGTTGTCTTCGAATTTGGTGTCGCGTAAAAACTCTTTTCGATGATATCTCGCGCTTGGGCAGTGTAGGGGTGGGTCTTATCATGCAGCAAAATCAGAAGTGTTTTTCCATATCTCAGGTTTTGCTTTATATTGATACATATACAATAATACCTACTGTTCTCAGTTGTTCTTCTAAATAATCACAAATAATTGGGCCATGAGAGTAACAGAAGATTGTTAACACCACTCAACCGGCAAGCGCGTAATTTTTTCATTTCTTCTTCGCGGTCCAATCTAGGTGTTTCCATTCAAGATTTGGCGATTTTGGTTCAAGTTCATGGTCACGAATCCACGTTTTATCGCAGATTAGAACACGGTCTGGAAGGTGTCATCATTTTCCGTTAAAAAGCGTTTAATTTCAAAAACATTGTCGCAGTTTTTATGCCCGTCATTGTGAATAAAATCATTTATGCGATTTTGTAGCGATCAGTCGAGATTTCAATAGATCGTCTGGATCGATGAATAACGGTAACATTTGTTCTGCCCGACTCTGCCCAATACTTCACTTCATTCATAAACGTTTTTCAGCTTAAATATTTTTCACCATATGTTTTCGAGTATATTTTGGTCGATTTCGCACTTTGGGATAACAAAAATTCTATCATTGAACGATGCTTTTCTGGCGAATATGTTCCGAGAAAAATTGAACTTGAAATTAACAAAAAAAAGTTATTTTTACTTCTTTCGAATTGATTGATTGAATTTGTTATCAAGATTGCCAACTTGACTTTTAGAAAGTTTCATCAAATAATATTGGGTGTTATTCGGTGTTTGTCTCGTTAATTACTGAATGTTCCTCGTACATATACATCAATGCACATAATTTTAAAAACAACCATTTCAAATTTCAATAGAAAATAACAATATTTTACGATTAGTATGTACTTTTTTACATTGCGCCAATCATTTTTTCCCTTACGAATGTAAATGAAGCAATGAATGGGTATTTCCTTTGTTAGTACGTTCGACAAAGTTAAATTAATTTCGTTCTTTTACGAGTTCTATCCGATAAATGTGTCATTAATTCGTTCGTGATAATAAAGATGACAAGAATAATAATGTGGATTTGAAGGATTTTTATGAGTTGAGTAGACCGTTAAAACATATCTTCTTTACAAAATATTAAAATTAAATCCATGATACATATAGTACATAGTAAAAATTTGTCACGTAGCATGTTAATGACTCTATAAATTGTTACATATGCATGTATGACCATTATCCACATTCGTATGTATCTGGAGAGATATCAACACTAAAACTAAAATATGGAATTTCTTAGCATTTAAATATGGAAAAGCTTTAATAATTTTGGTGCGGTTTAAATATAAATTTCAGATTTTAAAAGCATTTATACGCAAAGATAATCACAAAAACAAATCATAAATCCACTTAATTCACATGTAATGTATGTAATACGAAGGCCGTTGCGAAAGTCTGTAGAAGATTAGGCGGAATAATTGGCTTCAAAGGATGATGCAAAAATTTCGGTTTGTTTATGTATTACACAGTCTGTCTTAGAGAAAACGGAACTTTTTAAAAATAAAAACAAAAGCTTACTAATTTGATATAATTCATTTATTTTATTCAAAGTTGTCGCCTTCGACTTCAATACAACGTTTTGCACGGTCAATTAACATGTCGAATGAATTTTTAAGATCATCTTTAGAGATGTCTTTCAAGGTCGCTGTCTATGGCTTTTTAATGGTTTCGACATCGGCATAACGCTGTGCTTTCATCGGTAAATGTAGTTTGGAGAATAGATAGATATCACAGGGGGCCAAATCCGGTGAATACGGTGAATGGTTGATGGTTAAAATGCCATTTGTAGTTAGAAAATCAGTGATACGCGTCGAGCGATGAGATGTAACAAACGCCAGCTATCATTTTCACGATAATGAGGGCGCACACGACGAATACGCGCCAAAAGACGCTTCATAACGCCAAGATAATGTACAGAATTGACTGTTTGACTAGTTGGTACAAACTCTTTGTGAATTGAATCTTTGGAAATATTTAATTCCATTCATATGTATCGCAATGAGAATTTCGGCTTATTTCTGATAAATTTACGCACAAGTTCGATGTTATTTTCCGTAATCTCAGATATTTTTGCACCAGGACGTTCATCGTCATTTATGTCCGTACGACCGTCTTTAAATCGTTTATGTCACTCACACACATCATGCATCACCATATACTTGCTTCATCAAATTAAACGTTTCAGGAACGATTTAAAACAGAACTTGATATTTGCTTTTTGTTCAAAATTCATTTGTCGACCAATGCTAAATACACACTGTTACTGTATGCGTCATTTCTCTGCTTCTAATGATGCAAATGTCATGATACATTGACATAACATTGGTGAAAGACCTACCTTACCGACGCATATTTTTTTTAATAGATGGCGCCTCTAAGAATTATTACTTTAAAGAAGTTCCGTTTTCTCTGCGACAGACAGTGTACATCAGTGACTTCTTGGGAAGAAATTCTTGTATATTAATCATCGTGAATAATTAAGTCTTTAAAGCGACACCAGTCACATGAGCAGTAACTGAGAAAAATGCAGTGATAATTTTTTCGATTTTACGAGAAACGGGACAAGTTAATTGGTTTAGACTCTTGGAACACTCGAATTGCTGATGGATGTTTAGCTTAGGACTAATAGGAATACATACAAGTTTCATCACTTATTGCGATGTTGTAAATAGAATTTGAAATACCTCGGTTGAATATCTTAAGCGTTTCTTGCATTATTTAATACAAGCCTTTTTGTTTTGAAATTCAACCAACTTGTTCGTAACGCGCAAAATGGTTTTTCACAAATGTTCGTGCATGCATGTATGAGCATCAGGCCAGAATTTTTTACGTGGTCGATATTTGTTATAAGTTGATAATGATGTTTTCAATATTCGCTATTAAGATTATCACGTCCACGTTTGAATTCTGCAAACCAATGGTAAACAACACAATTCGATGGTATTTTTTTCATAACAGTCAGATAAAATTTGCTGATGCATTTTTGTTGTGATAATCCACGAAGAAAATCGTATAAAGTCTTGAATTCTTTTTTATCTGCTCGTTATGTTTAAACTACAACTTTTGCGAGAATCGTCCTCCAACTTTCAGTTACGTTACCTAATACAAGTTTCTAACTGTAATCTACGTATACAGTATGGTTAGTAATTGAGCAATTATAATAAAAAATAAAAATTATGAACGTGGTTTCGTTTAAACTCTATAATCATCACGGCGTAATCAATAAAGAATTATAAAGAATGTATGCAGACGTAAGAATAGATTCTTATGCTTCTAGAGACCAGAGAATGTTCGTCAAGGAACACGACTACATAACAAAATGGTGGTAGTGTGCTGTACCCTGTGACAATCTGGAATTATTAAATTTAGCATCATTGAGGAAAAACGGAAGAAAAATATATCGTCTAAAGAATCTCTTAGATAATTGTGTGTCGGCGTTGTCAAATAAAAATTAATTTGAGGATATAACTGTATTTGTCTCCATCAATTATATGAATTGTGGTGAGGAATGTATTATTCAACATATACGAGGGAGCGTTTTTATATTCGCGGAATGGGGGACAAGGGGTGGAAATAAAAAAACCAAATTATTTTTCTTTTTCAATATATTCACCT
The DNA here is from genome assembly GCA_031893035.1 of Dermolepida albohirtum. NCBI lineage: Eukaryota > Metazoa > Arthropoda > Insecta > Coleoptera > Scarabaeidae > Dermolepida > Dermolepida albohirtum. The sequence continues at coordinate 212,878 of JAVIWB010003623.1, forward strand.
GCAAGACGGATACATTTTTCACATCTTTCAATTAATTTATTTATACCCTCATAAAAAAATGATTTCTCTTTATCTGCAAAATACGCCGAAACTGCCTCCTTGACTTCATCATTGGCAGTAAATTTTTTACCCCGCAGCTCTTTTTTCATTTTCGGAAACAGGTAATAATCACTCGGGGCCAGGTCTGGGCTGTAGGGTGGGTGATTCACAATTTCGAAGCCCACCTTATGCAGGGCAGCTAACGCAACGCGGCTCTTGTGGACGGGCGCGTTGTCGTGCAAAAGCAGAACACCTTTTGTCAATTTTCCCCGTCTTTTCTCTTTAATGGCTTCTTTTAGTCGCTCTAATATTGAAGCGTAATATTCTCCGGTTATAGAAACACCTTTATCTTTATAATCAATCAACAATATTCCTTCCGAGTCCCAAAATACCGTTGCCATGAGTTTCCCAGTTGATTGTGACACTTTAAATTTCTTGGGAGGTGCTGTGCCCTTTTTATGCCACTGCATGGAGTCTTGTTTGGACTCAGGTTCATAATGATGAACCCAAGTTTCGTCTCCAGTAACAATTCCACTCAATACACCATCCTTGTCTTCATTACAGAGGTCCAAAAATGCACGCGAACACTCTACGCGCCGTTGTTTTTGCGGCGGCGTAAGCATTCTCGGCACCCATCTTGCGCTGACCTTAGACATGCCGAGATGATCGTGTAGGATTTTAAAAATTGTTGTATCGGATACTCCAACCATTTCTGCGAGTTGTTTCTTCTTTAGTCGAGCATCTTCGAGTACAATTTGTTCAACTTTTTGGATAAGTGCTGGCGTGGTCACCTCAATGCTCTTGCCCGGCCTCGGGTCGTCTTCAAGGGATTCCCTTCCTTGTTTAAATAAACTATGCCACTTGTACACCATGGTTTTTCCTGGACAAGAGTCGCCGTAAACCAATGACATCTCATTCATTATGGTCGCGACTGATTTTCTTTGCCTGGTAAGGAACTTTGTAACGGCACGATATTCGATTTTTTCCATATTTCACTTTTCACTCCTGATCATGTTACTTGGTTGACGATAGCTTTTGAGCGTTTGAGCGTTAGTCTTTGGACTAACTGTCTAATAACAATGAAACTTCGTATTTATACTAATCATGAGTCGCTGCACAGGCCACGCCCCCAATGCGCCTACTCACCCCTCTACAACCTGCTCATTCCGCGAATATAAAAACGCTCCCTCGTATTTGCAGATTTCCCATGTTTTCCGTGTGCGTAGACCTATATATGTACATACATACATATGCATTACTTTCCTATAATTAATTTTTGGTAGGTAAGTTCGATTCACTAATGGTATAGAATCAATGTTCTTTCAAAAGAATAAAAATTACAACTGCCGAACTCTACTGTAGCATCACTAAACTGTTTTCGTAAAAATGTACGACTTCACTTCTTGCGAAGTTCTATTTTAGTAAAGATTAAACGTTTCGAATTTTAACCCGATCAAAGCAATCATTTTCATTTATGTGGAATGGCTTTCCACAGACCAACCAGGTAAATCTGATTTTAAATGTTAAAGTACATTTAAAATGTAATTTATTTAATAAGTAAACATAACTTATGCTGCAATAAATTTGGAATAACCCGGACACATTTAGACAAAGAAAACCCATGTTGGATTTAAATATTATTCTAATGAACGTGTTAAATTCGACTTAAATACTTAATTTTGTTTTGGTTCAAATCATTGATTAACAATCAAATAAAAGACGCGAAGAATATACATACATAAGTAGATAAGTGTGTAAATATTATACTTTTACATTATTTAAAGAGTCGAGGTTACATCTTTTTAATTATAAGATCTCCTTGTTTCTACATCCATCTTCTTAATGACATTTTTTACGTATCCGGTTTTGGTGTATCTAATGAGCAAATTATTTTTTACAGCCTAGCTCAGATTATTAGATAAAATAATTGTTTGTTTCTGTCCATATACAGAAACAAAGGCTTGACCTTCAAAGAATGGAAACAATTTTTCTTACAAGATGTTCGCATACTAAGAGGATTAATTTTTAAGTACGTATGTATGTGATACAAGCCTACCAGAAATTGTGCGTTTAAAATTAAAATATGTAATTATTTTCAAAGAGAAATTCTATCATACATAATTCTTATATATCTTTTATCTAAAATGAAGTTGAAGATTCTTATTGTCTTATTAAATAAAAGAAGAAACAGAAGAGTTAGATATTTTCTAATATTAGTCAATTATGTTAATTATTACAGTGATTAATTATATGCTGATGATGATAACTTAGTTGTCGAAATAAGTACGTATACAGATTACGAAAATTATTGTGGAAAGGGGTTAACCTTAATTGATTAATTTAATCAACCACAGTCTCTATTAAAATTACCTTCAACAATAATAAATAACAGTAATACGAGATAATTGGAACTGGCGCAAAGAATACAAGCTAACTACAAAGTATATTGTAAGTTCAAAGGGGTCAATGTCAGTTCTAACTTTTGCAAATTTGAATATTCCTATCAGTTTTTTATTCGCATTTCTCGGGCTTATCCTTGTGAATCCCCGTTGATTATTAGATCTATTATTATTAGATCTATTTTGTCAGCTTCTTTCATTATTTTTATTACAGCTTCATCTAGCCTGCTTTAGTTTTTTAATATAATAGTCACATCATCAGATTTTTCGATCACGCTTCTCTTAAAATTGCAATCTCTCATAATAACTTCTAGTATAATATTAAACAAGGTTGCTGATAATTCATCCTCTTGTTTCATCCCCGAATTAAATTTTACCTCTTCTGCTTTCCCCGTCAGTGACAGGATGGAACTTCCATGGTTATTTGGATTAGTCTGACTAATTTATTCGGCAAACCGATTTTTTCAGCGTCTCCTGTTTCAGTGCAGATCTGTGGATTTTCTTTCCTCAGTATTAGTAATCCGAGATTCCATTATTCGGGCAATTTCTCTTTCTCCCATACTTGCACTATCAGTTTCGAACAACTTACATGTAGCTTACATATTTATAGTTTGTAGATAAAACAAAAGCCAATCCATAATTCGATATTACCATTAAAGCATTAGTTAATTAAAAATCAATCGATAATCCCACTCTCTCCCCACCAAAAAAAGTAGAAGACAAAAGTTTATTATTGCAAATCGTCCAAACAAAAGACATATGTAATTTACATATGTAAATGTAAACGATGTTTAATGTAAATTTGTATGACAATCTTTTCAGAGCCTTTTACGAAACTTAATGCACGTTTAAACTTTTCTTCAGTATATCACACACAAGATTTTAACGTTTCTAATGGTTTCGTTATTTATCGAGCTATAATCTTAAACGGTGATAATGGTTTTTAGATTGTGGTCTTTACACTTGCTATCATAAAAGGAGTATCTAGAGGTAAATTCTGAGGTAATAATACAATTTGCTTTACTATAATCCAAAGCGGCTTCCAAATAACTATTATCAATATTTAGCAACTGTAAACGCTCTAGCGAGTTTTTAAAAAATAGTTAATAATATTAATTCGCACAATAAATTTAGAATATTATGAAACGTTTTAACTAACAAAGAATATTTACTTTTCAGTATTGTTGTTAGGATATATGTATGTATGTACGTATTTATAACATATAATATTATAGTATAGTGTTTATTATATTACCTGTATCGTAAGTAAGATATTTTGTCCCCTGATCAATGATAGACTATTAGGCAACTTTCCGGCTGACAAGCTAAGCCTTCTCAGCGGTATCTTGACGCTTCCATACTTCATTTCGCCATGGATGCTACCCACCAAGAGCTGGCCTCCACGTATGGTTACCTTACGAGGCCACCATTGTTGATCGTTGCCATATTTCACTAATAAATCGCCTGAAAGAAAAGGATAAATAATAATTACTGATCTCGAAAAACGCAGAAACATTGACGTAATGTTTTAACAATTTCCATATAGGGTGTATTGCGAAGAGTATAATTTATTACTCAATTATTATTAAAACGAGGCGCCGTTGCATGCAAATATGTTTTATTGTCATAGGTTGATGTTAATTTTTTGCGAAATTGCATTTAAATTAGATGTAGTTGTTAGAGAATATGGGAGTTTTATTACAGTGTAGGTAATTGTTATTTTTTAAATACGAAGCTAAAGGAATTTTAATTAAATATTTACTATGTAGGCGCATAATATTTCGTTAGTTTTTAAATAATCATTTTCAAATTCTGTCACGATATTACTAATTATAATTGATTAATTAATTTCAAATATTCGAGTGTATAATTAAATTTGTTATATTTAATAAATCACACTTAAACATTACTTGTCTTTTAATGTCTATAATCTAATACAATAAGATTCAATATTTCATTACATTTATTTATAAATTCCAAAGTATTTTTTCTATTTTTCTTTTGAAAGTATTAGCAGATACTCGAAATTCTGGGGTATTTCTCACAACTCGTCTTATAAGAATGCTGAATTCTACATATGTACTATGTATATCGGGATTAAATTATGGATAATACATTTATTTAATGTTTTATTCGCTTAAATAGCAGTTCGGATGATGGCATGTGGGACGCTATCATAAGGCAATATGACTTTTCATTTTGATTCCTTATAATAGGTGGCTTTAAGCTGTATGAGAACTATCGATATCGATAACTATGGTTTGACAGCTGATAATGTCAAATTGTGTTGACATGTTCAGTAAGGTTTGGCAAGTCATCATGAATCGTTTAACGCCAGAACAACGCTTCCAAATTGTGGAAATTTACTTGAAAAAATAAATCTGTTCGCGAAGTTCATAGAGCACTTCGTTCATTTTACGGTCAACATAATCGGCCTAGCGAGCAAGCAATTCGTGCAGTTATTGATCGTTTTCGCACTAATTTTACTCTTCTCGATTCAAAACTATCAACGAGACAAAGAAATGTGCGTACCGATGAGAATATTGCTGCTGTACTGCGAAGTATTGAAGAAGACGCCGAAATGTCGATTCGTCGTCGATCAACTTGCTGGCCTTTGTCCTTTGACTACGTGGAAAATTTTACGTAAGAATCTTGGCTTACGTGTCTATAAAATACAGCTCGTGCCAGAATTGAAGTCAAACGACCGTCATTTACGTCGCATTTTTGCTGATTGGGCTCATTGGCCGAAGATGAGCATTTTTATCAAAAAATTGTGTTTAGTGATGAAGCTCATTTCTGGTTAAATGGCTACGTCAATAAGCAATATTGCCGTATTTGAAGCGAAGACAATCCTCAAGCCGTTACCGAATCACCATTAAATTCATTAAAATTGACTGTTTGGTGCAGTTTACACGTTGGCGGCATCATCGGTCCTTATTTCTTTCGAAATAAGGAAGGAGATGCCGTTACGGTGATTGGCGAGCGCTTTCGAACCATGCTGACTGAATTTTTGTTTCCAAAAATTAATCCGCTAAACATCAACGACATTTAGTTCCAACAAGACGGCGCAACTTGCCATACAGCGCGCTTAACAATCGATTTATTGCAAAATCAATTTGGTCACAACTTTATTTCCAGAAGTGGTCCTGTTCGCTGGCCCCCCCTCCTCGTTCGTGCGATTTAACGCCTCTGGATTACTTTTTATGGGGCTATGTTAAATCATTGGTTTGTGCCGACAAACCAGCAACACTTGAAGTATTGGAAGCCAATATTCAAGCCACCATTGACGCCATACGACCAGATTTATTGGAAAAAGTAGTCCAAAATTGGACTGATCGAATGGACCATGTAACTCGTAGCCGCGGCGGACATATGCCGGAAATCATATTTAAAAAATAATTGCCATGAAATTATCTACCAGATTATAATAAAAAAAATTTCATTCCAACAATATTTCTGTCTTGTATTATCACTTAAAGTTCTCAAGCTCTTAAAAAACACCCGTTACAATATTTTAAATGATTTCGGACAAGTACATTATGGTGTACTATTCAGAACGTTTTATAATTAACCATAGTTATAATGGGTGTCCCAAAATTAACGTAAGATTTGAATTAAATAGCAAACACAGTTTTTAGTCTTTTGATTGTTATTTTTTATTGAAACATAACGTACATAGGATAGGGTTATTTATGGAATAACACATCAAGAACAAATAGCCTCCACGGCTTTGCATGCACATACGCACTCGTTTGTTAAAATTTTCAATTTTCCATGACCAATATGCATAAATGTGGATGAATTTCGTTGATGCAGCGTTGAATCTTCTCCTTTAATGCAGAGGTGGTTGCGGGCTTGTTGACATAGAGCTGCGATTTCAAATAAATCCATAAAAGAAATCTAATGGTGTTAAATCATACGATCTAGGGGGCCAATTCTGATCACCGAAACGAGAAAGTACACGACCTGGAAATGTCTCAGGCAGTAATTGAATTGTTTCACGGGCTGTATGGCATGTGATACCGTCTTGTTGAAACCACGTATTGGCCACATTAATATCATCCAATTTCAGCAGAAAGAACTGTGTTATCATGTTGCGATATCGAGCACCAGTAACAGTCACTGCAGCTTCATTTTCAAAAAAAGTATGGTCCAATTATGCCTCCAGCCCAAAATCCACACGTAACAGTGACACATTGCGGATGCATTTGTTTTTCGACAATCACATGTGAGTTCTCAGAACCCCAAAAGCGGCAATTTTGGCGATTAACAAAGCCATCGAGGTGAAAATGTGCTTCATCGCTCAAAAAATCAGCATCCGTTTGTTGATGTTCAATAATCCATTCAATTCTTTGCTGTGCATGGTCATTAGGCTTCAGTTGTTGTGTTAATTGAATTTTTTAAGCATGGAAACACAGATCTTTAGTGAGTATACGCTGTAGAGAGCTTCTTAAAATTTGCGGTTCTTGTCCACGATGCCGAATTGAGGTTCCTGGTTTGTCACCGACACTCTCACGCACCTTCAATATTGACATTTGAACGGCTTATTTTTGGACGACCAGTGTGTTTGGCGTCTCCAACGGATCCAGTCTCCCTGAATTTTTCAATTAATCTCTTCACAGTTGACGAAGTTAAAACACTATTTCGACCATATTTTGTATGAAATTTTTGAACTACGGCCGCCAAGCTTTCATTATTTTTGAAATATTGTTCAATAATGAAGACACCTTGTTCTATCGTCTAAACGCTCCATTTTTACTAATCCTAAACTGTCAGCTGTCGAATTGTTTTTTTTTAGGGTTGCCAACACTTTACTGCACAAATGGCGACAAATTCAAATCTTGCGTTAATTTTGGGACACCCATTAGTTGAACCATAATCAGTATTATTGAGGATAAGAAGACGAACAGTTTTTGCTATAGCAAATAGGATGATTCAAATTTGCTGATTTTGTCTGGGTTATAAATTATAAATCCACTTTCGTTGTTTATTATCGCACAAAAGTAAAGAACGTTTCTCTCTCAGATATTTACCAGTTGAGACGATGAAGAAAATGTGTTTTACGCTTATTATGATACCTATACTACTTCTTTACAAAGTCTACCTATAAGTTCGAGTTCTTCTCATAACGTTACGTCATCTTGGCTTCCGGATTGGAACTTAAAGTGCTGCTACTACTGTTGTTGCACTGAAAGAGTTTCAGCAGTAGCAGCAGTTAAGTCCTGAAAATGTCTTATGCAAGCGAAGACGAAACGTCGGCGGCAGAAGTACTGACGACGCGGGTCCAACCCGCAAGCCAAGGTGAAATAACCTTAGGCAAGCCAGGATACCATAACATTTTATAAGTTTTTATATGACTTCATTCTTCATATTCGGTCACTGTTAAGTTATTCAACCTCTCGGCGTCTGCAGTTCGCAATTTGCAAAATGACCACCGCTCAAAAATTTTACACCTTGAGGAATAGATGAAAATCTTTAGACGCTAAGTCTCGACTTAAATTTTCCATAAATTTTTGTCTTTTTCAGTCATAGACCTGATCGTTCTTTATCGTGAATATTCTATTGTTCGTTATTGAACTTGATAATGAATTGAAGTTTCATTCATAATGTTACCATGTACTTCGGAAATCTTCCTATGAATTATGAAAGCATAAACTTTTTTGAATTGACAAAACGATTTAGACCGTCAACCTTGCCCTCAAGTCTCTTGCCACTGAAACAAGTTTTGAAATCGGGAAAAAGGAAAAAGTCTGAGAAAGCCAAATCTAGTGAATACGTTGAATGTGAATTGTTGTTCATAAATTGAAACAGTTGGAGTGTGAACGAGTATATTGTCCTGAAGAAAAAGCGTCTGCTATCGTTTAACCGTTTTCTAGATAATTCATAAGAAGAATCTCATTCCATTTCCAAAAGACAGTAGCCATAATTTTTCTGGCCGAGTTTTTGCCTTTTACGGAGTACTTGAGGCAGTCTTTCGGTGTCGAAAACCCTTTGTTTCACGACACACATCTTACACAATATAGTTTCATATTTGATTCATACCCAAAAGCATATTTTTGTCAAATGAAAGCAACCGGGCTTGAAATTTAACCAAATATATTGACTCATAGGCAGAAAACCACAACTCTCTGTGACATTAAATTGCTATCATGTAAATTATTATGCCAGTATTTACGTATGAGGAACAGTCCAGCAATTCTAATATAGAAATCCTGAGAAATTTGCAGAACAAAACTACGTATAAAAAAACCACACTTATTATTGTCAACGCTCTTAGATACGCGCTCAACGGTGTTTTTTAACGCGATATCTTTATCACTTCAATCAAAGTAATGGATCAGTTCAATGATACTGAGACAGAATCTCGATGCATCCAAATGTATTAGTCAAGTATTTATTCGTTCAGACGGAGCTGCAAGTACAACGTCTAAAAAGAACTCTTGTCATCGTTCACACTAATTTTGTTGCAACTACTATTAAAAACCATATAAATAGTATATCGTCAACTGAGAGAATATTACTAAAAATAATAATATTAAGTTTACAAAACTAGTTCTTATGTTTAATTAAATGAGAATTAGTATTACAAAACAACAAAAATAATACAAATTTGTTTGTATAAAAGAATATCTTTTTCTATTTATTATGGCTTATATTACAATTTGTATTACATTTATTCAAGGCATTTCGTATATTACATTGTCATAATTATCTTACTCGTTAGTATTGCATAAATTGTGTATGGCTGGTGAACAGGTATTCTGTAATCACTAAATATGTGTAGTTATTAATTATTTGACTTACGCAATTTTTTACACTTGGTAAATATATTATTCATGCAATGCTGAAGAAGTGAAATTATTATTTAGTTAACGACGTTGTTTTTAGAAGCAAAAAAGAATGCTTAGGAAATAGTAACAATTACATATAAAAATGAACGTAATTTGAACGAAAAAGTTTAAATGTAATTTAATTTATTTTTAATTTTTATAACAATATTCGATAATGTGATTCATTAGACTCTCTGAGTTTTCATTGATTTAGATTTCAAAAGATGTTTACTTGTAATTATTTCAAGAATAAAATTTCTAATTAATTGCAATAATTTGACATATAAATGCTTTTGTTAATTATCAATTCTAAATTCATTATATATTTATTATCATATATACTGTGACCCTAAAAACAAATCACTCAGTAAAACTATATGCTTTTTAACCATATCTTGTACAAATGTTGACTGTTTTGACACGCAAGAACGCAGTACCTTTATATTATGCTTTTCCGAACTCTAGTGAAAAAATTTGTTTTAATTTTATTTCTTTGGATCAGTTTAGTTTGGTTATTTGACTGTAACAGTTTATAGCAGTGAATTTGTGTATTAAAATGTTAAAGTTCGAAGACGCCAAATTATCGTGAGCTAAGTGATATTGAAAGGTATTGTATATGGTAGTATTATAATATTGTATATAGTTTGACTACATGAGGCGGCTATTGCATTTTGTGAAATTGTTAGGCGGATGTCAAGAAATATTGCGTCAGTTATATGTTGTTGAAGAGATTGGTCTTAAGAAGGTAAGTAGCGTCGTAGAAGAGGCTCAGGATAATGTAGAAGTACCACTGAAGAGGAAGATGGGGAGTAAGATTTTTTACTCTTAGGGATCAGCATAGTACCTCAAGCCCTTTGGAAAATGTCTTTTCTGGCATATAATAACAATGCGTCCCATTGTCTGTCATTAATCTCCGGACGAATCTCGTTTTTCGTTCGTGGGTCTGATATCAAAGAAGGCAAAAGCAGTTTTTGAATTTTTTCTGTAGACCGCGAGGCTGCACTTACTAGAGGATTGATGATTTGGTGTTAGCATAGGAAGTAGTGTTACTTTGCTGTTCCTTCGAGGCCATTTAAATGCTCAAAGGAGTACTTACAAATTTCTGAAATCATTCGCTTTATCATATATCTAAGGGCTAAATAATGTTACATTCCAGCAGGACAAAATCTCTTCTCAGGTTGCAGATATTATGAATTCGAGAAAAAATTTGCAAGGCATTCGATTCAAGGGAGCATACATGAGCACGAGCTCCACCTACTCGACACTCAGCCTGTGTTTTTACCAGATCTACCGATTATAGAACATGTCTGAAAGGCTGGTATTCTTCCTAATCCTACAATGAACTTACAATAGCTACACGGTGTCCTATAAGTTGCTTGGAATGAAAGCAACTCATTATATTATTATTATATCTATAAAAAAAACGAATTTTTCAATAAAAGTTTTATCATTTATTACTCTCGACACATTACATAGTTGTACGAAATTAGGTTTAAAAATATATATTTTTACTATGTGATTCGCACGTCCAATATTGTGCGACAAAATAATTCAAAATTGTATGTTCTAAACTTACTTTCATATACTAAATGGGCCAGTAAAACAAAAAATTTGAAATAAATCTAGCTATTAGAAAAGGTTTTTGAGTTTGCTGAACACGGGCATTGCGCTAGGGCGTTACGCATAGCCGGTTCTACATTTACTGAATACAATTCCATCTAACTAACCACAACGCTTATCCTTTATAAAATACCTGGCATTTTTTAATGAAAACCACTCCGCTGTAAACATAACATTCCAGTGAAATGTAAAAACTTCCATTTAATTCTCTCTTATACTGACGGATTTGGAGTTTCAGTACAGCAACGTCAAAATAAATGTCAAGTATATCTCTTACAAGGGTGAACAAATCGTCAGTGAGTCAAATAGCAGTATTAGAGACGCCATCCCAGCCCAGAATTAGAGATGAAACTATAAGACGATCACTGCGCAAGTTTAGAAGCCAGATTACGTTTTTGCAAGTTTTATTGTTGAAAACAAAAGCACTCAATGCCATTAAAACTTCAATATAAAAAATTTCAATTATTGGATGTGTATGCTCCCTTGAATCGAACGCCTTGCAAATTTTCTCTCGAATTCTAATTTCAGTTTCTTTATTGTTACTAGTTGAGTCTTAGATGTATTGCTCTTAAGGTGGTCCCATTAGAAAAAGCACACATCGACAATGAGTTAATTTTGGGAGCCAAGGAATATTACTAAATTGTGAGATTACGTTGTCACTAACAGACGTAGAATGTTTGTTATTGATATTCTTTCAGTATGATTCGTGGCACCACCTTGCTAAAACCGAAGATTATTAATTTCAGGGAGGTTTTTTGAGTCGTTGTGTCACAAACATTTTAAGCATCAAACAGTCTGTTGCTTTCAAAAATTGGATTTTGTATGGATGAAATTATAATTCTTATTAGAGTATTCGATAGATAATTAGTCGACTGAGGTTCAAAGCTGGTGTTTCCAAACAGAACGTCGAGGGCTTCTTGTGAATTAAACCCGAACTGCGACGATATTATCTGGAGTCTGCTGAATTCGTGTAGTTTCTTAGTTGAACTCGTTTTCTCAAAATTCTCAACCCATGTTTAGATTGCATGGTAAAATGAGAAACGATCAAATATATAAACGGGTGCGGTTAGGCTGTTATCGTGTGTGGATTTCTCTATACACAAAGCACTACTTGACTGGATTTTCATTTAGGTTCAACTACTGTGTTTACATAATTGATTGAACATGTACACTTAAGATAATTTACAAGCAGATAGTGACACTTGGTTACATTAATTTTGTTTACGAACTTTTTATATTTCGAATTTTTTCTAAGAAAAAGTTTTTATATTTTTAGTCAAGTACTTTAATTTTCAACAATGTGAATTATCAGAGTATTTTCAATTAGTTGTATGATAAAAAATTTAAATGTTTTTAACTAAAAAAGTGATAATCGGTTGGCGATAAGTGATGTTGATTGCTGCTGTAGATATATAACATAATTTAAATCGCATGCTTCTAAACTGTTGCTTGGGATATGTAAGATCTTGCATTATCATCATGTGACAGAATAGGTACCTGTCTGCGTGTGAGTACTGAAAGCTATATCTTCAATGTATAGAATGTTTCTTGCAAATATTGTATTTAGTTCTTATTCGTCCTTATACTTTAACAATTAGGTTAGAAGATGTAATCAATTATGCTGTGTGTACTCCACTAAATTGTTATCAGAATCTTGTGGATCATGCGGACGTTCTTGGAGTTTCGTGTTTGTCTAAACAATTAAATGTCTTACAGTTGTCTAATAATATCCGTTTCACATCAAATATTATTAACTATTATAGAAAGTTTCGTAATTTTTGTGTCTTATCAGAAAAGAAGTTAATCTATTTATTCAAATCTTTACTATTTCAAAAACTTTTAACTTCTTATACCATGTAGATTTTATAAATGTTGTAATATTATGGTTAACATTTAATCTGCCTATTAGTTTTTTGGAAGTGTTGACCTACAGTCGTGTACAGTGCTGAAACATATTAATTTCTTTGCAAAGTGAATATTTATAACTCATCTTATGAAATCATGGATTGTATTATTATGATACTTTAAGCATGAAATAAAACTAAAAACATCCCACTTCTTAGTTGGTGCTGTAACTGTTCCAACTCGTCAGTGAACAATTTGCATGTGCAAAATAATAGCAGCTGTTGAAAAATGTTGTGTTAGCGTGTCTTAGTTGAAAAATTTATTACATTCATTGAAAGTAAATTCATTAAATGCATATATATATATATATATATATATATATATAGGTTTTATGGCAGGGCATTGTCTCGTTATTAGGGGATTATCTCCTAATTGTATCCTACAATATTAAACACCCACAAAAACCGGAAATATATTTGCTAAAATCCAGGTATTTGCGATTATTCTATTAAGTGCACCAGTTTGTAAATGTGAATTGAGTAATATTTTTGAGTTATACTTTATAGTTTTGAGTCACATTTTATTTCTTAGCTGCTATAAAGGTAAAAAACTTTTTAAGTTTTCAATTATAATTTTAAGAAGTTTTAAATTTTGAACTGTTTGAAACAAAATGCCTGGAAATGATTTACCAAAACAAAAATACTTACTATTAAAGTCTTTCTGGATTTAGAAGAAAGCAGCCTATGAGAGTAAAGAGTACATATAAGTAAAGTATCGCGATATGCTAAAAAAATATTGCAGGACGGTAGCACAACATTGAAAAGAGTAGAGGAATGTGATCGAAAAAGAAAAATCACATCAAGAAGTAATCGAATCATTATTAACAAGACATTACATAACCGTTACGTTACATTTTATACCAGGACGACGCTTAATAGAGGGTTCAACTTTTATGCAAGACAGTGCACCCTACTATGTTGTGAAGAAAGTTCAACTTTTGAGGAAAGTCGAATTTCTTTTTAAGTTAACCCGGAAATTCACCGGATTTGAATCCTATTGAAAATGTCTGGGCAGAACTAAAAATTGTTTATCGATGAAACAATTCCACAAAACAAATTGCGAAAGAAAATATTCAGGATATATGGCATTATATCTTTACAATAAAGAACATCATTTCTTCATGTATAGCGAGCACACCTTGAATGACTAATAATATGAATAATAAATTACGCCAAATATTGAATTTAATTATACATTTGCACAATATTTAGTTTTAGTTACATTAATTATAAGTACATGATATGAAATCATAATATTGCTATTTTCTTATAAAACTGAAAAAATTGGGTGTGCAAGTAATTGGAACAGGGATTACATTGCGTTAGTTATATGTAGTTATTTCGTAAAAAAATCTCTAGGTTGTTTCCTTAAAATGATTCGAAAATCTGAAGTAGACAAATAAACCTGAAACAATGAGAAGAATACGAAAAACATCGACGCAAACAGACAGATGTATTATTAGAACAGTTAAGTGTTCAATTCTTTATTACTTCTATAAATATACTAAAAAAATTAGGGCTTAATATTAGCGCTTCAGTTGTTAGAAAAAGATTTAGAAAAGCTGACTTGCATGATAGAACAGGCACCTTGGAAAGTGTCACAATTTTTAAGAAAAAACATATCAGACATACGAGGGAGCGTTTTTATATTCGCGGAATGAGCGGATTGTAGAGGGGTGAGTAGACGCATTGGGGGCGTGGCCTGTGCAGCGACTCATGATTAGTATAAATACGAAGTTTCATTGTTATTAGACAGTTAGTCTTTGAGCTATCGTCAACCAAGTAACATAATCAGGAGTGAAAAGTGAAATATGGAAAAAATCGAATATCGTGCCGTTATAAAGTTCCTTACCAGGCAAGGAAAATCAGTCGCGACCATAATGAATGAGATGTCATTGGTTTACGGCGACTCTTGTCCAGGAAAAACCATGGTGTACAAGTGGCATAGTTTATTTAAACAAGGAAGGGAATCCCTTGAAGACGACCCGAGGCCGGGCAGGAGCATTGAGGTGACCACGCCAGCACTTATCCAAAAAGTTGAACAAATTGTACTCGAAGATGCTCGACTAAAGAAGAAACAACTCGCAGAAATGGTTGGAGTATCCGATACAACAATTTTTAAAATCCTACGCGATTATCTCGGCATGTCTAAGGTCAGCGCAAGATGGGTGCCGAGAATGCTCACGCCGCCGCAAAAACAACAGCGCGTAGAGTGTTCGCGTGCATTTTTGGACCTCTGTAATGAAGACAAGGATGGTGTATTGAGTGGAATTGTTACTGGAGACGAAACTTGGGTTCATCATTATGAACCTGAGTCCAAACAAGACTCCATGCAGTGGCATAAAAAGGGCACAGCACCTCCCAAGAAATTTAAAATGTCACAATCAGCTGGGAAACTCATGGCAACGGTATTTTGGGACTCGGAAGGAATATTGTTGATTGATTATAAAGACAAAGATGTTTCTATAACCGGAGAATATTACCCTTCAATATTAGAGCGACTAAAGGAAGCCATTAAAGAGAAAAGACGGGGAAAATTGACAAAAGGTGTTCTGCTTTTGCACGACAACGCGCCCGTCCACAAGAGCCGCGTTGCGTTAGCTGCCCTGCATAAGGTGGGCTTCGAAATTGTGAATCACCCACCCTACAGCCCAGACCTGGCCCCGAGTGATTATTACCTGTTTCCGAAAATGAAAAAAGAGCTGCGGGGTAAAAAATTTACTGCCGATGATGAAGTCAAGGAGGCAATTTCGGCGTATTTTGCAGATAAAGAAAAATCATTTTTTTATGAGGGTATAAATAAATTAATTGAAAAATGTGAAAAATGTATCCGTCATGCAGGTGAATATATTGAAAAAGAAAAATAATTTGATTTTTTTATTTCCACCCGAATATAAAAACGCTCCCTCGTAGATTGACTTTAGTAAAAATGCATTAAGATTGGACTTCATCTAAATGATGGAATATTTTATGGTCTGACGAAACTAAAATAATATTATTATAATTATTCTGTAAGAAAATCAACAAACAATCCGTTTGATGAACTGTAAATGCAGAATTTCTTGCAAAATACATTGAAAAGACCATCAAAACATGGTGGCGGTAAAGGGGGATATGCCGACGAGATATCTTTCTTGTCTGGAGTAGAACCAATTTATAAAATAAGTAAAATTATCAGAATTGATATATATTTCAGTATACTGAGGGACCTAAAGTTGTGGTATGTAGAGAGTGAAATGCCAATTCGTTGGCACTGAAAAAGTGCAACAGTGCAACAAACAGTAGCAGTAGTTGAACCCTGAAGATGTCCCATACGAGTGGATACGAAACGTCGGCAGTTATACCAGTGACGCGGTTCCAGCCCGGAAGAAGATAGTATGAACCACGACTGCGGAAGTCTACGTACCAGACAATATTTATTATTTTCTTAGATAAAATCATTATATATTTACGTTTTTCTTCAAAAACAATATCATTTTGTATATTATGCTATGATTCGTTTCAATTTCTTGATTAGTATCAGATAAATATTTAATTTTTTTAACTACTATTATTATTTTGGAAACGATTGTATATAAGTTTTGAGTGTAGCCGAAAGTGTGCTTTTTAGTCACCAAAGAATTTCTCGAAATTACGTTCTACAATTTGTTTGTGACGGTAGCCTCGTTACACACTCAGTCGAAATAAATTGCATAATGCAAGGAGCAATTTGTTTACTTTTTTATATTCAGAACTTTTTTCGTCGCAAATATCGTACAAAATTGTGCACAATTTTTGTAGGAAATCATTTATTTCAGTTAAATAAATTACATACTGCATCCTTTTTTATTATATGATTAATTTATTTCTAATGCAAAAGTAAAAAAAATCGTTATATTTTATGATTGTCAGTAACAGTAACCGAAAGACTAATTTCTATAAAAAGCCCTATTGTATATGTATATGTATTTATATTTTAATCCATCGTTTTAAATTCTCATGATACCATTGTTTTTTAAGTTCAATTGTGCCGACGAAACATTATTGTAGTTTACACATACAAAGGAAAAATGAACAATAAGTGCATACGTCGCGAACAATAATGAAATGTTTATAAAAAGTAAAAGCTTATTTATTATTAAAACTATGCGATACTTGACAATTTGCATAAATTAAAACGGAAAGATTAGAACTCACGTTTTTGTTGAATAAACGTATTATCAACTATAATCTATAATTAGTCGTACAAAACAGAACGAGGCTTCTTTCGTCGTCGTATATAATTTATGTATACAATCATATTGCCTGCCATATTCTTATATTTTTGGGAGGGAAGATTATAAATTATATTTTACGCAGATGAACGTTAATAATCTAAAAACAGAAAGGCCAACATCTAAATAATTCTTTAGCGAAACATGAATTTACAATTTGTGAGACACACAAATGCCTAAAGTTCTTTTTGTTCTGACTTTAATTTTTAAAGCTTACAACATTAGCTAGTTAATATTTGAAATATATTTCATAATATTTGAAACCCGGTGTACCAGTATTTTACCACCGGACTATAACTATTCTGTTTTTAAACAGTATATAAAACAGTTGATAATAAAACTGAAGATAGGAACAGTGGCGGCTCTCGTTCAAGTTTACAGGTCCTACTGAATTTGAGGTAAAAATAAAAGACATTGTCGGTTAAAAAATTAGAGCATTTTAACTAATATATTGATTAGTTGGAGATCGATTTTTCGCTCTTTGACATTACGTGTTCATTTGAATTAGATATTTTATTTATAAAAGACTTTTTATACTTAGCATTTTCAGTACAGTCTTTCTTATGGTTTTATATGTACATATGGTATTTCACAAAAATATTTTTAATGTTGAAAACGATCGTTCACTCTTTATAGCATCGGCAATGTCCTTAATATATAGTTGATAATTTTCCAAAATATTTACAAAAATCACCGCGTTCATAAATCGCGTCTAATTTAATTTAAAAAAGATCGCTTTCACCCGTAATGTGAATTTTAACTACTTTTAAAATAGTGTCCAGAAAATAATTTTTATATTTTTTTAAATTAATCGTCTAACTTTGAACAAGGAGGATACTACTAATTGGACGATTGGCTCCGCACAGTCATTAAACTGCTTATTCGCAATTCACTAACAATTGAATGCTTTTAAAATCATGATAGATGCCAGCCTAGTAGACGAGCAGCATACATATATAGCTAAAATTTACTATATGCGAGGGACGATCAAATTTACATTAGGCTAATAGCTACATTATATGGGAAAATAATTAACTGTAATAAATTGCTTTTGATTATTTGACTTTATATTATTTCAGAAATGATCATTGACCAAATGACTCAATTGAGAAGCCGCCACTAAATCTGAATACTTATTTTCTCTTTGGAACAAAAGCCTGGTGTTCACATAAGCTTGAAATCGTCAAGCGTATTATTGAACTTCAAAAGTTGGTTGTTGCAAGAAGACAACAACGTCAAGCATCTAAATGTGATTTAGTTTTATACGACTTTAATGGAGAAAGACAAGTATTAGGGCAATTGATTAATTCTCAATTGTCAGATCCTAATTCAATTCAAAATACTCAGGCGGTTATAAAGTACAAACAATTTCATCGCGGTTCAACGATAAAACTATTAAATCTTAATATCCGCAAAATATGGCGATAATTGCCTCCTGAATTACAAATACAGAAAGTCTAATTGCAGAGAAACGTTGACAGAAAATTGTAGTCCATAATGGTTACATTTCCCCTCTCTAGTGCATTTAAACTTTTAATTATACGTATTGACGAAGGAAAGTTTTCATTTTTTATTATGTTTCTAAATTATTGTCCACTTTGTACTTATATACATTCCGTATGTATATAACCTAATAAATCTTCAATATCGCTAATTAATAAAAATACAAATCACATTTTCATCCAAAACAAACTAGTTTATTATTTCAAGAACACACGGACACGTGCACGTAAAATGATACGCTTAATAGCATGTGGACTTATAAATAAATAAAAATTTATATGAAACAACTCAAATTTCATAACACATTACTGTTCTCCTGTCGCTTAAACGTAATATATTATGAAAAAAGCTTTTCTTCACGTCCCCGAGGTAAACTCACAGCCGGTGCAATGCACAGAAAACGTTGCGGTCCAAGCAATAAATAACGAAAATATCAAATTTCCGCTTGAAACATATTACAAAGCACACACAGGGAGGTTGAAAAGAAATTACGTAGATGTAGAACATATGTTTTGAACCTTTTTTATACATTAATAGTAGGGTGTAATTCTTTCTGTTGGTGTCAAGTTAAAATTAAGCATTTTATATTCTTTTTTAATTTGCATGTATTTTACAAGGTATAAGTGTCAAAACATTGTTCTCTTCTAGGTTCGTAATTGAAAAATATTTTTCTGTTTAAGTTTAAAGCCGCACTTCAATAAGGCATTTATATATATATTGAATTTATATATGCTTGAGATATTACTAAATATACGTTGGCATTTTTTCTATATTAAGTTGCATTAAATATTTACTTATTTAAAATGGAAAAGTGAATTCCAGAAAACGCCTTTACTACAACGTACTTTTTAATACTAAATACGTATTTCGATAACTAAATTGTCATTATCAGAAGTAGAAAAGACACTAACATTTGGGGCACTAGCACACAATTTACAAAATGCCCTGTAGTCCGTAGACACCTGCTAATGGAGTGATCGCGCCTACGATCACAGCTTAAGGGACAAGGCAGGTTTCTTGTAATTATCTAACCTTTATAGCGGTAATAATATGTTCAAGTCAGTGTTATTAATCAATTAAGGTAAAATGTTATTAATGATTTTAATTAGTTAATTAAATGTACAATAGGTGATATCGAAAAAATTCATAGACAGATGCGAGAAATTTGTAATGGGTGTACGTATTTGTAAAGCAAAAAAAGTGATGGTAATATTCTCAATAGCATTAAAAGAAGAAGTTACCACTAAATTTTATAGTAGTTTGTTAGTTATTTACAAATACTGCTGGCAAATCTGTATAAATAAAGTAAATATATATATATATATATATATTAAAAAAACAAACAGTCAAAAAGAGGAAAAATAGGTATATTAAGCACTGTAGTAAATGAGTTTCATTTCAGTTATTTGTATACAATGAGGTCCATACGTAACTCACAAATTAATCTTCTATGTAAGTAATGATTTTTATGTAGGTCCTGAAATACGTCAGCTTTTAAAAAATGTTAATATTTTAGTATAATTTTATAACTAACACTTCAGTCTCCTTTGAGTAACAGTTGCCCCTATTCGGCATCCAAAGGTTTTATTTCTAATTTTTGTATTAAAAATAATATATTTTTAATATTATAAACAATTTATTGTAAACACTTTTTTTGGAATTTTATGTATTCACTTTCAAGATCGCTAAACTTATAATATAGCTGAAATTGATAAAATAAATATGTTCTGGATTCCAGGAACTCTGGCTCTCTGGAAAGCAAAGAATAGAAATTTTGATGTTAATAGAATGTCGTGACAAAAAAAGGAACTCGGGAGGAGGTATGTGTATTCAATATAGGTATTCTGTTAACAAAATAGAACAGAAATTTCGTCAATTTGGACGATTTGAAATCTAGAAGAAAATTAATTTTAAATGTTGAAAAGAAACTAAATATATTGTTGTATACTGAAAATAATTCACACAAACAAGCAGAAACGTTGCTACCAATAATAATGTTAGTAAAATATCTGTATCGTACCTTCCACAAAAAAAAAAGAAAGACATCGCCCGTATAAGTTATTAGCTCAAGAACTAAACGAACTATGATCCTCATCAGTGATCGGAATTTTGCGAAATCATGATAAATAGATGCCGAGATAATCCGTTATTTATGAAAAACACTACTGTACTGTACTGGCGTACAGAAAATCCACATTGGATGATAGAGGTGCACACGCAATATCTTAATTAAATAAATAGTTCGGCTGGAATTATAACAAATTAAATTGGACTATATTTCTTTGATACCACAGTACCGGACGAGGGTTATTAATTATATTTATTACAAAACTTGTTAGTCCCAGTATTAAAAAGACCATGGTAATCCGAACTACATTTTGCCGTAGCAGCAAGTGTCTCCATCAAATCTATACAAATAGGTGGATAGCTAGACGCAGAGTAAGCCCGGAGCCGCCAGCTCATTCCCTAGATATGGGCTCTATATGATGTTATTTAAAAACGAAAACCTACTTCAGTAGATCAAGTAACATCGGAAATTAAAATTACACCGGAAATTAGACAAAATGTTTTAAATGGTTGTTAGCAACGCCTGTGTTATTGCAGAAATCAAATGGTTACTAATTCAAACATTTGAATAGAGAATTCTTTAAAATAAGGTGTCATGACTCTTTATTCTATTTAAAAACTTTAAAGGGGCTACTGTCACTTACAGAGGATTGAAGGAGGAGGTTTAAAATTTTATAATTAAAAACACCTGCTTCAGGATCGTACATTAAATTATTAATAATTGGAATAAAACTTATTTACAATAGTCCTTAATATACTTCTATTTTTCCTCTTTTTAATTTCTAATTCTTGGTTTTCGCTTCTGAGTATTTTGCTCTTATAACTCATTTTTTAATTTTTTCTTAAACAATAAAATAATTTATAAAGTATACTTATTATGTAATATATGTTACTTTATCTTAAATTATGTTTAAACAATGCAGTAAATAAACTACAAATTTTTATGGGGAACGACTTTTCGTCTTATTTTAAGTTAAGAAATAGGTTATCAAACCGAAACTCCCAGAAACACAAACTAAGAATTTATGTTATTATAGTTACGAAACTTATTTCTCTTTTTCCGAAAAGCTAATCATACACAAGGTCTAATATGTTTCAAAAATCCTTTAGTAGCTAAACATTTCCATTTAGATAAGCTTCGACTATAAGTTCATACATGGTAAATTTGGTTAATAACGTTGAACGATGATATTTTTACAATATGAGAAAGCTAATTTTCAGAAACTTAAAAAAATTGTTTAGTTCAAATGGCACAAATTATTTAAGTTGCAGCAAAAAATTTGCTTTTAGTATATGTTACAATAGAGATATTCTAAAAGATATTTCCTGAAATTTAAGTAATTCCAGCCATTTTAACTTCCTATATACAACAATTAGTATGTTCTTTCAATTTTTATTTTAAGATATGAAGAAATGATTCATACATAAACATAAATAATTTGTGTTCGCGAAACACACGTGTTATCGGAGTTTTCAATAAACAAGCTAGGGATAACATTAATTCTTTTGACGAGTGTACACGTCTATTAAAAAATTTAAAATGAACATAGAAAACTAGTGAAATCGAATTCATAAATGTGTAACGTCAAACAGTAATTGAGCAATATGATAATGAAATATTCCATCCACATTACGAATATTCATTTGTACTTGCTGGACCGAGAAAAAAATTCATGTAAATTCATATTCATTGATATTGAAAAGTAGAAATTCAGCACGTAGCATTGAATTAAGCAAACCAGTAGCGATCTGTTCGACTGTTAATGATAAGGTCTATGGAAAATTATCAACACAGCAAATAGATGCGAACAATTCCTTTTACCGGAATTACATAATTAGATTATGTATGGTTATTAGTCACTGTCAAGCCAACAATTATGCGTTAGTGAAATATTCTATAGTCGAAATGGTAAATCGAACGCGATTAATTCATGGAATGTTATACATTTTAATAGATTAAATCGATATCGCACAGTAAATTACCTTTAAAGTCTGTAGAACGAAATTGAATTACGTTTCTGTAAATGTTATTTTATTAAATTAATAATCAGATAAGTATTTCTTAAATCCAATAATGTAAATAAGACAAGAATTTAGTTGTACTATGATTGAATTCAAAATTTTTTGTTAACAAAATAAAATAAAATATTTTGAGTTTCGTTTGCAAGCAGTATTCCCATTATTGAAAAAGCAAAAAATTGTTTTAAACGGAATCAAATTTTTCTTGTGGTTAAGTCCTGGTGTTTACACTCGTTAAACATTATTTCTTCTTTCTTCAAATTCTCTTTACTAAAATGAAATTTCTCCTATGCTCTAAGTATTTGTTTAGATATAAATTTCATTTTTAATATTTTATAAATGAATCGAAAGGAAATATTCTTTTTCGCACTATTGTAAAGCCAAAAGTAAGAATTACAGTTTTACAATAAATATTCAAAACTGCCTCTTACAAACTCGGAACAAACACCAAAAAAGTCTTTAATGATCTGCATTTTTTTCTTATGTATGAAAGAACAAAAAATCGAGATTCGTGAAATTATTTATTAATTTTTACAAAATATGTATGTACATAAGAATAAACGTCTTATAATTACAAGAACTAGTTTAGCTACAAACCAACTCATAGCTGACGATAAACTGATCTTTGTGTATCCAACTTCAACAACAAATCGTGTATTGCCGCAATATGGTCAACAAATTCAAACTTGCAGATAAGCCACATTCAAAGTTAAAGTCGTTTTGTGACAAATGATTTATATTTGTTCATGAATTTAGGTAATGTATTTAATAGCAAATAAGAATATTTTTGTCTAGTTTAAGTATCTTTATATAAGAGTGGCACAATCCAAGCGCGATTAATCAGCGTGACAAACTGGTATTTAAAACTTTTAAATGCACAATTGCTGCACAAAATTTGGATATTCATTACATTAAAAAGAAATAAAGAAGGATTTAAATTATTGATCTAATTAAAACAACCAAAAACTAATGAAAATAATTTTTCAAACGAAGTAACGGTAAAAGAGCATTGCCATACAAGTAAATTTTTTCAGATACGTATAAAGTGAAAACTCGAGTTTATACACAATTTAAATGATATAAAATTAAATGTTGGGCGTACTATTTAAAAAAAAACACCTATATTTTTATATAAATAAGATATTTAAAAGAATGAATTCTTGGAAAATTTGTCTATGAAAAACGAATGCTGAATGAGACTGACAAAAGTCTCCTAGTTTAGAATGTTTGGATGATTTACGAACTATTTCGAATATACATAAATGCTGTGTAAAAAACTATAACAAGTTATGAGGATTTGGTGGGAAGTGGCTCGGCTATTGGTGCCATGATTCTCAAAAACAGGTATTCCAATTCTGTTATCTTTTTTGACAGATAAAACTTGGTTAATTTCTAGCATTTATTTGCAAATATGCAACAAACCCACAATTTGTCGCTGCGTTGCGCAATTTAAAAGTGGTAATATGTGATCGAAGATGATGTATGAGCAGAAACACGAAAAACTGCAACAGCTTTAGAAATTATTAATGAAATTAATAATATTGTTTTAAACGGCCGGAGAATTAACATCGTGAGCATAATATACTGGACACGTACAATCCATTTTATAAAGTGAGAGCAGGAAATATTGTCTTGCGATCAAATATATGAAAGAACGTGAACTTCAAAGCGATAATTTCAAAGTTGTTTAATAAGAACCAAACTGAAATTATTTTAGGGAAGATTCGTTACAATTGATTAAACTTTACAACTATGTTTCTGAATCTTAACAGCTATCTCGACAGTGGAAACACCTTGTTAGCATTCCCGAAAGAAATTCAAGACATTTCCTGAAGCGGGTAAGGTATGGCTAGGATTTTTAGGGATTTAAATGAGATATTTTCATACACAATTTTGTAAAAGTTTAAATCATTATGGGACAGTATTACACCACTCTAAAAGATAAATCGAAATTATTCAAAAATAATTTGGAATGGAACATAAAATGTAGTTTGCAAAAAATTGGATCGATGGAGATTTCAGACTGTGTCCATCCTACTCATTAGATCTAACCGTGTGATTTCTTGAAACTTTTCAGATAAATAATGTATGGTATTGCAACAATGCAGTAGTATTTTGACGTTCTTAAGAAAGATCATTACAAAAATAGCATAATAGCACTTCACCATCCTTGGTCTAAGTATGTTGAAGTTGAAGATTAATATATTGTAAAATAAAGAAAAACTTAATGCTATAACTCAGCTATTTTCGAATCCCAGTTCCCGTTAAGATTTAATTGTATTTTATTTTATTGATAAGTAAATTAAATTTAAAGGAACCTAATACTTTTTCAAAATCATCTGAGTTTCTTAAAACGACATAAGATAACTAAAGAGCTGAATATAAATATGGTAGATCTATTTGTGTAGAAA
This sequence comes from Dermolepida albohirtum, assembly GCA_031893035.1. Taxonomy (NCBI): domain Eukaryota; kingdom Metazoa; phylum Arthropoda; class Insecta; order Coleoptera; family Scarabaeidae; genus Dermolepida; species Dermolepida albohirtum. The sequence goes on from JAVIWB010003623.1 coordinate 237,923, forward strand.
CATATGTTGACTTCAAAAGAGAACCGATAAAATTGCCATTCCAATAAAACATATATTTCGAATTTTTTATTTTATTATTTTAATATTAGGATACTTTTAAATATATATTTTATGAGGGTTTTTTGCTCTTTGTCTTATCCTCACACCAATGAAACATACGAGGTTAGTTTGACTAGTGAGAATGACACATAGGTGGCGCTCTAATCGGTAAAACAAATGCAGTGTAATTTAGGTTCCCTATTTATATGTTTACATTCCGATATTTAGATAAATCGGTTGATTAGTTTATTTTTGACAGCTGATTGAAAAAGAAGTAACACGTCGTTTTGTTAAAATGGAAAAAGCAGAGTATCGTGCGGTGATTAAATACTTCGTAATTAAGGGTATGAAAGCTACCGAAATAAAAGATGAGTTACGGGAAACATTAGGTGAATCTGCTCCATCATCCGCTACAATAAGTAGATGGGTAAATGAATTCAAACGTGGTAGAACAAGCTGTGTTGATGAAGCGCGCTCTGGAGCACCCAAAATCGTGATTTCCAAGGAAATGATTATAAAAATCCACAATATTATTACGCAAGATCGACAACTCAAAGTGAGAGAGATAGCAGACATGGTAAACATTTCAACAGAACGCGTACACCACATTTTAACGAAAGAATTGGGCCTTTCCAAGCTTTCGGCAAGATGGGTGCCGCGATTGCTAACGACTGATCAAAAGTTCACTCGTTTGCGGATTTCTAATGAGTGTTTGGACCTTTATAAGCGGAATCCGGTTGATTTTTGTAGGCGATTTGTTACTTGCGATGAAACTTGAATACACTACAGTACACCAGAAATTAAATAACAGTCGAAACAATGGTTAGAACGTGGTTCTGCACCTCCAAAGAAACCGAAAACCACTTTATCGGCAAACAAGGTGATGGAAATAATTTTTTGGGATTCAAAGGGCATTTTGCTCATTGACTATCTTCAGAAAGGTGCCATAATAAACGGACAATATTATGCAGAACTTCTACAGAAATTAAATGTTGAGATTCGTGCTAAACGGCCAGGAATGGCAAACAAAAAATTCTGTTTCACCAAGACAACACTCCTTCGCATACCAGTACTGTTGCGATGTCCAAAATCCACGAGTTGCATTTCCAATTAGTACCGCATGCGCCTTATTCACCGGATCTAGCCCCTTCCGACTTCCGCCTTTATCCAAAATTGAAAACGGCACTAGGTGGAAATAAATTTTCGTCTAACGACGAGCTTATCATCTTCGTAAATGAGTATTTTGCAAGCCTTCCGGAATCGCATTTTAGGGATGGCATAAGGGCATTGGAGCACCATTGGAATAAATGTATTGCTCTTTTAGGAGAATATATTGAAAAATTAAAATTATTTTGTATTTAAAAAATTCGTTTTTCTTTTCCATTCTCACTACCTGTCAAACTACCCTCGTATACAAGAGGGAGTAGTTTTGCTGAATTTCTCTGATATAGATTTTCTAGACATTTTAATGTATACCTATGTTATACTTATAACGATATATAATTGTAGGTTAGTTTTATTCATTTATATACACTACCGGTCATATTTATTTGCCCATCCCAATTTTATGTGTTTCCTGAAATACGGGTTATCTTTCAAAAAATCTGTATTATAATTATTCAACAATATTATTAGTGGAAGTAATTCCATATGAATTTCTTCGAAAATCTTAAATTGTTTATATATCGTAAAAGTGTCATAAATTGGAAAAATACCATAAATATTATATAGGCAATCCCTACAGTATTAACAGTTTTACCTTCATTTCCGAAAGGTATTACCAATATTGTGTTATTGTACTAACTAATTACAATATTAGGATGTCTTATTCAAAAAGGAAAATAAATGTTATGCCAGTCATCGTTCATCTTTTGTTGCGAAAACAGTGAAATAGAGAGTTATTGTGAATATTTTAATGCAATGCCGAAGACGAAGGAATTATCTGTTGAAGTGCGTGTTATGATAATTGCTTATCATCGTACGGGTAAAAGTAATCGCGAAATTGCAAAAGAATTACAATTAAATCGCAGAACCGTTGATTATAACGTTAAAAAATTTGAAGAAAGTGGTACATTTTCCAACAAAAGAAGATCTGGCCGACGTAAAGCGACGGCATCTGCAGATGACCAGCATCTAATACGGATAAGTAGACGCGATAGACGAAAAACAGCACCAGAAGTTGCTGCTGAAATGAATAGAGCCCGTGCAAAGCCAATTAGTGTGTCCACGGTACAGAGAAAGTTAAGACAAGCGGGTTTATACGGAAGAATTGCTCTGCGAAAACCACTACTACGAAAGCAAAACAAGATAAAACGACTAAATTGGGCTAAAGAACATAAGAATTGGACGATTGATCAGTGGAATAATGTGTTGTGGACAGACAAATGAAAGTTTGAACTTTTTTGGTAGTAAAAGGCGTATATTCGTAAGAAGATCTGTAGGAGAAAGAGTACTACCAGAATGTATTGCGCCTACCGTAAATCATGAAGAAGGTTCAGTAATGATTTGGGGGTATTTTGGTGGAAGATCTGTACGCGATCTCGTCAAAATCGAGGGAATCCTAAGAAAAGAAGGCTACAAGGAAATTTTAGAAAATAACGCTGTCCGTTCAGGACTAGGGATTCTTGGCGAAAACTTTGTATTTCAACAGGACAACGATCCGAAACACACTTCTAGATTGTGTGGCGATTACTTGCGTTAACTAGAAGAGCAAGGCCAAATCTCTATAATGGTATGGCCAGCTCAAAGTCCTGATCTGAACCCAATAGAGCTTCTTTGGGAAGAATTGGACCGGAAGGTTCGAGAACGTGCTCTATCATCCATCACTGTACTGTGGCAACAACTTCAAGAAGACGGGGCACAAATTACAGAAGATACACTGCAAAAATTAATTGAAAGGATGCTGCGGTTATGTGCCGCAATTATCAAAAATAAAGGTGGGCACATTGATGAGAGCAAAATTTAATAATAATTAATGATAAAGTTTTTATATAAGAAAAATGTAACTATTTTATGTTTATTTTACACTATTGTATTGGTACAATAAATAAATTTTCAGTACACATTTGATAGTTTAATAATTTTGGCTAAAACTACGGTGGGCAAATAAATATGACCGGTAGTGTATAGCAATAAATTTAAGAATATCGTGATGAATAGAGCTGGATAACCGTGTCTGAATCGGGTATATGTCCTCCCTGTTACTCTCAGGCAGACATGACTAACTGGTGATAAAGCATAATAAAATTGTACGTTATATTTATGCGTTAACTTTTATGTTAATAAGAAACTGAGATAGATTTAATTACTCAGGTCATCGGAGCACTGGTGATACTAGATCTAATTGAAAAGAACACAACTATTAACTTTCCCATAAATGTATGTTATTTTTATTGCTAGTATATTCTCTCAAAAGAAAATTATCTAAGCTCTATTGAAGAACGCGATTTTTCGAAAGAATATACTTAGTATATGTATATTAATGCCATTTTTGTTTCGCTATCAAAACTCTCAATAAAATAACAGAGAAACCAGGGGAGTTATGAAATAACTCTCCATGATATTTTTATATAATACATGTGTTAAATTCCTGATATATGAATGAGACTTTAAAACCAATAATGAGGATGTTTAGATTTTTATTACTACAATCATTAAACAGCAGATAAAAGACATAAACAAGAAGTCGTATAATCTAATAATCACCATTTGCTTTTTTGTTATATCGTTTGTTAAATTAAAATTAAAATTAATTACAAATAAATATACATGCACGTGTGTAAGATTTGAGAAAAAGTTGCACTGGTAAGCGGAAGCAAATGGTGCAGGTAAAGGTCACCCTGATTCTTATCGGATACAGCCTCTACATTGATTATGTTTATGTATGTTTATAAATGCAATTAAAGCGATTGTAACGCATTAACCGTAGTGAATGATTTAAGCAGGTTTTTGTTTTTTGTTTGTGTGCATTTAATCAAATTACCAAGCGGCGTAGATTCTAAGACTTGTAGAGTCCTTGAATTTATTTTGTTCTAGAATATATGTATTAAAGTGTTAATATATATATACTGATTCGAACAATTTTTATACGCAATATGGGGTTTTTCTTTTAAGTAATATATCAATGTAATATATACCACATATGTACGTCTTCTTGGGAAAGTAATTTCATTGAATGAAATTTTTTTTTCTTAAGTTGGTCACAATTCTGTTACTTATGTTGACATGCCTGATCTTCAAATTTAATTTTGTCAGAAACTTGAGGAGGTTAAACTCAAACAATTTTAACAATAGATAAACTACAATATTATAACCTAAGGAATAAATCTAAAAGTGTCAAGCCAATTCCTCGGAGTTGCCAAGTTATATAAATATTTTTTTCGACCATTAATAGTCACCCGCTGGAAATATCAATTTTAATATTGCAACACTGCACAATTAGCGAATTTGGCTATGGTATCTTATTTACATTTGATATCTTATGAATAAATTGAAATTACTTTTAAATTTACATAATTATATGTTTACGACCTAAATGTTTTAATTCTTATTAACTACAAGTAATAAGAGTAGATTTAACAACACATTAAAACTTATTTAGAACCTAACAATAAAGATTACATAATGCTTTCAAAGAAGACGTTCAATATAATCACTATTTACAAACACCACTCATCGCCAGTTTTAATAGAACACCTGTAATTTTCGTCCTTTTTTGAGTCTTTAATCAAGTTTGTACAATGTTGAATTCATTTGCTTGTGTGGTACAAACCTTGCACAAATCTTTCTCAGTCCCAAATGCTGTGTCAAAATGCGATGAATTGAACCTTTAGAAATATTTAATTCTATTCCCCTGTATCGCACGTATCGTATTTTGGATCATTTCTGATAAATTCACGCACAAGTCCGATGTTATTTTCCGTAACCATAGATTTTTTTTGCACTAGGATGTTCGTCGTCATTTATCTCTGTGCGACCGTCTTTCAATCGTTTATACAACTCATACACACTCGTACGTGATAAACACGCATCACTACACTTGTTTCATCAAATAAAACGTTTCAGTAAACGATATACTGAGTTTAAAACAGAACTTAATGTTTTCTCTTTGTTTAAAATTCATTTTTCGACCAACACCACACTGTTACTTTATTCGCAATTTCTCTGCTTCTAATGATGCAAATGTCATGATATTTTAACATAACATTGGTGAAAGATCTACCTTACCGACGAATATTTGTTTTAATAGATGGCGCTATTAAGAATTACTGTTTTAAAAAAGTTTGGTTTTCTTTGCAACAGACTGTGTATTTAAAGTATCTGCGAAAGTTGGGTAAATTTTCTCAAGACAGCATTAAAATGCTTTGATTTATTTATAATAATCTGATTAGAATTTGTATACCAAATGTTAGTTCTGTACAAGAGCACCTCCTATACAGTAGTTTAATAACTGCAAACTCTTCCTATTATATTTAAATTGGAGAAACGCGAAGTAACATCAAGGAAATGATAACAGTTCTAAGAGAAATTATCGCATTTCAGTATCTAACAATGGTATTCATGTTATTTAAGAATTGAAATGAACAAGTTGAACCCCAGATGCATTCTAAATATTTCAGAATATCAAAGAAGAAACTGAATGTTTAATTGACGAACGTTAGAAGGGCATTTACGTTAAAATGTTTTTTCAAGTTAATCTCTTTGTTGTAAATGTCTGAGCTGCATAGATTGAACAATATTTTTCCGGGAGCTTGAACATTATTAAAATAAGGGTATTATGAATTCATTTTTCTTTTGTGATCACGAATGGTCAAGAATGGAACACAGAAATCAATCTTTTTATTTGGTATTATTAATTTTGTTTCTTCTCACAAAATTCATTTTTATTAATTTTATCCCTTGTATATATTGTTGATAGGCAACATTTATAGTAATGAATATGACAATAGTTTCATTTGTTTATTATTACGAAAATAATCAAAATGTCGATTTTGGTAATTAGTGGTAGTAGTAGTAGATATACATATAATACGGTATTTCAAATAAGAATACGTTTAATTACCAGGTATTACTAGGAACTTAGGTTTCGTAAAATTCAAGGAAAGAAACAGTACAAATTTTTTAATTCAACCAAAACGTGCCATCTATTAAATATAATTTTATTAGTACACTTTATCCACTTCATTAGATGTTGGTGTAATATAATTTGATGTTAGTATTTGTTTTTATTATACAGAATGCTGTAAGAACAATTACTAACATGAAATTATATAACACCAACAAGATAAAAGAAATTTTTACTGTTTTTTCCAATAATATATATAATTCAGATTTTACGTTGGTTAATGTAAATTCAAAGATTGAATAATAAAAAAACGGAGGCCTTTCTTTCGTAGAGTAATAATATTTATCCAACAATAGTTGAACAGACTAGATAAAAAATTCAACTCAGAAATGAATTAAATTGTTACTCTGATTCAACATCCCACACCAGCAGTAACAAGTCGGAAGTCAGACATAAAATAAGTGGTTTAACTCAAGACAACTAGGCACTGACAGAAAAATTCTAACCACAATATCAGCTGATGATAGGCGGCATGAAAATAAACAAAAATGATAGCAATAGAAGAATTTTGAGAAGGAAAAAAGGGTTAAATACATGCAGAAATACAGGGTATACATCCAGTCCTGTATACGCAAAAGGATAAATGTCTTAGTAGGAAATAAAAATAATACAAAGACAATAATTTTCAACAAGAATAAAGGTTGAAACAAAATACAGTAGGTGCATGTCTAATAAATTTATAAATAAAACAGCACATTTAACAAAATAAATATTTCAAATTGCAACGTCCACCAAATACGAAATAGGACAAAAAAGATAAACGTCCGTCTCCTGACCTACAAGCAATCCTCTCGCTTAACTTTCAGGGTGCTAACTAGCTCTAAATAAATAAAATTGTAACCCTGAAAGTCCTTTGCCTATATTGAAGCAATGGATCAACAAAATATGTTCGTTTTCTCTGTTAATTAATATCCCTTATGCAGAAAAAAAAACGACAAGAAAGCTGAGCTCAATACAAATTTATTGAGATCCAACTTTTTAAAAGTATAGAGTTTGGTAATGCAAACTGTTTCAGTGCAGTAATTCAGCCCTGAAGATGTCCCATACAAATGGGTACGAAACGTTGGCAGATATACTAGTGACGCGGTTCCAGCCCGGAAACCCAGAAGCAGATAGCTGCTTATAATGATTTTCTATATCCAAATTTATAACATCTTTTTTCTTATTGAGACGTGTTTCTAGCATACGTAGTTTCTAGTGTACGTAGTATGTATTGATTGCTATTTTCTTATATGTACTGATATGAACTGTATGCACATTGCTTTAGAAATAAAATTTATTATTATTATTGTTATTCAAATCCAACTATGGTTGATAGGAAAGTAATTAACTCTTTCCACACAGTAAGCCTGATTACTTAATCAAAAATTGAATCACTAAAATGGCGTTAGAGCACAAACTTATATTCTTATTCTATTCTTGAAATTTGATGTAGAAGAGAGAGCGTTGCATTTTCTTATTATAATGATAGACAAAAACAAAAAGGTGTTTGCTAAGATTATGGTCAGATAATACAAAGCCATTAGAAAAAATTTTCAATCACTACGAAGACAATAGTCACAGGATTTGGTTAATTAAATGTTGGTAATTAACATACGATTACAAATTTCAATGGAATCTAGAAATCGGTTGAAATACTTCGCTCTGACATATATGTACGAGAGAGCGTTGAGAGTACTAAGGATAATAAAAATTTACCTATTCCAATATCTTATACAGGTGGAATTTTATGTGTGTGACAAAATATTGGGAGATTGTTTAGAATATGTATATTGAAATAGAAAATGTTCGTAACTGTATTTTCCGTCAAGTGTGACAGAAGTTGAAAATATCCCACACACACTTGTTTACAGTAATTAGGAACAAAAAATGTTAAAATTTTGCAGAATAATTAAAAATGGCCTACTGAGAATAAACCTGCAATTCATAATGGCTTTAGTGTCTTGACTTCTTTAATTTCTTTTTTACAAGAACAAAACAGTATGTAATTAAGTCCCAATATTCCTAACTGTTGATAGTCTTTTACCATTAACTCTTTCACGACATTTCTTTAGTCCGTTCTGCCCCATATATCAGATTTAATGAAGAATAATTAAGGTTATTAATCAAAACATACGTGCCGAGCCCCTTAGCACACAAAAGATAACTTGAGTAAACATAACGAAAAAAAGACAAACAAACTAAACCGTTAAGGTCAGAGCGTATCACGTCATAAAGAAGAATCATCCACTAAATAAATAATGCTCCTTGATGAATGCAGACTGTGTTGTTACTGTATTTATATGTACGTATGTTTAATATGATTGCTGCGAGAATAAGAAATAACTGTGGCATTAATCTAGCTTGTAATAAGATGTATTTCCTGAAAGACATTGAAATAATTGAATTAACTTGGGTATTTATTGAAGTTTCTTTGTGATGATCTTCTTGTTATTGTTAATGAACGATTTAGTCGGAATGCTTAATTAATTTATGTTAAAGAAATGACATCACTAGTTAAATCAGAATTTAGAGAAAGCATATTATAGTCTCTGGTCATTAAATTAGGATAAGTGAAAAGTTAATAAAAAAGAATTTAAAAAATACCAACCATGAATGTAAAGTAGTAATTATTTAATGTTGTATATACACATACATACACTTTCAAAATTTCAGGTGCAGAAGAAACGAATTAAACGAATTGTTTAAATCTTGATATTAATAAATAATTATACTTTAATTAGACTTGAAAAATGAAACAAATTTTTATACAAAAAAATTTTTAATAACTAATATAACGATAATTTCATAAATACTTTACAATTATTAAAATAAAAATAAATACTTAGCTTTTTTAAATAAAAGACAGAAATATAACCCTCATATATAAATATAAATAAAGTTGCATACTAATTTAAATAAACAGTTTTAATAACCCTTATTTCAAAATCTTTCCCACAAAAATATTATCATGATTAATTGCAACAACTAATTATAGAATCACAAATAGTGTGTTCAGTATGAAATCTTGTTAAGTATGTGTAAGTTAATATAAATTAATATGTTGATACAAAGGGTACTAGGAAAGTTTTGCAATATGCCGCCGCGCCATGTCGATGGGCTAAGTTATTCATTAGCAGTGGGAGTGTAAAGTGCTTGCAATGGCATCGTGGTCTCAAAATGAGATAAGGGCAGTTTTGCGTTATAATTTCGTGGGTGGTTTAAACATAGACCAGTGCTTCGAAAAAATGACTCTTGCACTAGGTGATGTTTGCTCACATTGCAAAACGATATTCAGGTGGTATCGAGAATTCCAAAGGGTAAATTTAACTGTGGAGAATGCCGAGAGGCCGGGAAGGCCACGAACGTCAGTTACGGAGGGAAACGTTACTACTGTGAGTGACCTACCAATAGATAGAGGATACTTCAGGCCTAAATGCACCAGTAATTCGTTCGATTCTCCATGATCATTTGCACGTGAAGAGCAGATGACACGACGTGTGAATTGGTGCCGGGAGGTGCTAAAAAAGTTTAATAAGGGACAATCTCGGTATGTGAACAACATCGTGACAGGCGACGAGACTTGGCTGTACTATTACGATGTGCCGACCAAAGCTCAAAACAAAGTTTGGGTCGGGGTGAGGACACCCGTAGTTGTCAGGAAATCCCGATCTGTAAAGAAGAAGATGATAACTGTATTTTTCAAATCGAGTGGAATTGTGGAACGCGCCGTTTTGGACACACAGAAGACAGTCACAGCTAAGTGGTATACTGAACAGTGCCTCCCTAAAGTCATTGGATCTATGAAGAACCTGCGGCCAAAGTCAAGAATAGATACCTGGTTCCTCCATCACGATAATGCTCCAGCTCACCGCGCCAAAGCCTGCACCGAATATTTGACCACGACAGGATTGAAAGTTCTCGAGCACCCTCCCTACTGTCCAGATCTTGCTCTTTGCGACTTTGCATTGTTCCCGCATGTGAAAATGAAGCTAAAAGGAAGGCGCTTTTCCAGTAATGAGGACCTTCTGCGGGCTTAGGACAACGAGTGTGCTTTATTCCCTAGTGAAACTTGGCAGAACAGGTTTAAAGATTGGTTTCGAAGGATGGAGAGGTGTATTGAGTGTAGAGGAAATTATTTTGAAAAAATTAGGTAAACAAAGCTGTATTGCAAAACTTTCCTAGTACCCTTTGTATATTTATTTCTCTCTTCTTAATTCAATTAAAGATATACTGCTAGTATAGAAGAATTAGGTTGTGCCTTTACTAATCTTAGCGGATTAACGTTTTATGTTTATATGAATATAGTTTGAAAATTAAATATTCGTTTAACTAACTTAGGCCTTTCTTTGTTTATTTAAGACATTTTAATAATTCTGTTGCGATGATTATGTTTAAGTTTCGATCAGTATTTAATTCAAGTACCTGTTATAATCGAGGAATTTTATCATTTATCGATGAATGGTTAGATGTCCAGTCACATTTCTTTTAATAGCCTGGTTCTTTCTGCAAAGGTGTAAATAGGATCGGAAATCATATATGTACATATACGATAACTGGATATGGATTTCTACAGGTCATACAGTTCCTCAAGGAAGGGATATAAATATTAATAATTATTTTCCAATAATAACTATTATCGATGTAATATATTATTTTTTCATCAATTTTATCGGAGTAAAATTGTATTGACTCACGTGAAATTACTGAGTTTAAAACTTAGCATCCCTTACTTCAATTGTTCATGTTTTAGTCTCGTTTCTCTTAAATTTATTTCATCAATATTACTATCTATCATTTTATAGTAAACTTAAATAATAGTGTGGAGGATTTTTGGTATTCGATTATATTATTTTCTCTCCATATCTGCATTATATACAATTTTAAATATATATAATAATATAAATGAAAGTTATAAATTTGTTATAATCTCGTTACAATTTATACATCAATGAATATCATTTATTAGATTATGTATATGGCATATAATTGTTTAAATAGCATAAAAGTTAATAAATTTAAATCTTACTAAAATTTTGATAAATAAGTATAGGTCAATACTCAAACGTATTAGCCAATCATCAAATCATAATGCTAAGATTGAAAATTGATTATTGTTGTTATTGGTGAAGTTATATAAGTTAATAGAGATTCTATTAAATAATCAGATATTAATTGCTATTAGTATATATATATGTATATATATATATGTATATGTATATATGTATATATGGAATACTGTAGAGTGGCGAAAATGGAGAATTGGGAAATCCCCTACCTCCTTTGAAAACCACTTTATGTATTATGGTACAGCCAGTATAGAGCTTTTTAATAATATTAAAAAATGAAGGTACCGCGATCAGTAATATGCAAATCATTGAGAGAACACAAACTCATCATATATAGTAAATGGATATCGTCAGCTAGAAACGATTCAAAATAGATCTCGTTCGAGCAGATCAAGGAAACTATCATAAATATAGTTAATAGACCAACCATTATAAGAACAATCAACGAAAATTTCTGAACAAGTACTCATGTCCTACCTAAAATGTTATAGAATGATTATGAAATCGAAATTGTTCCACAAACAGTTAAAAATGTTGCCCAACATTTCCATGAGTATGTTGCTGTACATTTTAGCAAAGAGTCCAAATTTAATGTGTTTACATCAGATGGAAGAGTAATAGTTTTAGAAAAGAAAAACGAGCAACTGAAAACAAAAGAAATATGTGTCACGGTTAAACATGGCGGCGTGAATTGTTTCGTGGGCTGTGTACAAGTACTGTAGGAGTAGATAATTTGATGGATGATACTTGGAATTATGAAACAACACGCGTACTTGAAAATTTACATATTCGTATTCAAAAGCTTAGTTTTGAACAATCATTTATTTTTTACTAAGATGATGAACCTACACATAGGGTGAAATGTGTGTGAATGTGTGGCTATTTAATGTCGAACAATGGATTTATACACTTCAACAATCATCGGGCGGCGGAATTAAACGAGTGGAATTCCATTTCCAAAGAAACTACCAGTAAGTTAACCACGGAATGCCCAAACGTTTGCTCTTCTATAAGCTACGTAGCACAAGCTATGTTATTAACGTATAGAAAATACTGGAGATTCGTATGTTCATCTTTTGCGTGTGAAAACTCTTTTCAGTCTGTCTTTAAATGTATTTAACATAATAATTGGTTATTTATTTCCGAAAGAATAAAGTGTAAATTATTATATTCGTGTTTTCTTACTATAAAATCTTCTGGTATATTGTAAATATAGTAACTAAGTTAGAACTAACTACGAGGTACGTATACAATTTAGTATTTGCGTATTGTTGACTATAAAGCTGTTAAAATGTTTAATAAATATTCACTTCTTGTAAAACAAAGTTTTATTTTTAATTCGTTGAAAATATGTATTTAGAAAAGTATTATCATATCCGTTTTATATTGTATATTTTACAATGGCGCTAGTACTTTATCGACATGTATACATATCAGTAAGTTGCTAGAAACAAGATCGTCAAAAAAGAATATCGCTGAATTTGTATACAAAAATACTGAGAAGCTGTTGATTAGTGGGCAACCTCAGAGTAATCAAAAGATATGAGATATGAATAGTATAAATAGTGTTGTTAAATCCCGTATCTGTGTGTATAAATATTCTATTTATAAATTAAACAATCTTATCATATGTTACTGGTACTGAGATTAGAAGTTTAAATTTGAGAGCTAGTATAAAAATAAATAAATAAACAAACTGGAATGAGATAAGTACTATTTAGTTCATTTTCAAATAATTGCATTTACATATACGCTCTGATGTGCTGACATATTATGTAAAGCACATGCATATATAAAATGTAACTTATTTTATAGATAAAGGTTAAAGTCTGTACGTATACAGAGAGTACGATTTTTTTTACCGGTATGTCGTACTGTTTTAGACATTAAATTTGTTATTTATTTATAGATATATACAACATGATATATTAATTGAAACATGCATCAAAGGACATATGCATGTCTGAAACTTGGCCGTAGTAAAGACAAGGGAAAATAATATCAATGTGTTTAAATATGATATTACATACACTACTGGTAAATTTTAATGGAGCTGTGGTTGATTAAATTAATCAATAACCTCTTTCCACAATAATTTTCGTATTCTGTATACGCATTTCGACAACTAAGTTGTTATCATCAGCAATCACAATGTCCAGGTGCAACATTGTGATGAATTATCGGCAAAATCCGCACAAAGACAAAATCTGTACCGTCGAAAGCCATACTGTGTTTAATCACAGTGTTACACACTTGAATGTATATTTGGCTTTCGATGGTATAAGTCTAGTATATATATTAATGTCTCCCATACTTTTGAAATTGTGCCACTCATTACACTTCAGTAGGGTGAAAATTTCCAGTAGTTAGGCCATTATACGTAAAATATTAGTTACCTCATACTCGCTAAGTTCATTTTCCGTATGGATCGTTATTTTGCATAAAGAAAAAATTCTACACATTAGTCGTGTCGAAACCGGATAAATACAATATAAGTATTATTCTTGAAAAATGAAAAGACTTCTTCGTGACAAAGAAAACTAATCTGAAATAAAGATAAAAGATACAGAATTATGAAACAATTGCATATAGTCTTCATCTAACAGTGCTGCTACTAGTTAAAGCCATGAGTTCTTTAAGAGCTTGTTCAAAATCATCTCCAAAACCTTAACAGCATTAAATTCTGTTTGAAATAGATAACCTTTAATGTTTTTATTTACTTACTACTTAGACTTCCATTATAGACATATTTAGTACTCCAACAGATATTTGAAGAAAATTACAGAGCTACGAGATGGAACATAGAGATCGTGGAGCAGCAACTCATTATTACATTTATATATATTACTAACTGATTCATTTTTCGGTCGTACAGTATATATGTATGTATATGTATATATTGTTATAATATAAATAAGTGATTGATAAATTTATGTGTACATTGAATTTTACTGTTTTATAAATGTTTTTAAATCAATTTATCATATGTATAATTAAATCTAATGTGTTTTCAATTTGTTAATGAATATTTAAGATTATTTATAACTTCCTTGTAAAATATATAAATGAATAGATACGTACTTATTTTGTTCCTATTTTTAGTTTATTTTTTAGAAACTAAAGAGTATGGGGTTCTGCACCGCATTGATGAGATATAATCAAGATAAACATATAAAAAAAGTATCTTCCGGCCATAGTATATAAATATCATAAATAAAATAACTTAAAATGAATTTTCCATAGTTTCATTTCTATCTTGAAACTTTGTATGAGGTCTTTGGTATAATAAATTTATTCTCTTCCTTATTTATTTATATTTATTATCTGTGCAGTAATTAATAATATTTACTAAAAATAATACTATGGTATATTCAAAAGAAAATTTATTTGATACTTTGAATCTCTCTATGTTTAAGGACTGTTAAATAAATTATTCTGTTCAATTCTATTATTCAAGATTCAAATTTTTAAATAAACCGTATAAAGAAATAAATAAAACCTTTATTTACCTCTTATTTAAAATGAACATATTTCTCACTATTTAAATTTAATTTATATTCAAAACTCCAAATTGGTATTATACTTTTTAATAAATAAATAATTGTTAATATAAATATTTTAATAATTTTCGCTCTTGTTTTCTATTTTTGGCCAACTATTAATTGATTAACATAATTAAATTATCTACATTTAATTATATCTCTATTATTTTATTCGCCTACAAAATCTTCTTGCCCTTTTGATTACTAAATGTCGTCCATTTCTCATTTAGTTTACTTTAGGTGCATTATACGTGTTTACCATGCAATCGACTAATAGAAAATCTAAACTTCTATTTATAATGATCTAAGGGAAAATTTTCTTGTTCAATGAAAAAAAAAAAAATAATAATAAACAAAAAAGCAACGTTTTTGTTTGAATATTACTAACGGTGAGTGAAAATATTTAATTATAAATCATTAAATTCTACTAATCATCTAATTTGCTATATTTAATATTCTTACAAAATCCGCACTTTAACAATTAAATATATAAATTTAACGATGCACCCTTAACCCTATTTTTCATCCCATACTTCCAACTTTTCATCCTATTATTTCTAACAAAGTTCATTCTTTGAAATCTATACATTTATAACTTCCTTATGCCTTAATTTACATATGTTATTATATATTAAAAATTTACCCCTTTAATACCCTATTTGTAGTGTACATTTTTCCACGAAAATTAATTATACTATCTAATTTCTTAAATATGCCTGATAAATAAACTAGTATTAGTCTCCAAATATTATTTTTTATAAGATTATTAAGTTTTACCTATTTGAACGTCAATATTTTAAAATATAATATATTGCATTTCTAAAACTTTTCCTTGCAATACCTACTTCTATTCAATGTAAATTTAGTTTAGATTAATTGAAACTTAGGTTTAATATCTACTACGAACAACAACAAAGAAGTTACTTCTTATTCTATGTATGTATGTGTAATGGTTAAAAATACTCTCAATTTAAAATGGTTTTACTTCCTATCGACATGAAGAAATATATTCTGGCATTATCTATTTAAGATTCTATGTATTCTATGTTATATTATCGCAAGTAAGTGTTTAGAATTAAATATAATAATACTTAATATATATATTAGGTTGATTAATAATAATTATAGTTTGTTAAGTTTTGGTATATATATTTAAATTAAATATATATAGAAAACTTTAAAGAAGTGTAAATAATAGTGTTAGAATAATAAATTAATAGAGAGTAAGTTGTTTCGAAACAGCATATATTTTAGACTGTGGATGAAGTATTGGTTATCGTTGATTCTTCGAAACAAAACTCTTAATTAATTACCACTGTTTTTATATACACAACGCATCCCAAAACGTTTCGAGTGAATGCTTTTACGAACGTAAAAATAGCGCCTTTTGTTGTCTGATCGAACTATTTAGTCCGATCCCCTCCTCCAATTAGTGGAAGCATTTACAGCTATTGAAGGTATTAGTTAGTTGTTACAAGAGCACGTATTTGAATTTATGTGCCAGAAACGTTGCAATTGAACGAAGAACCGCGCCAAAGTTTTGCTGATTGCTTTTGTCCTCAAGACTTATTCCATTTTGAATACGTCAAATAGTCTGCAGTTACTATAAAGAGGCGTTATATCACCCCTCGAAAGAAATATGGCAAAAGCTTTCAGGTTTCTCCTATTACATACAGCATCTACTATTTTTATCTGTCATATTCGTCTTTACTTGTCCCTCCACCGGTAATTAAGCATCTACTGTATTCCTCGCAGTTTCAGCAAAATTTCTTTATTCCTAAAATTGGTCTAAAATGAAAGCGTCTTTATGATATCGAATAGACACAAAGACATGACTTGTATTTTGAGAACCATCTAAAAAAAAAGGTTTCATATAAAAAATTTCCACAAAACATTTTAACATAATGTAATGTTAATTTTGTTGTTTTTTTCTTCTTGTCAGTTATAAAAAAGATCTTCTATAGTGATTCTGATTCTTGATGAACATGCAAATATTTTATGTTCCCGCTATTTAAATAAAATAAATATAAAAATAAAATCCTCTTCGTTATTTGAATAGGCCTGAGACTTATGACTTATAAGGGAAGTAGCATCTTTATGTAATTCTAAAGTTGTATGTTTAATCCAGTTGCTAGGCGGTGCGCTGTGTTAAAATACAATAAATTGTTACATCATCCCTCGTCCTTGTATAATTACTATTATTATTTCTATTACAACTATTATATAAGGAGCCTAAGAAAATATAAATATAAATATAAATACAAATATATATATATATATATATATATATACATACATACATATACTGAAGACCAGTAACATTTTGGAAGAAAATTGTGCTCATTGATAGAACCGAGAATATTTCATTCCATCTTCAGTTTCTTAATTTAGTAAGTAGTTTCCATTTCAATAGAATTCTACGGTTTTTCTCTTCACATGCTGCTAAATTTAATTGATTTTCTTTAGTACTGTTATGTCGCAAACCTATAACACAACTATAGGTAAAAAGAACGATGCAGAGAAACTTTGAATTTATTTCATCTGAAATATAGAACGTACTACTTTTAAAAAATATAGCCAGGTTTGTTTTAAATGTATGTATATAGGTTTATTGTATTGTGACGCAAGAAGTCAAAATTCAGTGCAACATATAAAGGTTCATTTTACAGAGTATTAGAAACTAGGAGTGGTATTTATTTTATTAGGAAATATTTATTTTAGTATTAATATATGATATGTGTATACTTGATACTTGTCTATTCGCAACTTTAATTGTTATTCAAATTTAATACTTGCGACATAGTTTGTAAATTAACATTACTCGGCCAACTGATAAAAATAACATCATAAAATGTATTTACTCTAAATAGTACTTCCTGTTTGAGAAAATATATTTTTCTACTTTGAAGTAAATAAATATGGCGCCCGTGCCATAACTCAATGCGAAAAGGTACATATACTTTAGATTAGGCAAGCGATGTGGTAAAACTTAAAATATTTTCTTGAAAACAAATATCATAAATAAGAATTATCGTTCCAAAACAAAGACAGTCAGTCCCATCCGGTATCTAATTGATCTTTTAAAAGTAAGTAAGCGGAAATTATGGCGATAAAAGGTAGTCTTCTTCGTATTTTATTTTTATTGCTAGCTTGTTTGATTTGTTTACGTTTTAGAATGTTCGAGTCAATAACAATTTTTGTATCAGTTTTATTAAAGGATCCAGAGTGTCCAATATTTACAAATGGATTCTAATTCCTGTACTGTTTTATATTTAGTCATATAAAGTTGAAAGTACAAGATTTTATTGATTTAATAATTTTTTGAAATTGTGAAGATTGTTTTACATAATTTTGGATAATGAAAATATTCTTTAATTGTATTAGAGAATATCTTAAATAAGAGACTAAACTCCTCCCTAAATATTCTATGCTTTTGTTAAATTTAGCTTATTTTTTGAAAATTAATATTCATTTTTAACGAGTAATTATAATTTCCTTAGAAAATTATTTATTCCAAAGCAACGACTTTTTAAAAGAAAAGGATCAAGTAATATGCATATGTACATGAAATATAAATATGTATTATATTGAATACAAATAATATAATACATAAATATATATGTATAAAAATTATTTAAAGGATAGTATACGAAAATAATTTTGTCTAACTATTAAAAACCTGAAAATGCACAGTTTTATAACAGCATAAAAATACAATAAATTTTAATAAAAACTAAACAGAGATTTAAATTTGTGAGTAAAAACTACGGATTGGGTTATGGCGTCAGGGTGTAATTTTCGGGATACGATATCTGTAGGTCGGTCAAACTTGTTCAGATGTTTGACATATCAGTGGACATTTTGGTGAATTATATTTTATAGGGTGATTTAAAATGGGAAGAAGTAACGTGTTTTTTCGCAGCGTTATGTCATTTCATTTCTGTAAAGGTAAAGTTGAAATGAGACTAAAAGAAAAATATGTGCTATGTTTATGGTGAACATACCAGAAGCAAACGTGCATCTCAAAAGCGGTTTACTAAATTTCATTTGGAAGAAACAGATATTCCTCCCTCTGGTCGACTAGTTTCTACATACATATGTACGTCGACCAAATAGTAATTTAATCGTTTCAGAGCCACAAATCACAACTAGGGAAATCATAGAAAGACTAAATATAGGCCTTGCTTCGGAGCATAAGCATAAGCTTGGTATGCTGGAAAACTCAATGTTTCAGTTCCGTACGAGCTATTGGAAAAAAAATCGAAAACAAAAACGATTCGTTTCTGAAGCGATTAGTGTCTGATTACGAAAAATTAATCGTTTATAATTATATGTAACGAAAAAGATTCTGGAGTAAGGCTAGTGAACCGCATCAACACAAAGTCCTTATCCAAATAATGTTAGGCTTGCGTTTCTATGAAACTGGAAAAGAATTTTAGATTGTGAGCTATTACCACACAAACAAAGCGTAGATTCGAATAAGTATTGCTGTCAGAAAAATTGAAGATAGAATTAGTAAGAAAGCACCTAAAATAACAGCAGAACATTTCTTCCTTGTTTTACAGAAGGCACACCATAATCAGGAAGCACTTTTTCGTGCTTTGCTCTTTGAACGAAAATTCCCTTGGTTTGATTCGTTAGTTCATAAAACACCTTTCCGCACTTAACTACATGTTTTTCATTAGTTGTAAACATAAACAACCATTCTTATCTAGTACTTAATCCCTTTTTCCAGAATAGCGTTCTAAAATGAAATATTTTTAAAAAGCTTATATTTAAAATTATTTTAAATCGGCCTGTTTAATGGTATTATAAATAAAATATCTCATATTTGATATAATTAAATTAGGACTTCGGTAAGACATAAGTATACGAATACATAATAAAAGATAGCTATATGATAACTTATCTACAAATATTTTTGTATATAAATTAGTCTCAAGGTGTTGCAGGTGTTGTTTAGGATCAAGTCTTGGTTTAAGGTAGAATTACGTCCTTTGTAGGCCTTCTCTTCGAATTGCATGTGACTGTATTACAAGCAAAAATATTGAATGAATACTCTACTGTCATATAAACCCATCATATTTTATTTCAACCTATTTATGTATTTCAAATTGAAATATTTTCAAACATGTTTATAGTACATTCGAAATATATATACATATATATATATATATATATATATATATATATATATATATATATATATATATATACACTACCACTCACGGAAGTATGGACATCTATTATATCAAGCAACAACAAGAAAAAAAATAAAGAATATCAACGAAATTGAACAAAAATTAATATTTATTGATTCTTTATATAATAAAAATTAAAATTACAATTTATTAAACTTATTCGTAATATACTTATATATTATATTAATTACAATTTCTTTTCATCGAAGAAATCACCGTTCGCGGCGATTACAGCTTTTGTTATTCGGGACATTCTTTCTGTTAATTTTCTTATTACATCTGGTGTAATGTTATTCCATTCTTTTCGTAAAATATTCCAAAGCTTTTCCTTCGATGTTGGACATTCCTTTCTAACTCTTCTATCGAGTTCATCCCATAATAATTCAATGGGGTTAAGGTCCGGACTCTGAGGTAGCCATGTCGTTACTTTCAAAATATTTTCATTTTTCTCCGTCTCAAGGTAATTTTTACACAACCACGATGTGTGTTTGGGATCATTACCATGTATAAATTTAAAATTATTACCGATTAATACCGCGAACTGAATAAACCTCAGGATGCAAAGTAAGTATCGCTGATCGTGTTCCACTATCAAGCGGCTTTCCCCTGGCATTTTGTAAACAGAAATTACACTATTCGCTTACAAAATAGACAACTTCAAACAAGCACGTTCAGTGATTTACTGATAGGCATAAGGAGGTAGGAATAGGGTAACCGACTCATTTCATTTAAATTTCTAGACTTTAGTCCCTTCTTAATGACCGTACCGCTAATCCTGATTATATATAATCTGGTACGTAGACTTCTGCGGTCGTGGTCCATTCTATCTTCTTCTGAGCTTCCGGGCTGGAACCGCGTCACTGGTATAACTGCCGATGTTTCGTACCCACTCGTATGGGACATCTTCAGGGCTCAACTACTTCTACTGTTTGTTGCACTGAAACTGGTGTAAGTCGATGGTGGACTGGTTTATATATGGGTAATATATAAATATCGACTTATATCAGTTACAGTGCAACAAACAGTAGCAGTAGTTGAGCCCTGAAGATGTCCCATACGAGTGTTTACGAAACGTTGGCAGTTATACCAATGACGCGGTTCCAGCCGGGAAGCCCGGGAGAAGATACTGATTATATATAGTTGGAATTATCGTACAATGCTATTGAGATGCAATATTTGTTAACTATAGTTATTGTTAGATAAAATTGTTTCCATCATATTATTTGAAGAATATATACAAAAACAATACCTATTTGTATTATAACCTTCTTATGAATAAGATATAATAATACTATCGCGATTTATTGGTATTAATATAATTTTTATGATTGTTATATAAAATTTAATCAAGTGTCCATACTCCCATGAGTGGGAATGTATATATATATATATATATAACGATATGTTCCGAAATTTTATATTTAACTTGAAGAATTTTTCTGAAAAATTTTTTTTGATCCTATTTCGATTAACGACGTTTGTGTTTTTATTAAATTAAACGCTCTCTGGGCTATTTGTAAAAACACACACACACATATTTGATATTTTGAACGAAATTATGTGTTTGCTTAATATGTATTCAAAGGTAATATTTGCTAGAAATGCATTGCAAAATAAACATTCACCATCCACTAGTCAGTATAAATTTATTAGCGAGTTTTTACTCTCAATGTAGGCAATAAAATAGTTGATCGTTCAGTCGAAATTATATTAATACGTTTTTTTGAGAATCTTGTATAAATATTATAGGAATTTATTTAATGACATCGGAATCATAGGTCATTCACCATTTGCTTTATTAACTTACAAATTCCTTTTGGATATCTTGTATTTGCATCGTTTTTTACGATCTAATTCAAGTAATAAATTTAAACTGATGACTTATAAACGAGTTATGTATTTAATTAACAATAAATATGTTATAGAATAATTATTTTCATTTTATTAATATAACAAACTGAATATTATGTCTTATTATAAAGGAAGTGAGTTTAAAATAAATTTAATTTGATGTATATAATATTACGATATTATAAGCATCAATGCATTCAAGAGATTTTAGTAATTTTGTGCTTAAAATTATGTATTTATTGTAAATGCATTACATATTGGTTTGATAGCGGTTCATTCAGGTCAATTCAATAGCGATGCTATAAATATTACATGTTATAGATAAAGCGATCGACAAATAACATTAAATTACAATTGCCTTTATGTAGAGCGTTGTCAATATTGGACGAAATGTAATACAATGATATCACGTGATAAATTCAAATTTAGGATTTCCAAAACGTGTTTTTCTATTCCTAGAATGAATTATCTACGAAAGTTATGGGTATGTAATATACACACGTGTAATATACCTTATATGCGAACCCAATTAATATATATGAAATATAAAAGTATATCTAGCAAAATAGGTATATAAAAATTATATTTGGGTATTTGGTTGATGCACATGAATGTCGTTTTTTTTATTTTTATGCAAGATTTTTGGTTTGAAATTATTAACATGACATAATGGGTTAATTTTTGAGAATAACCTGTAGGTGAGTGTTTTTGTGAAATAAACTCTATATATGAATATCCTTCAATTTAAAATTTGTACAAAATCAGAGACTAATCAAAAATATACTAGAAGATGGCCCAATAAGAGCGCCATATTGTCAGGAGATGTATCAAATATGTGTGATAAAAATAGCATAAATGTCAAGTAGACATAACTTCATTATCAAAAATATAGCATTGTATGTATGAATGAACAGCGTACTTTAATACTTAAAACTTATTTTAAATACGAGGCTAGTTTCATGGAAACTTTGCAGATTACGTACAATCTTTGTAGAGAAAATATCCTAAATAGTTTGACAGTTTAGCGATTGACCGAAAAATTTGAAACGATTCGTCGTCGGCCAGGGATGGTTTGTCGGGAATACTTCTGCAGGAGCTGAGAATACAGCAACCTTGACTCGTCAAAATTCACAGTAGTTGACAATTTCAAAAACCACAATACAGCGGATTTTAAAGAATAGTTTTCATATCTATCTTTATAAGGTACAGTTAACCCAGTAGATCGAGCGCAGCCATTTGCTAATCACGCAATGCAAAATTAAGAAGTGGACAATGATGTTTCGAAGAAATATCCAAGTGAAGAGGTGAACTTTTATTTGGATAGGTATGTGAACACACAACTCTCACTTCTGAGAATTCTTGAGAAAAAAATGCACCTAAAAATGTGACTGGCGTGGAGTTATTGGATAATATTTCATAGAACATGAAGTCTGTAGTGCAAGTTACAGTTAATGGTGGCCGTTAGGGCAACATGATAAGGGAGTTTCTGTGACCTGTATTGGTCGATATGATGAAAGTATGTGCTTCTAGCAAGGCGGGGCAATCTGCCACAGAGCACAACTCACGCAATGGCAACTAGAACTGTCCACCAAGATCATGTGATCACTCCATGCGATTTTTGGCTATGGGATTTTGTCGGACGCATATTCCAACCATCTAACGACAACTGATGAGCTTAAGAGTGGAATTCATCATTGGTAAAATTACAGTTCTATAAACTACCTTTGACATGTTGTGGGCCAAACTATAATGTGCAAATACGTTCGCGGGCCGCGTTTAAAAGTAGTGCATTTTAAAGTAGTGTTTTAAAGTAGTGTTCATAATTTTTAGCGATAGATATCAGACATGAAATAATACGATGAATGTCAAATCTTCCAGCGAGCCGGATTCGGCCCGCGGGCCGGTTGTTGCCCACATATGTTGTACAATATCATTAGCATAGACTATATTAACTAATATAAGATTTTCATTAGATATTTGTTTTTGACATAGTTTTAGACCCCTTTATTTCCTCTGTCAATATTATATGAATATGTAGTATTGCTTTTTTAAATTTAATAGGCGATCGACCAGAGACGACAATATTTTTGTGAATTTGATGCAGATATGTACATATACAGTAATTCTTATTTCATGTTTAACATCAATTCATCAGTAAATTTATAGACGGGGTGCAGATAATTATCGAGAGTATTTGTGTGAAAATTAAAAACGTTTTAATTTCCATGCATACTTCGTTTTATATCACACATATCAATTAGAAATATAATAAAAAGAAGCAGTCAAATCGGATAAATTGACATACAGTTACTCCTTGGAATCAAGTATTTATAGGTAATCTAAAACACTTGTCACACATTATCCAAACAGCTTGTATATGCATTTTTATTAATTTTAAATGAATCCTCAAATTCTCTTTCATTTGTTAATTATTATCACATGGATTCAATCTCGGATTTCAACAATGACTAACGAAGGATTTGAAAATCTCATTAGGAGCACGTAATTATCAAATTGTTATTTCCTTAGAAAACAATCTTTGCGTCTGTATCATTCGTTGTTTTTAATTTGTATGTTTCTTTTGGTACATACAATAAATGCCTTTATAGCGGTAACGTCAATCATATTCAAGAAGAAAGTTGATTCAGTATTTGTCTATCGATCCATCACGTCTATATTGTCTTTTGTTTAAGTCCAACGGTTAGTTACTTTTGTTTTTCTTCATTTTATTACGAGGTGTGGCAATTAAATAACGAGACTGATGTGACAAATGTTATTTATTGTAAATAAACTTATATTTAACCTTTATCCTCTTCGACATGCTCTCTTCCCCTATCTATACACCGCTGTGTACGTGGCTTCCATTGTTCAAAACAATGCTGCATCAGTTGTTAGCCTTTTCAACAACTTTGTCGTTTTAGCTTTTACAACAGACTGTGAATGTACTTTCCGAATATTTTCAATATGTTCTGATCAGCCGCCCTCTAGATTTTTTCTTCTCTCTGAGAGGCTTGTAGCCTCTCAGATTCTTTTGACTGGTCTATTAAGTTTCAGGCGAAGCACCTAATTCACCTAATTTCGATAATCACCAGGTTATTCGCAGAGACACACTGTTTAATCCATACTAGTTCTGAGTTTCTTTGCCTCTATACATCTTGCTGGTTATAGCAGTCTGTTTTAGGATATCGTTCATGTCCATCTAAATAGAAGTGGACTCAGTATACCTTATTATTTCACTTGTTTCTTAATTCTATATTCATCAGATTCCAAGTTACTTGTTCTTATACGACTTCTGTTTTCTCATGTAAGCTAGTCATAACTAATATTTAATTATGCTAAATAGTAACATTAGCTAAATACAGATGGCGCTATTGCTACGTTCATATGAATGGAAGAATTCCATGAATACATCTGTAAATATCCATGGCCACGAAATCAATCACACAAAATTGTACAAAGGATATTTATAAATTTTAGTTGTAGTAATTGAAAAATTTACTAAAAAATATTTATGTATATTAATAAGGTAAATTGCTTTTAATTTATCGTTTGATTTTTATAATCTTGTGGCTAAAAATTATTGCTGATCGTTTAACTAGATAAAAAAGAAATAAAAATAGTAACGAAACTAGAATAAATGTCTATTTAGAGTCATGTACATTAACAATATTTTCTACGAAATGAAAGGTACGTGTTATGCAGAATGTTGTTTCCGCAATTAGAAGAAGTTCCCGTATACAGTAACTATTATTCAAACTGTAATTAGTTCGACTTTTGAACAAGGGGATCACTTCCCGCGACAACTTCATTTTATACTTAATAGTGCTTGACAATTTAATAAAGCGAAACTTTAAAGATTATTTTTTGACGTTGTTGGAAAAAACTAGCGTGCCAAGATTATTATTAGAGTATTCTCTGTGAGAGGAGAAAGAAATTGTACTAGTACTTGAGCTAATGTGTAATTTTCGTGTTTACATAAAGAAAGTCAATACATGTACATATGTTATTACCTAAGAAATACTATCATTATGTAGTTATCTCATATTGAATATTATTTAAATGAACAATCTAACATTACATAAGTAATAGGATATTCATTTGTTGCTTTACTATTAAAAATTTGTCATATTAATTTCCTGCTGTTCAGATCAATTATAATTTTTCTTTTACTGTTTTTGATTTTTTAATAGTGACTGTATTTGCTTGAACAAGGTGAATTTTTTCCATTTTTAAGGTTTTGTCGGACTCCATGTTTCTTAATTCCTGTTCGTCGTATCTATATAAGTATAATAAATGCAGTTTGTTCATAGAAAAATGAACTAAAAGACTGCTTCCTATATGCTTCTCCCGAATGTAATTCTATGTAATAAAATTTGGTATAAATTTTTATCTGCGTATTCCTTCCACACAGGAAGTTTTGCCGAAAAAATAAAAGTAACTAGTCTTCACGTATAGTTAGAAATGAAGTTATGTTACGTTAACTTTTCAGTGACATCGGTTTCGTTTTTGAAGAAGGTGAAAGCGATGACACTGAAACATAAGAAGGAACTAGGCTTTTCTCAGAAGTCATCAAATCACAAGCAATAACGATCGGTGAGAAGATCCGACGAAATATATATACGTGCGCCTGCTATAAGATACAACATGGTAGCAAAAGTTGAATAATAGGAACGCGCATCGTAACAGGCAAGCACTTATCTACAAAGAGTACTAGGAAAGTTATGCAATATGACGCAACAATGAATCGTGGAAAGCTGCTTGTTGCTGCATGTTGAGACATGTTCATACGTGCATAGTAGCCGCCGCGCCATGTCGATGGGCTAAGTTATTCATTAGCAGTGAAAGTGTAAAGTGCTTGAAGTTGAAGTTCCCAGTCAAAGGAGTACATTTTTCACAAGATATATAGTAAAGTTAAGTTTGTAGGTGCAGATATAAATTTCTTGAATCGCTGTAAAAGTAGAAATGTTTTCCCAAAATTTATTAAAGTAAATGTTACATCAAATTGTAGAATGAACGAGAAAGTCATTTCATATGCGAAAATGAAATGGTTAAAAATGGAAATGAAATATCTGTACAGTAAAAGAAGTAGATTAGAACTAAAATTATATGAATTACATTTAAAACTAACAAACAATTTAAATCACTTTGAATATCAAAACTGGTGTTGTTTTTATAGGAAAATCGCGGAAATTACAAACCACAAATTAAATAAGAAAATTAAAGGTCTGAACAAGAAATTCAAAAATTTATGCGCACGATCAGACAAGAGTGTCAATAGAAATCCTATAAAAGAAACACTAGTCGTCAATAATTCATCCGAGACTTTTAATCGAGGAGAAATAGACTTACTAAACAAAGGTTTAAAACATTGTTTGTCTTACCGCGAAACCCCTACCGAGGAGGTGATCGCAAGCATCGAAACGGCTATTAAATATTTAGATCCAACTTCAAAAAATTTTCTTAGAGAAGCTTGTATGACTCAAATTAAACAGAACTTACAAGAACAAAAACAAAAGGTAGTGCACCACGAATGGAACTTAATTAAGAGTCTCAGATCAAAAGACTGTTTTTATTTAAAAGCAGATAAAGGGAATAAGTCAGTAATTTTGAACAAAAGCGACTATTTTCCAAGAGTGAAAAACTTAATCTCAGAAGGGCCCTATGTCGAATGTACGAAAATTCCATTAACAAAAATGATTAGGGACACAAAAAACGCGTTAAAAAGTTGTACAAAGTTAATAACCCCGAATTTGAATTATAGGTTAAGTGTAAGTAATCCGTTGATCCCTAGACTATATTGTTTACATAAATACACAAACCAGGCAACTCAATGAGACCAATTGTCTCAGGGATCAACTCCCCTACTTACTTGATTTCAAAATGGCTAGTGAATGAATACAAAAATTTGCCCGAAAAACTTGAAAGTCTCTCAGTCACTAACTCATTAAAATTTATCCAAAGGATTAAAGATTGTAAATTAGAAAAAGGGGAAATTTTAGTATCATTCGACGTAACGTCATTGTTTCCTTCGGTACCGATCCCAGAAACTTTAAAATATTTAGAAGAGCTTCTTCACAAAAATAAGATCGAACCAGAGAAAATAAAGGAATACGTGAGATTAACAAACCTTTGCATGTCCTAAAATTCTTTTCAATTCGAAGGGAGGTTTTGTGAACAAAAACAGGGAACTGCAATGGGCAATTGTCTTTCTCCATTCATAGCGGACCTATTTATGAGTAACTTTGAAATTGAATTAAAACATAAAGCTAAATATTTTCCAAGACTTTGGATCAGGTATGTCGATGATATTTTCGCGATTTTCAATACACATAAATGCAACTTGGTTGATTTCGTTAAAGAGTTAAATTTAAAATTTCCGACAATTAAATTTACAGTAGAAAAAGAAAACAATGACAAGTTGCCTTTTTTGGATACCTTAGTTATTAGGAATAATCTCAAAATAGTAATTGATATTTTCCGAAAAGAAACCAATGTCAATAGATTCATCACGGCGGATTCAAATCATAGCATGCAACAAAAGATGGCTTCATTCAACTTTCTTATTAATCGTCTGATTAATTTCCCACTAACAAATGTAAGATATGAAAGAGAATTGAATTTCATTAAGAATATCGCGAGATACAATGGTTTTGATTCGGAAATAATCAATGGATTAATTAGAAAGGCTAGCATAAGAAAAACAATCCGTGATACCACATGTCTATCACCACAGAGCAATCGGGAAAAGCAGTTTGTTTGTTTACCTTATCATCGTATGACAAAAAATTTAAATTAAAACTCTTTTAGAAAATGCAAAAGACAAAATCGAAGATAATAAAAAGTCGGGAATCTACCGAATTGAATGTTTAGATTGCAATAAACAATACATCGGCCAAACTAAACGATCGATCGAAACCCGGTATAAAGAACACCTTGCGCACATAAAATTCAACCGACCAAAAAAATCAAGTCTAGCAAAGCACGTGTTAGAAAATAACCACAGTGTTAACATGGATTGTTTACATTTGGTAAAGAACGTGTATAATTATCGTGAATTACACACGTATGAAAGCATGCACATCTTAAAGAATAAAAGCCATGTGGTGAATAGTGACCATGGGCCAATGCAGACGACCCTTTACGGTCTGCTTAATGTCCGAAGAAGAGAAACACAGTAATAAATCACATGCAGGTACTTATCGGTCGTGTCCGTGTTTCTTTTTCAATGTCGTTCATCCTAGCTTAAGTAAAACAATTTTTAAAATCTTGTGAAACAAACACACAGTGTACATCTTGTTTCTCAGCAGTGCAGATCGCGTACGTTTGTTTTCGTACAGGTATTTTTCGCCGTGTTTTAGCAAGTGCGACACTTTGTAATTGTCTGTTGATGATGACAACTTAGTTGTCGAAATGCGTGTACAGAATTACAAAAGTTAATGTGGAAAGGGGTTATATTGTATATCAACTTTAGTGATTAAATGTAAAGTGCTTGCGATGGCATCGTGGTTAGTAAATGAGATAAGGGCAGTTTTGCGTTATAATTTCGTGCGTGGTTTAAACATAGACCAGTGCTTCGAAGAAATGATTCTTGCACTAGGTGATGTTTGTTCACGTCGCACAACGATATTCAGGTGGTATAGAGAATTCCAAAGAGGAAATTTAACTGTAGAGGATGCTGAGAGGCCGGGAAAGCCATGAACGTCAGTTACGGAGGAAAACGTTACTACTGAGAGGAAAATGCTTGGCGAGGGACAAGCGAGTGACCTACCAACAGATAGAGGGTCCTTCAGGTCTAAATGCACCAGCAATTCGTTCGATTCTGCATGATCACTTGCACGTGAAGGAACTTTGTTCTTTCTGGGTGCCGCATTGACTGATGAAGAGCAGATGACACGACGTGTGACTTGGTGCCGGAAGATGCTGAAAAAGTTTAATAAGGGACAATCTCGGTATGTGAACAACATCGTGACAGGTGACGACACTTGGCTGTACTATTACGATGTGCCGACCAAAGCTCAAAACAAAGTTTGGGTCTTTGATGATGAGGATACACCCGCAGTTGTCAGAAAATACCAATCTGTAAACAAGGAAATGATTTTTCAAATCGAATGGAATTGTGGAACGCGTCGTTTTGGACACACAGAAGACAGTCACAGCTAAGTGGTATACTGAACAGTGCCTCCCTAAAGTCATTGGATCTATGAAGAACCT
The DNA here is from genome assembly GCA_031893035.1 of Dermolepida albohirtum. Lineage (NCBI taxonomy): Eukaryota > Metazoa > Arthropoda > Insecta > Coleoptera > Scarabaeidae > Dermolepida > Dermolepida albohirtum. The sequence continues at coordinate 267,939 of JAVIWB010003623.1, forward strand.
GCGGCCAAAGTCAAGAATAGATACCTGGTTCCTCCATCACGATAATGCTCCAGCTCACCGTGCCAAAGCCTGCACCGAATATTTGACGACGACAGGATTGAAACTTCTCGAGCACCCTCCCTACAGTCCAGATCTTGCTCCCTGCGACTTTGCACTGTTCTCGCATGTGAAAATGAAGCTAAAAGGGAGGCGGTTTTCCAGTAATGAGGACCTTCTGCGTGCTTGGGACATCGAGTGTGCTTTACTCCCTAGTGAAACTTGGTAGAACAGGTTTAAAGATTGGGTTCGAAGGATGGAGAGGTGTATTGAGTGTAGAGGAAATTACTTTGAAAAAATTAAATAAGCAAAGCTGTATTGCAAAACTTTTCTAGTACCCTTTGTACATTGCGAGCAGCTGCTTCAAAACTTTCAACGATATGAACTATGATGATTTATCTTATGATATTTCATAGTATTCAATATTTTATCTTGTCTTAACATATTATAATTCTGAAAATTCATTTTTTAGTGGTATGTATGCACTTGCTAGTTATTCCAAACTGATGGAAATGATTTTGATTCATAATATTTCATTTCTCAGAAACTAAACAATTTTTAGTGCAAAAAGTTATTTGCTAATTAATTTATTTTACTTTTCTACATACTTAAATGTTTTTATTTCGTTTGGTATTTATCATATAAGGAGTAGATTTATTGTGGATATGATGATTTTAATCTAGTACTCACTATCAGCCAATACATAAGCAGCAAATCGATAGCATTTTATATTTACATACATATATGTATGTTATCGATTTGGTTTATTTTATCATAAGTACCGATAATGTAACAATCTGAGGCCTCTTGTTCTCGAAATAAGAATGTACGTAATCTTTTAGAAGATATTCTATAATATTAACACAGTGTATGGTAAACACGATTATTGCTTTATTGTAATTAATTTCCTGCATATCAAATTTTGTATAATTAATTTGGTATCAAAATATATTTCACTATGATTTATTACTTATTTATATTACATTACGTAGCTATATATAGTGATATCGTTTAATTTGGTATTAAATTTATGCAATTATTTATACATTGCTTGACATGTGTATATGGCTCTTGTAAAGAGAGCTCGAACTAATTCTACAAGTGATATTATATGTTCGATCTTATATCAGTTCTTCTGTTAATTAAAGAATAACGATGACCCACTTTTCTTGTTTTTAATCCTCTTAGTTTAACGCACTTACATTGAACTTTATCAATTTATTTTCTACTAGATAGAAGGAATTAAATACCACAGACAATGGACTTTCTTTTTTTATGTCGTCATTAAATCTGAGAAAGTACGGCTACAAAAGACAATAAAAGATTGAAAATTCGTAGAATTATAATTTAATATTTGTAATTATTTAAGTAATAACAATATGTACTATAAAAACGTTAGATTATTTTACTTTCACTTACAGATATACATTTAGTCAAACAAGACACGTCCTTTACGAAAATTTTTTTAAAATTTACTACTTACACAATAGTCAGCTGTTTCTAATAATTTTTCAGACATTTTGATTGATTACAACAATTCATTTCTAGTTAGTATCAAGTGCAAACCATATGTAAGAGATGTAATTATTTCATGACTTGGCAGGGGCGAATTTTCTACATTGACCACTTGATTCTCAGATTTCACATTTGGTTTTATATTTTTCGAAGTATTGTCTGTGACTCTCTGGTATTTCCTTTTATAAAGCATTGTATCTGCGGATCGAGTCCGAAGGCCGAAGTTATTAGGGGATTCGAAGGAAAGAATTATCATTTCTTCTTGTTTTTATTGACATATTTCTATTTTAAGTGTCCCTTTTTAGTTGAATTTATTTATGCTGTAGAGTACCCCTCTCGTTTAATATATTGAAACTGTTTAATTTGAGTTTCATTACATTCCGTTTTTATCTTAATTTGTAATATTGCTAAAAACGTTAGGTATTTTACCCGAATATGGCGAAATTTTTATGGTAATTAATAATAGAGAAGTTCTTTGCATTATATTCTGTTAAAAAATAGTTTTACAAGGCACATACAGTCTTAAAATTGTTACATTTTCACTTACCAAACTGATACAAATTACCTTTAATATACTATAAACTCTGTATAATATCAATTACCTGGAGTAAATATGATTATCCTTACTAAATAATTTAATCTTTTGGATAACAATAGTTCGATACAAATATTTCCAGTTAATTAATCTGATACATTTCTACAGATGTGTATTAGTCCCAGGCCTTTTGCCACTTGTGTAGAACTGTTGTTAATTGTATTATCCTTACATCGCTAGACTCAGTCGCGAATTTCTCTTTATTATGTTTTATTATGCTCTTCTGTGTCATGTAATCTAGAATTTAATCTTTACTCATGAGAATCTCACATCCGTTTTGTCATACTTGTACATTACAAGCTTTTTTTATATCCTATTATAATATGTTTCTTACAGCCAGTGGCTCTCATTCTTTCAAGAAAGAGAAGCTTCGGAATTGCCCATTTACAGTCCAACATATATTTTGTTATTTATTCAGTCGTTATATCAATTTGTCATTTTGAATTTACCGCGAATTCTGACTCTACAACGTTACGAAGATTTAACAGGGGCTGATGGTATAGGTTACGGGATAAAGAACAGATAAGCTGTTTATTGTCAGTTCAAAACTGTTCTTTATCTAGTCAATATCAATTCAAAACTGTTGATTATCTGTTCGCTGGTGTATTTATTAGTTCAATAATCATAAGAACGGTTAATTTATTTGAAACTTGTCCACGTGTCACCGCTGGCCAATGTTAAATTTTCATAAGGCTGTAGCGACTAAATCCGTGCTTTTCCTTAATTTTTGGACATGTTCAATCAATCGGAAATTGTCTCGGAGAATGTCGTATTCAATTTTCAGTTGTCGTTTTTGTATATTATCATATTACTAAAAGTCTGTAAAGGGGTGTGCGACAAATTTTCGTAGGGGCTGTATTGTTGAGAAAACAACTACTGAAGATTCAAATAGTAACATAAATGGTAGAAAATGAACTACACTGTTCAGCGTTTATACGTATTAATGATTTTGATTTTATAAAGATAGTACTTAGTTCAACAGCAATTTATGAATATTTGTTCCATTGCATTCCCATAAGCTAAAACTCTGCCAGTGGTTTTTGAAAATGTCGAATTTTGACTTTACAAACAATAAACTCATATAATAAATCTAACTAACATAAGTTTAGAACATGCTAAAAACTTCTATATCTAAATAGTTGTTAATGTAAGCCGATAAAAAGGATAATTTTTTTTCGATAGTATGTTGAATACCGATTATATCAGAGAGAAATTTTTAAGAAAAAGATGTTTAAGTCTGTTATTAATGATGATACAATGATGAATTATAAATGAATGCGTTATCGACAAAAGTGGTTTTATGACATATTGTAGACAGGAAGTTTTGCAGACTATTGAAAAAAACCGATAAAAAATTTATTTTTGGAAAAACTAAAATATCGTTACCTATCCTGTGGTTTAACAACTTATGATTTCCATAATGAGTTAACTAAACTAGAGACGCAATTCATAGAGATAAGGTTATAAGCATTAAAGCGCTTAACCACCTTCTTTAGTTAATTTGCACCACTTGTAAAGTAATGTAAGTATATAAAATTTTTAATTCTTGTACATTTCATGTAGAATTTATACATTAAAATATAATTTGCTAATGAAATTCTCAACATTCTACACTGCTGTTCATTTTTAAAATTTTTATTAAATTAAAAAATTTCTATAACTTATATGTAACTTTTAACACCAAAATAAAGAAATTTAAGTCATGACCTACTCCAAAAGTATACCTCTTTGAACTGTCTTACGTATTGTGAATGGGAATTTGTTATTGCAGATTATTTTAGTCAGTTAATAATAAGCATTTAATCGGTTTTTCGGAATATCTTTCCCAGAATATTATTTTATTTTCATGTATTTTTTCACCTAAGATATTCAACCAATTTTACCCTTAAACGATGAAACTATGAAGGATGTTTCTATTTATTATTGCTTTTATAATAGTATGTACATACGTGTTACAATAGATTCTCTTCGAGCTTTTTATAAATATCCGGGATACACGACATCTGTTTTTGATAGACGACAAAATGTGATCCCATATGTGCTGTTTTAGTTGTGGACTAACGCTCTGTGTGATTGCTACACGTATCATCATCACAATAACATTAACACCTAATATTGATACTTCAACGGATCAGCAAGGGAGTTTGAATGATTAGCTTTTGATGAGTAGCGGTTTCTGTATGTAATTTATAAGTGTTAAATATATTTTAATCATCATTACCCCTTAAATAAACTAGATATGTAATAGACATAATATCATACATAGAATGAAAGATTGTAATTTATTTTAGAGTAGCATGCGTTCCAAATAAGTAACGGAGTTTTCTAGCATCGTAAGCACTTTGTTAAATGCGAAAATTCTATGTTATTATTATTAAAAAAAAAGAAATGGAATAGAATAAGAAATATTACACCGTACTAATAAATAGGAAGAAGGAAAATTTTTAAAACGGCACAAGTTAATATATAACTATTGGCTCGTTGTTAGAATTATTATTATTAATTTCGCTCTTTTATATAAGTATTTCACTTAATTACGTATTGACCATTTTGTTCCAATTCATTTTGCCATCTTTCTACCAGCAGGAAGATTCCGCGCTCGTAAAATTTCTAATCTTTACTTTAATTGAACCAATTGATTTTTGACGACCTCACAACAATTTTTGGCGAGCCATCAAATGTGTATGAAGCTCAGAGTCATCATGGTATCTTCTTCTTCTGTTAATTAGTTTTGGCCATTTCTGTTTCATGAAATTATTCAAATTATTCAATTGGTGGCAGTAAACTTCTTAATTAATTGTGGAATTATCTAGTAGAAGCTCAAAGAAAAAACAATTCCTTTGAAATCCCACCAAATAGAGAGTATTGTGCTGATCTTCGAGGAAGATCGGCTTTCGAAGTGCTTTAAGCAGGTTCACTTTTTCTGCTACAATATCGTTTACGTTCAGTATTGTTGCAAGTAATCCATTTTTAAACCCATTCGCTTCAGAAATAGTTGTTGTTTTTTCACATTTTAGCAGAAAATCATAGACATTAATGCTATAGAGTAAAACATACTTTGAGAACAGATGAACATCAAATACCCATTTTTTTCTAATTTTTAATATTGTAATATTTTTGTCATTATTTGTGCGTTCACGAGTAAAGCGTTAAAGTAACAAAACGTTCTTTTCGATTACTCTAAACTTTTGGCTAATTAAGGCTACGACATGTGTTGTAAAAGTTTTTGTAAAAAATATGAAAATCTAAATTAGTTGTTACATTGTTTCTCAAAGGCATCTCCTTTAAGATCTATTTCAATTCTGTATTTCTATACTAAAAACCATATTTTTCAACCAAGTACATATTATGTAAAACCATCGACAGAATCTTCAACTATTGAAAGGTGCTTCCTAAATTTTATTTTTGACAAACAAGAACAAAAAGAACTCAAAAAATGATAAATCATAGCTATACGATTAACGAGACATTAAGTCCACGTTTTTATCCTTCTAATGCAGGATTATTTTTTCACGCGACTCTGCAAGAATTGGCATCGTTATGATGAAGAACGATATGAAAATCGCAGTTTGTTTTATACAATTCATCAATAACCTATGGGAAACAAATTGTTGTTACGTATACTTGAAGTGATGACTCGTAATTAAAAAAAATAAAGAAAAATGGGACCATTTTTTTGAGGTAGTGTGATAATTTACAACTTTTGTTGGGTTAGACTAATCTCAGAACATTCAAATAATAGACTAACGGTTACCTCTTAGGAATAAATTCGTGTATCACAAATTGTGATGTTTTGAACGAAATTTGAATTACTTTGGTTGAATTTTTCAAGCACTTTTTGCACCAAATCTATACTTGTTTCATGCTAATCTCTATGGAAGCCTAAATTTTGCTAAATAATACATACTAGATATACCGGAAAGTCATTACCGGTATTTTCGTAAAAAAACTACATAATTTTCAAGAAAATGGAAAAATTTATTTATTCAAAGTATTGGTCATTCGATTCTACACATCTTGCCCATCTTTCAGGCTATTTATGGACGCCATTCTAAAAAAACTGTTTGTCCTTTCAGCAAAACCATTCATCGAGCCACTTTCTAGCTTTTTTGAAATTGACGATGCGAAAAGGTGACCCATCTAAGTGCTTTCAACGCTTCCTTGACCGATTTTGCTGTATAAGACGGCGCGTTATCGTGCCGTAAAATCACTTTACTGCGTTTTCGGGTCCATTCTGGACGTTTTTCTACTAATCCCTGGTTCTAATTAATAATTTGTTGTCGATAGCGATCAGTATTAACTGTTTCACCAGATTTCAATAGTTCGTAATAAACCACGCCACTCTAGTCTCACCAAACACAGAGCATTGGCTTGCGTCCAAAACGATTTGGTCTTGGAGTCCATAGGCCGGCTTCGCCAAGTGATGATCGTGATTTTTGCGCTTAGGGTTTTCGAAATAAATACATCCATCATCACCCGTCACTGTTCGATGCAGAAATGACTCATGATTATACCTTTGAAGCAGCATTTCACAGACGATTTTTCGATTTTCCATTTGTCTGTCATTCAATTGATGTGGCACTCATTTTCCCATCTTTTTGATTTTTCCCATTGCACGTAATCGGTCGCTAATCGTTTCTTGGGTCACATTTAACACTTCTGCCAATTGTTTTTGAGTTTGGGTCGAGTATTCATCCAATAACACCTGCAGTTTCGCATCTTCAAACTTTTTTGGTTTACCAGAACGTTCTTTATTTTGCACATCGAAATTACCACTTTTGAATTGTCGAAACCACGCCTCACATGTTTTTATAGTTGGAGCATACTCACCGTAACTTTCTACTACCAAATGATGCTTTCAGTGACTTTTTTCTTTTGATTAAATAAGAAAAGTAATGTGTGCCGCAAATGCACTTTTTCAGGCACGAAACTTGATATTTTCAAAGAACTTATAAATCTACGATAGTGTTACTTTCGCAAAATATAACATGCATGGCTTTGAAGCTTGATATCAGTAGAATAAAATGATATATGTGTTAAAGCATAACATTACATACTCAAGCCTAGCGACATCGCTTAGAAAAACCGGTAATAACTTTCCAGTACACCTGGATCATTGGTCGATATATTATTATTAACACAAAACAAAAGTCGTACAAAATTATAGCAGAAATTGTTCATGAGAGAATGATATTTTTTGCAATAAAGTAAAAATAACATAGACTCGCTTCACTTTAATCTGTTAGAAGTGCTTAACCTACATGTGAAATGTCATATTCAAATACGCTACCTGGTATTTAATTTAGCTCTCTATATACATAATATAATACATTGAATATTGAAATTGTATTTTGCATCCAGTTTATTAATATAACTACGTGATACATAATTGATGGATGTTATTCAGCTGCATTAGTGAAATCTTGATTTTATTAAAATTTAAGCAATTAGAGATGAAGAAAATGAAGATTAGTAGTACAGGCGGAAAGAATACAATAATTTAAAGTTAAAAAACACAGAAAGTTAAAACACGAAAAATATTTATTTTACAGAAGCATGTGAAAATTAAAAATATTTTGCAAAAAAAAAGACGGGAGCAACTTAAACTCGAATTACCAGAAACACAATATTTTTCTAAATGTATAAATACATTGTTTTTATATTTGAAATAAAACAAGGAAAAGTAGAAAAGTCATGCTTTAATATATTGATGTCTTTATCTCTGACAAGACACTATTTAATTATATGAACAATGGATTTCTTTACAAGCAGTCATTATAAGGAAATATGAACGTTAAGAAACTGACAATTTATACATAATGGGGCGATTACAATTAATAATATATGCATCAAGACAACAAAAGTTGCTTTTTTTTAACTCGTTAAAACTCATTACATGTTCTATAGAATAGTAAATTAGTATTTTAATGATAGCATAAGTTAAATTTTAACTTATTTTGTGTCTATAAATTTATAAAAGATATTAAAATCAGATTTTAGAAGTAAATAATACAAAGAATATATATATTACTATATATATATAATATATATTACTATTTGATTATAAATCTTTGTATTATTTACTATATATATATATATTATATGTACATACATAGATAAATAATATAATTAATATCTTATTTATTTACTCTTTCTCTGGGGATGATTCCCTGCTTCATGGCTAGAAACAAGCATACAAGTAAATCAATGTATCTTCCGGCTATAATATTTAATAAACCTATTTTATAGTAATTCTTAAATGAATTTTATATATGTACATACATAACTATATGTTTATTTGAAATTTTATATTTTCTCTAATACAACACATTGGCTTTCTTTGATGTTGTTTATTATTATAATTAAGATAATCTAATTAAGCTATAATTCTCTTCTCTAATGTAATAGAATTTAATTGAAATATATATTAGATCGTTTATATATATTTTTACTGACTGCTTATTTAAATTATTAAACTTGTTGAAATAAAAAGGTTTAAATTTAATTAAAAGCCATTGAACTCTTACTTATAATAATAACGTCAATTAATTACTTTCTTCTAAATTCTTAATAAAAATTATTACTCAAACCGATTCAACCTAACCCTTTTAACTTTGACCATCATAATTTTAATTATATTAATTAAGTTAATATATATATATATATATATATATATATATATATATATATATTTAAATATATTTAAATAAACAAATCCATTCTTCTATTACTTGATGTCATTTCCAGACTACGTAAATCTTTGCAACTTGTACATGCGCACCATCCATATAATATTTGCCATTCATCATGTTTGTTATTATTTATATTTGCACATATGAGTAATTTTAATTTAATAGTTTTTTTTACTTTTACTAACTTTAATAACACCTTTCTTATCAGTATGATTGTTTTAGAATAAATAATATTGTTTTCATTATAGCTTTCATAAACGTTGTAAGTATCTACATATATCTTTATCACTGTTTACTTTTACGTACATCACTTGTTTTTAGGTATATAATAAATGTTTACTGTCACCTAATTACACTGGAATCCCCTAATTTTCAAAGGCAAGTCTTATTTATATGTTTATTAAGGACTTTTGAATGGGCCGATAGAAACTTAGCATTTAACCAAAGAGATATGTTCTCTTTATTCTTATGAATGGTTAGTAAATTAAATTAATTAGAAATTTTTGAATTATACAGCGTGTTTCAAAAAGGATATACGTATTACGAAGTATTATTTTGTCCAAATTATCGATCGCTGCGTCTCGGCTCGGCTATTGGAGAAACGAATACATAGTCTAATTTATTTAATAGCCGCTAGATGTCAGTTGTCTTCTGTTTTTCTTGGTAACCGTCATATGTTTAAAATGGCTACTCCGCAGCAGAAATCGTTTTGTGTTCTCGAGTTTGCGAAGTGCAATTCCGTGATTACAGTGCAAAGACGTTTCAGGTTGAGCTACCAAATAGATCCTCCAAATGGGTGGAACATTCGCAGATGGTATCGACAGTTTGTAGATACAGGACGTGTATGTAAAGGAAAGAGTACTGGCCGCCCTCGTGTTTCTGAAGAAAATGTTGCACGAATTCAAACTGCTTTCCAACGTAATCCTTCAAAATCAACTCGTCGTGCCAGTCGGGAGTTACAACTGCCTACAACAATAAATTAGCGTGTTTTGAGACGTCAGTTGGTTATGAAGCCGTACAAGTTACAGTTGTTACAAGCTCTGCGTCCTGATGACAAACGGAAACGTGTGGCATTTTGTAACAAGATTCATGATGCTATTGATAATGATAACTCTTTCGCACAACGTATCGTGTTCAGTGATGAAGCGACTTTCCATGTTAGTAGGATATCAACATAATCTTACGTTTTTTCATCAGTTTAATTTTTCATATAAAATTCATAACAATAATACCTCCTTAAAATATGTACATTACCATATTGCTCTATATTTCCCACTTTACAGATAATGTTATCTCTTACCCTCTTATCTTTGTAATTATTTAAAATCAATTATATATTTTGATCATATAAGCACATAATAAATTTCTATATTTTTCTATTTCCTTATAAACGAATCCATATTAAACATAACCTTCTTTTCTAATACAATAAACAGTTTTCATTATTTTTATTGTAATAATTTTGAAACATATCTAAAATTTCTGACATTTCCCCTCCGATTCCTACCTATGTATATCCAATATTAATTTACCTGGCATTAATTGACAATTATTCTGTTTTAGGCTTATTGTCCACTATGAACGATTTACAAGAATTACTACATATTTGAAATTTACTGTCATCTATACTTTAAAATAATATAAGGTTTTATTTTATATTGACACCATGAACTATTTTCTTCAACATTTATAAAAAATTAAGTGTTTAGAATTTAAATAGAATAATACTGTACATATTTATTCAATATATATATATATAAAATTTCTGTTTGATTAAAATTCAATCCATATACAGCTGGTCTTAAATTTAAGGACTACAAATTTTGTATTCTTAAATTACAAGTTATTGCGTAGCAGAAAAAAGAACCCGAATATTAAATGTAAATAACAAAGCAACCTTAGAAGACTACAAACACAACGCTTATTTCGTAGACAATTTAGGATCGGTCGACAAAATTCCTGAATGAAAACCATTTTGTTGTGGGTCACGAATTTGGGAGTTCGAATTTAAATATGTAGCTGTCGGACAGGTTTCAGAGAGAAAATCGGAGAAGAGTGAAGGGAGTCAAACTAGTGCACAATTTCTACAGCATTGCGTAGAGGAGGAAAGCATTTGGAGGATGTTATTTTCAAAACTTAGTGATGATGTGTATGTATATGTACTAATATAAAGTAAGTGGCATTGCTCTTTCTAAATATACATTTAAAATAAAGAATATTTATTTTTCCAATTTTGAAAGACATTACCAATATTCTATATACTAAATTGCAAATGCCAATCTCCTTTGTTCCTGTTTTCAGTACAAGAAATAACGTATGTGTGGTTAATAAAGTATGTAGAGATAACATGTATGAAAATCAAACACAGTCGTGATACTGTTGTCATAAATAAAATCAAATATAAGAGCAAGTCGACATGCTCGCATACACCTTCGACAAAGTAATTTAAGGAGGATGGTATTTTGAATACACTGAATGGTGGATGTTGATAAATTTATATACTTTATTATAATTTACTTTTCAGTATACTAGCAGTCATATCAAATGTGGTTTATATAATGTAAGTATTCTAGGCCATAATGTATATAAGTACAAATATGTTAATACATATATATATATATATATATATATATATATATATATATATATATATCGGATGATGGATAGACATCAGAAATAGTAACTAAACACTTCACTACGTTTGCCACTAGTAAATTAATTATATGTAAGGGTTATTTTATATGTTTAAATTGAGCTTCTATATTTTCAACAGGTAATGTATGCATGAAACTAATCTACTTATATGAGTTGGATGTGTTTATTACAACTAAAACGTGTTAAATTCGGGAATTTCAATGATGGGAAGCTTTAACGCGACCATTTAATGTGATTTATAATTAGAGACTGTGCGTTTATACTGAAATATTGAGTGACAATGTGGATAAACGAGCACAATATCAATTGTCGATGTTTTATACCATTTATTTGGTCTTGCCGTTTTATTGTGCAATAAAAAAATCTCTTAACCGTTGTTCTATTGTATGATATGATAGAGTAAGTATTTTAATGCATTTGAGCTGATTCATGCAGTATTTTCAAAGATTAATTTTATATTTTGGATTACATAAAATGTTTATTACCTTCTTTATTTACTGACGCCCATAAAAGCAAAAGTATAGTCTCTGTACTACATGCAACTAAAATTATGTGCAATTAATTATAAACAAAATATTTTCTATTCTTAGCTTTTTCAACTTATTGGTAAACATCTGTATTATTAATAGATTTATAGTATACGTGACAAGCGTTTTGATGTAAGCGTGAATGTGTATTTTGAGAACGAACGTTTTATTTCCAAAAAAGTATATACAGAATATTGATTTTTCTTTCGAACAAGTGTTAGTGTTTTGGATAGTCATATTACACAAAAACGATTAAACGCAAAGAAGAAACAACAAGTAGAGTGAGAATCAAATTGAAGTTTATTCTGTTTATTCAGCGAATATAAGGATATAAATTACAATGTGCCGGGAACTACCAGTTATTTAGCTACGTTCCATCTCCTAAGTCAGGATTTAAAGGTACATAAAACATTACTATCTTGGAACTTGTTTTTTATTGAAAAATGAAAATAAATTAATTAAATTGTCACGTAAGTATATATTAGAAATTAAAAATTATATATTAAATACATTACTTATTTTCGAGATTTTTTGGTGAAATATTTTGGTAAATAACTGTTTTAAATGAAAAAAAAAAACGCTACTAAACGTGGATTGGGTTAGACAAATTTGTGGCGCTTCTAGTTAGATTTTGTTTGTAAATTGTTACATATAAATGACACAAAACCAATGTAAACACACTCTTAGGGTTAGTACGAAGACTATGTATAAATAAAAGGTATATATATATATATAATGAAATAATATAAAAATTATTTAAATTAACCATTTGGTTTTCCCTTCTATAATATATGTGTTAACCCTTTAATGACCATAGGGACACACAAACACATACAAACCAAAAATACTGGATAGCTCAATAGCGAAAAGAAAAATAGGTGCCCATTTTGCTCTTAATTAAGTCGTTTGCGTATCTGTTCTTAACGTATTTAATTAAAACAACTTCGATTGCACCTTTTTTGATTTACTGTGTGTGAAAGTCTACAGTTTTCGGGATACTGTGTTCGAGAATTGTGCAAAGTATAAAAGTGATTTTTAAAATTTTATATCGCAATATATACTAGGCCTGGTAAGTGCATTATTATTATACTTAGTTATAAAATTATTAGTTTTGCTGAGTATATTGATAAATAGTCAATAACATAAAGGGATACTGGTGTCCCTATGGTCGGTAAGTGTGAAATTCTATACACTTATTGAGGTAACGACTTTTTTTTTCATGTTTTAGTTTCAAAATATGCTTTTTGGACACTGATTCATACTAAATATATCAAATGATTATAGTTATGCAAATAGCTTTATGGTCGTGGAAGGGTTAAAAGCTACTTTACAAAAATCGTTAACTATAATATTCACAAAGTAAAACAAAATCCCCATAAAAATGTGTATATAAGAGCGTTGTGTTCGTATTGTTAAATAATTTATAGCTACATATACTATTCGAAATGAATAACCTTAAACCACTTTTCGCTTCTTGTAATCACCGTAGTTAAAGAGTCAAGTTATGCACCAAAATACAAATAGTATTTATATTGATTAATATTTAACTGCTAGATTAAGTTTACAGCCGCATATATCACAATGATTTTTTTTTCTTAGAAACATAATGTTATTGGATGGTCTTATAATAACATCGATCGCGTGTTTATACAAACCAAATATTTTACAGCACATACTACAAGTCACATATGTTACATGCACACATTTTGATCGCCTTCCTAAATAAAATTGTTTTTCTAACAACTTGGTCATTACAATAATTTTATATTATCAGCCGCTTAATTAACATGTACATAAATTCTTCTATTATCACGAAATATAAACGTATGACAAATACATGAAGTATCTATACTTCACAGTCTTTTATCAAACCAAAATAAATTCCGATCATTTTCACCATATATTACAATACATATGTTTAACAAGAAATCACATTACGAGTGACTGAAACTAGTTTGATGTACACAGAGGTCTGTCTAGACTTGAGGGCTACGTTTCCAACCTCACGTATACAGACGTAAAGATAAAAGAAAACGAGAAGAAAGTAGAATACGAAGAAAAAATAGCCATTCACATCTATCTTTAGTGAGTATCTGTTTACTACCTGTTTCTGTTGGGTCCAGATGGGGAGGTTACCGTCTATCTATCCCATTTCTTATTCCATCGATAAAGAAGCACGTAAAGAAGAAAAGGTCGACATCGATAAAGATTTATCATCTAATGTAATCTGGACGTATTGAAAGTCTTACCGGTTAAAAAGGTATATTGTATTGTGTGGAAGATATACCGTTTTAAATCAATATAAAACGCTCAAGGGAAATCTGACCCTTTAAATAGTAAAACAGAGTTTACATCTCTTCAAATGTTTTTGAATATTTGAAATAATATCTCTCTGCTGAACATAATTTCTTTGAAATAATAAGACACCTACTCAATGATAACGGTAAAACAAAACATAGTTTAAAGCAGGATTAGTAGTTTAATGTTTATTGAGGTGTCTAATGTTCAGTTAGATAATTATAAACATGCTATTGATTTGATTACTTTCGCATATTTTTCTTTTTACATAAACATGTAGCTTATAAACACACTAATATTTATATCTTTCATTATTTGTTAAAAATTTTTGCATCACGTAAATATTTTAACAATATTTTTTGCAAATAATGCTGACTGAAGGACATTTTAGGTATTGTCAAAGAAACAATAAAAGCCAGAATTACAAAGTTGTGTTCCAACACCGATGTATGTATTTTAAAAGGGATGTGCCTCTGAAGAAAAAAAGCAGATTTCTTTATTAAACATTGTTTTTTTTTGCAATTACTCATTTGAGTCATTTTTAAACATCCATATTAGATTTTCTCAGCATATTGACAGATATCAATAGATAATTCGCTATAATTTTAAAAATAATCTGTTAACAATAAGTTTTATGACCGATGATAACGAGTTTAGCTTTTTGTTGTTTAGTAGGTGTTTACTGGACTTGAAGTCAATGATAAACATAATTTAAAATATTTTCTCTTCATAATGAATTTATTCTATGTATTGCTATAGAGGTAATACCAGTAGCAAACTATCTTTGATAAGATACATCGGTCGCCATCTCATCATGTTATGGATATGGGCCACATTTATTGGTGCTGTTGCGATAACAGGCCTTCCCCTATATTCGATTGAAAGATTTAGAAAACATAATTTCTTATGCATAAATTAAAGGAAGAATTGGAGTCGAATATAAAAGTAGATTCATAAAAGTGAAGGACTTATTCTCATAAAGACTCAAGTTTAGAATATGAACTGTAGGTATAAGGCAATTGAAATATGGACATTGAAAAAAGCGGATTTCTAGAAAATGGAAGTATAACATATTGAAGATGTCTAATAGCCATAGGATAATTAGGAGCAAGGCTTAAATAAGTAAGTATATATCTTGAATTAGAAAATGAACGTTTGTAATTTTAACGAAGTTCGAATAAGAATGAGAAATGAAAACAAGATTGTTTGCAAAGAAAACCCAAAACATAAATCGCCCTCATACTACCTCATGTAATTGTTAAAAATTAAGGTAAAGGGTTTAAAACATAGAATGTTTGTTACTAAACACTTTACAAGATAGAATGAATTTCCATTAGTGCTTTTCCAACAATACTATCTTTACGCGACATTGGATTTCACATCTGCGATTGATTTAAACGCTTTTCTTGGAGAAAAGCTTTGATAGAGTAACTTGATTTTTCTTGTAACCGCCTAATTGAAGATATTAATTTATAAATAAAAATATCTTATCGATAGTGTCATCTGTATACGATGCCAAGACTGTATTTCAGATTTTAAAATACGTATGTATAGCGATTGACAAGTAAATTCCTGGGGACGTATGACATTGTTGTAAGACGATAGTGAGTTCATAGGTGGAAGAATAGCTAAAGTATATTAATACTGGTTTTCTTGGCGATTGTGTCGTATGCTACATCTTTGTCTAATATATTAGGTGTAGCCAAAATGTATCTGAAAATAAGTTATCTTTCTAGCATACTGAAAATTGTATTACCTTGTCGACCTACCCAAGCAAAAAGTGAACGACCGTTGGCGTCTGCGAAATTCGCATTATTCGTTTCTCGGTTCCATCAGTTTTCAAGCGACGGTTGTCTGGAATAGGTGATATCAATCACCGGTAATTTTATGTTATATTAAGATTAGGAGTTTTCTTCTTTATATTAAAATGAAGGACCGGCATTGCCGGAAGAAAAATGATTTATAATTAAACATTTTTAGGGTGGGATTTCGGCGAAAAGGAATAGATATTTATTTGCTGTCAATTATCCAAAAAGACTTATTTCTAGAGCCAATACGATTCATAGCACGGTCCAACGTTTGGAAAGAACATTTACTTTGATGCATAGTGAAAACAAAATACAAACATGTGCTTTGGTAGGATTAAATCCTACTATGTCATATCGATAAATTGCTCGTGGATTTTGTATGAGTGACACGACAGTTCAAAAGATTTAAAAAAAGAAATGCCGGTCTTACAAAATATTAACAACAAAAGAAATTATGCCCTAATTAATTAATGCTATTATTCCTATTAACATCATAAATTACATAATTCTTTAATTAAGACATACTAGAAACTTTATATCACTGCCGTCACGAGAACTCAAGTTTAGCGCCTTTTACAATCATCAAGTTTGTATATTCATTTATTAAAACTTTCACTCTGTATGTAGTCCTTAGCAAATTTATTGTCTTTTATCGAACTGTCGCATACATTTCGACCCATTAAAATTATTAATCCACCTGTTTAAAACACAATACTGCACAGATACTTAAGAGATAAATCTCTGTAATTCTTTTTATCTAAACTAAATTCGTTTATAATTCTTTTTGTCTTGATTTATTTTTAATGGAGGCCTAAAATAAGTGATCAAGAAACAGAATTTTGTAATGATACGTTACAAGATGTTAAATTAGGTGAATATTTCAGGATTACCAGTTCACTCAAGATTATTTACTATCTGACAAAAAACTATTAGATAAGTAGTGGTAATAAGGTGCAACTAGAAGATTCGCTAATTATGGTCGATAACACTCGTCACCTCTTTTTGAAAAATAAGTTTTATTTTAATACAATGGTTTTACTATAATAATTTTATTTAAAACAGATGACGTAATAACTGTCTGGAAAGTAATTCTTCGTTTATTTTACAGACATTAATTTTCTATATTTATTCTAAGAAACTAATCTAGTTTGAAGTCACCTGATGAATTGTCTTAACTAAAACGTACGTAGGTATTTAAAATATACAGGGATGGTTCTAAAATTAATATAATAAAATAATAATCAGTTATTGTTACTAATAATAATTTGTAATAGGAAAAATAAGAATTATACAATTCCCCTCTGGAAAAATAAATATCTTAATTTTAAATTCTGATAATCATAGCTACTCCATCGAGATGAATTTTATGTTAGTCAATCGTGCTTGGTGCATTTATAAGTTACATATGCAACAGGCGTATGTATGAATCCTTAAATAATTATTAGGCACTACTTGTTTTACTAAGTAATGAAGCGTTATATATAATTCTCTATATCATGTAAATTATATTACATACATAAGAAATAGTACAAGGTTGAATCATTTTCCATACATGTATGAATTACAAACGTTTGCATATTTTATTTTAATTGACATTAATTATTATTTGAACGTTGACCATGTATCTATAATTAAATTGCAATTGTAAGTAGAACTTCGTCAGGATCGAAAACAAGTTTACTTGCTTTGTAGAAATGAAAAAGATACCAAAGTTATGAGAATGCTTTAGAGAAAAATATATATAATGACTACAGTTATTAAGAGAATTACAAAGAGACTAGAAATAATATGATAAATAAGGATATGAGTAACAATTGAATCAATTTACCCTTCATCAGATTTCTATTGAAGATATGGGTATGGTGTGCTAAGATTGTGCCAAATTGAAAAGAAAGACAATGCGCGCCTTGACTTTCTCGAGAAAATCGAAAATGACGCAGGCTTGTCCAGCCGATGAAACCTAGATTTTCGAGTACGATCCCAAAACAAAAAGACAACGTGATACACTAGCATCCTTCCTCGACCGAAGAAAGCTAGAATGAGCAAATCAAAAGTAAACCCCATGTTCATTTGTTCTTTGTCAGTAGGGGGATTCTTTGCAAAGAATTTGTGCCTTCTCTAGGACAAACTATCAACCACGTCTTTGGAAAGCTTAGAAAAAAGAGATAGTTTACCAACCTGGTCTTGGTCTATGTGACTTTTTGTTCCGAACGATTAAACTCTATTTGAAAACAGATCATTTTAGTACTGTCAATAACATATAAAATAGTAGCCGATTCCAATCGAAGCCTTCCAGCACAGCTATGAAGATTTGAAACAACGCTTCTGTAAATCTATATCTGCGTGAGAAACTACTTATGTACACAAACAGAATTAAATTGTTGCAAAAAGACTCAGACTCAGACTCCCATTACTTTTCTGTCAAATCTCGTATAACGGATATCAGATAATTAAACAGTGTCACAGGTTCGACAGTGTTTAATTATTTGCTGCTGATGACAACTTAGTTGTCGAAATACGTATACGGAATACGAAAATTAATGTGGCAAGGGGTTTTATATCAACCTTCAGTAATTAAGTTAATCAACCACAGGCTCCATCAAAATTACCTAATTTTAGTTAACAATCAAAAAGGAATGCAAAGACTATTCAAGCGTTACTAAACAAGTTACCAACGTGACTGTGGCGCTTACTTCCTTCCTTTGCCTCGTTGTAATTAAAGTACGATTTATTGGTTTGCGTTTATGTTTACATTCTCTGGCACAAAAGTTGTTCGATAATAAATAACTTTCATTTTTTATTGTACCTATAATTCGAAGGCATTCGCTTTACTGTTCACAAATGAAAATACGTTACTACACATGTATGTACATATGTCTGTTCCAACAGATAGTAGCAATAGGATTGAGTAAGAAATTCCGAGCAGCAATCAGCGGTTTCGTTTCACCATATACAATAAGTGCAATTATATATATATATATATATATATATATATATATATACAATCATATGTGTGTAACTATGTATATGTTGAAGCAATATATTAAATGAAATATAATACTTCTGATGCTTTACTATGATATAAAAATATTTATTGCGTGCAGAGAATTCTTAATTCGTTAGTCATAACTCAGTTAAATTACAATTTCTTAATAAAATAAACATTTACTCCGTCTGTATGCATGTATGTAAGAAATATAAATGAAGTATATAAATTTTCTCTGGAAAATAAATTTAAATTCTTGCAATCCTCCTCGAGTAGTATATGAAGTTGGAAGTTCATGTTGACTATAGGTTTTTTTGGATTTAACAAGCTTTTTAGATTATTATGTAGTTTTATTCATATTATACTGTTTATTTTTTTAAGTGTTCTGCAACAATAGGCTAACACAAGTGATATCGATTTCCCTGATAACATCATAAATGCTTTTATTGATTTACATATTGAAAGACAACACAGTCGTCATGAACAGTGTGCATAATAATATACATACAACTATATAGCTTTCGAAAATATTTCATTAAATATGTTATTAATAAATAATTGAAGTATTACTACAGCCCCAAGATATTCCAATTTTCCATGTTTAGTTTTTAATTTCAGACATTTTATACCCTTTATACCCTAACTAATTTTGTTAGAACATGTACATATTTCATTTGCAAAAGCACTAGGAAAAACATAAATTTATCACTAAAATACATTGAAACTTCCACTTCTCCATTTGTTTTCACATATGTACTTTTTACTGTGAATATAACACAGAAACAAGAAGAAGATATACATAAACTATGCTAAAATGATACTAAATAACTGTTGACACACAGCAGCCTATAAGTCGCATAGATTTTGTTATGCTCGAACTTCGGTTTAATTCGCTAAGTGATTTTATTTTTAAATGGAGAACACTAGCTCAATCGACTAGTAGCCTATACACCAAGTATACCGGAAAGTCTACCGGTTCTAACAGATGTCCCTAGGTTTAAGCATGCAATGTTATGATTTGACACACACGTAATTTTATTCTACTGACATCAAGCTTGCGAAAGCAACACTGTCATAGATTTATACCTCTTTGAAAATGTCGAGTTCAGTGCATTTGCGGTACGCATTATTTTTCTTATTTAATCAAAAGAAAAAGCCGTTGAAAGTCATCGTTTGCTGGTAGAAACTTATGGTGAGCATGCTCAAACAATAAAATCATGTGAAGCGTAGTTTCGACAATTCTAAAGTGGTGGTTTCGATGTGCGAGACAAGGAAGTTTCTTGTAGACTGAAAAAGTTTGAAGATGCGAAACTGCGGCAGTTATAGGATGAAGACCCAACCGAAACTCAAAAACAATTGGCAGAAGCGTTAATTGTGGTTCAAAAAAGATTAACGATCGATTGCGAGCAATGGGAAAATTCCAAAAGATGTGAAAATGGATGCCACATCAATTGAATGGAAAATCGAAAAATCGTCTGTGAAATGCTGCTTCAAAGGTATGATCGGAAGTCATTTCTGCATCGACGGGTGATGAAAAATGGATTTATTTCGAAAACTCTAAGCGCAAAAACTCGTGGTTATCACCTAGCGAATCCGCCCATCAACTTCAAGGCCAAAGCGTTTTGATCGCAAAACAATGCTCTGCGTTTGGTGGGACCAGAGTGTCGTAGTCTATTACGAACTGTTGTAACCTAGTGAAACAGTTAATACTGATCGCTACCGACAACGAATTATCAATTTGAACCATGCGTTGGTAGAAAAACATCCAGAAGGACCCGAAGCCACGGTAAAGTGATTTTACAACACGATAACGCGCCATTTCATACAGCAAAGTCGGTCAAGGAAGCATTGAAAGCACTTGGATGGGACATAATTACGCACCCGCCATACTCTCCAGACCTTGCTCCGTCCGACTATCACCTTTTTGCATCACTTCGCCAATTTCGAAGAAGTTAGAAAATGGCTCGATGAATGGTTTTGCTCCAAGGACAGAGAGTTTTTTTGGGACGGCATTCATAAATTGCCTGAGATATGTAGAATCAAATGGCCAATACTTCGAATAAATACATTTTTCCATTTTCTTAAAAATTATGTAGCTTTTTCACGCAAAAACCGGTAATGACTTTCCGGTATAACTGGTATGTTTTTTGCAATAAATTTTAGGAAAATTCTTATAATTCTCATAAGCATATACTTGCGAAAGCTCTTACAGCTTTGTTTAAACTTATAATTTTTAGAGTATTTAGGAAACAATTCAATCTGATATTTTACAAATAAATAATACTAGTTATAATAAATCTCTTAATTTATTCGTAATCGAAAATACGAATAAATATAAAAAATTAAATATAAATTTATAAGAGAATACTTGTATACATACTATAAGTTAAATAAGTTCTTCACAAAAATTGCGTTTATTATTATTAACAATTAGTTGTATTGATTAATAACATTTTCTTAATTAAATACAGTCGTTAAATCACAAAAGAATTATCATAGAATTTGAGATTATAATTAACTTTTTATAAATTGAGTTGTACAAAATAAATACTAATTGTTTTACGAATGGATGTATCACCCAACAAGTACACATTAGCTATTACAGGCAATATCTACTTTTAATTGAACTAAAATTGTAAGTTTGTAAAAAATTTTGGTTTATTTTTGTCAAATTATCAAATTGAATTTTCTTTAACCGGATTTGAATGATAATATCGATTAAAGATACTAACGGGTTTGAAACATCAAATTCTAGAGATATTTGGCACTAGATGCATAAATTCTGGAAATACTCATAATACCCTTTGATTTGGTGCATTCTCCAAGATATATAAACAAATCAACTCATATACTACATAAACAGAATTATACGCGAAGTTTTCGTCGACACTACTAAAGCAAATTTTATGTATTAATAAAACACGTCTAGTTAGTTCAAAGTGGAACATTCTCTGCGCGCTCCTCTTTTATACCTCTCTTCAACGCACATCTCGTGCGTCGCCCCGTCTATTTCTCGAATTCTTATTATATTTCGCGATTCACATATTGTATTTGAAAAATTTTAATTTTTATTCGATTATTTTAACATCTTACTATATTCCATTCTCCGTTTAGATTCCACACAGTTCACCATTATCCGAGGTGAAGTGTATGGACCGGGATATACAAATCTCATACCGAACATTTTCAAGTGATTATAAAATTATGGAGACACATACAAGCCAGACGAATTACCAGTTATAGGTATGATTTTGGCCAGAAACAACAGTTCTTTTCAGGACTACCCTGAAGACGACAGTAGTAATTGCCGAAACGTCAGGATACTCAAATTCCACAAACGATTGAAAAGCCCAAACAATAACTCGAATTACAGTCCTCTGCCAAGAATTACCTAATATTTTTAGACTAATATACATTGTGAATGACATCTTTGATGTCTTGTACCAATAAATACTATAGTTTTGGTTTATTTCAACAAATGATATTTATTTGGAAATTTCATTCGGAATATATTGTGTTGCACGTTGTGAATATTTCATATTCTATAATGAGCAGTTATGGTTGTAATAAAATATTAAAATAATAAGAAGACTAAGAATTAATGGAAGTAAAATATGAAAATTGAGGCAATATATTGATATACTAGGATGGTGGTTTGATAACGATTTTGTAGGAATTATATGGAAATGAGGAATTCATAAAAAGAATTTGGAAGGAAAAGCTGAAAAAAATTTATGATATTGTGATTCGAACTATTTTATGTAGAAAATGAAGTTCATGGACAAGAGCTAAGGCGGAATAGAAAGAATCATGGAAATGTTTTGTAATAATAAACTAACTTCAACACTTACTACAAGATGATATTGGTAAATAAATTAGTTGAGGGCTGACAAAAGTTGACACATTACATAGACCTATAAAACTTACTCATATTCCCTGTTTTGAAGTAAAATATCATAGTACTAAATCTTTTTCTTTCGGACGTAATATGTTTAGTGAAGATCATAGTTTCTTCAAGAGTAAAACAGAGTGAAACCAGGGGGGTGGGTTTATTTTTTTAATACATTATTTATTGGTAAACGTACATATGTATCTATGTATATTAAGGAATTAAGGAGATAACTCAAATTTACAGAATGAGCGTACTAGGAGGAATCTCTAAAAAATTTAAAACGTACATTTGAATTATGCGATATTAATGAATGTGTGAACCGTGGCATTATCAGATTAATTTAAATTTATTTTAGTTATCAAGCGGAAGCCACAATATACACGAGCATAATTGCACATAAGCATTACTTATTTATATATTTAGAAATTATTCTATTTTTAGTAATTTCATGGATTCCTATATTTAATAACTCCATATATTCAACAGATCAATCGTTTCAATGGTAATAATCGAATGACAAACGTTGAAAAACCATGGTATACCGCAAAAATCTAAACCTCAGAAATTAATATCTGGAAATTAAAAATCGTGTTAATTGAAAACCTATTTACGTAAATACAAAAAAAAAAACATTTACTATATACAGTTTTAGGCGACTATAATTTCAGTTTACTATAGTAAATACGATTATCTGGCATGCTCTAGTGTCATAAACTAATATATCGTGCAAATTATTAAATTTGTGCTGTTCCATTGTTAATTAAACAGAAATCAATTAAAAATTGCTGCGCTGCAGAAGGACTCGAACCTTTGCCTGGCGTTTTCTAGACGGCTGCTCTACCAATTAAGCCACAAGGCAATACCACTTTTTTAAAACTTCCAGTCAAGTTATGATATTAATAATTATATATAAACATAATTAAGTTCTTTTACGACGGGAATTATGAAAATTATTATTTCCCATCGTAAAAGAACTTAATTATATATTTATTGGGTTGGCAACTAAGTACTTTCGGTTTTTACTAATAGAGAGCGTTGCTTTATTTTTTGTATAACGTATGTTAGTGCTGTACTTTAACCGTTTGTCGCGTGATACTAGTCACATTGACGTAACTTCAGAAGCAAGTAGTGCGTGATTTTTATTAAAGCTATTAGTTGTGAGTTAATTTTAAATGGAGTGCAGAAACGAACATTTTCGACATATTTTATTATTTTATTTCCGTAAAGGAAAGAAAGCTGCTGCGGCGGCTCACAAAAAGATATGTGAAGTTTATGGTGCTAATTGCTTAACAGAGCGCACGTGTCAGAATTGGTATAAAAAATTCCGTTCTGGAGATTTTTCCCTCAAAGATGAGCAACGTTCTGGTCGGCCTACTGAAGTTGATGATGACCAAATCAAAGTCATAATTGAAGAGGATCGTCATATAACTGTTCGAGAGGTTGCGAATAGGCTACATGTATCGCACACAACAATTGAAAAACATTTAAAATGTCTTGGGCTAGTTTAGAATTGATATTTGGGTACCTCACGAATTGAAAGAATATTGCAAAACTTTCCTAGTACACTTTGTAGGTGTTGTTCTTATATGTATATTTCTTAAGATATAAGAACATTTAATCATTTAATGATAACAATGCACATTGTGGACCAAGACAAATGTGAAAACATATCTAAAAGTGCAAACTTTTCACCAAAGTTATCAGTTTCACACTACGTAATAACGGCTATAGACAGGAAATTTTAAAATTATTTTTCTTTATTTTAAGCATCATCGTTCCTTTCGCTCACATCTAATTGTCGATATAGATACGTACTTACTACAACCGATTCTGACCTGTCGCGCCACGGTAAATGACAAGCTTAGTTATTAAGTTCATGATATACTTTTTAATAGACATTCAACTTGTCTCATTTTATTTAATTTACCTGAAAACAATGTCACATTGTTTATTTTTATTTGCTCTTTTTATAAAATCGTAAAATATAAAATGTTCATTAATGTAAATACATGCTTTTGTTATAAACATATAAACGGAATATTGTAGATGACGTAACAGAAATCGAAACTATTAAAAACAAGGTACAAGGTCAAAAGAAACCTCTTCTTGACCGTGATCTGTTACAAGGTCATTCTTGTATACAAGTACAACATTGTCTTTAGGGTGTTGTTGTCCTCCTTTCTCTAACTTATATTGCTATATACTTATATATATATATATATATATATATATATATATATATATATATGGGTCTGGGAAAAAGTTCGTGGCGTTTTTTCAGTAAAATTCAACTGGTCCCCGCATGGCGCGTGGACGAATTCATTTAAACCGAATATGCTCCATTATTATCGACAATGTTTCGCCATTTTTTTGGTAGATCCATGATCCCATCGGTGAAAAACTTCTGTGGTTTCTGGTCGAAAAACTGAATCAAGTAGTTTTCACAGGCTTCTTTTGAAACCAACTTAATTCCATTGAGAGAGTTCTGCAGAGATCGAAACAGATGATAGTCAGAGGGTGCTATATCCGGACTGTAAGGTGGGTGCATCAAAACTTCCCAACCAAACTCTCTCAATTTTTGACGGGTCATCAAAGAAGTGTGTGGTCGGGCGTTGTCATGATGGAAGACAACACCTTTCCTATTAATCAATTCGGGCCGTTTTCTTTCAATCGCCTGGCGTAATCTCTCTAGTTGTGCACAGTAGAGTTGAGAATCAATCGTCTGACCAGTTGGAAGTAGCTCGTAGTGGACGATTCCCCTCCAGTCCCACCATACACACAGCGTCACTTTTTTTGGCGTCAATGTTGGCTTAGCGAACGCTTGTGACGGCTCACCATCCTTTATCCACGATCTTTTACGCTTCCGATTATCGTACGTAATCCATTTTTCATCTCCGGTTATTAAACGTTTCAGAAACGGCTCGATTTCATTCCGTTTCAGCAGCGCATCGCAGATGTTAATTCGGTCAATCATGTTTTTCACGCTCAACTCATGAGGAACCCATACGTCAAGCTTTTTTTTGTAACCAGCTTTGTGTAAATGGTTCAAAACAGTTTTGTGGTCAATGCCTAGCTCCATGCCAATATCGACACTGCTGATATGCTTATCTTGTTGGACTTTTTCAAGAATTTCATCAGATTTTTCAGTGATTGGACGACCGGAGCGTGACTCATCTTTCACATTGAAATTTCCAGAACGAAAGCGAGCGAACCATTTCCGCGCAACAGATTTCGATAAAGTACCTTCACCGTACACAGCACAAATTTTATCACAAGCCTGCGCAGCGTTCTTCCCCTTATCATAATAATATTGCAGAATATAGCGAAATTTCTCATTATTCTTCTCCATTTTCAAGTGCGAATAACTTTCCAACCACTGCACCGATTACAATGTTTCTACGCTCAAACTAACGTTCGGAAGGTCATCTAAAAAACGAGCCCTCGGTGGTGTCGCTGTGACTTGTTGTTCTTTAGTTATCGGCAACCAATGCCATCTATCGGGTAAAACGCCACGAACTTTTTCCCAGACCCAATATATATATGTATATAATTAGTGAAAAAATATTCAAGTTAGGAATTGTTAGGTAAGTCCAAAGAGGCAAGTACGTAGACACAAGCTACTAGTCTAAATGTGAAAAGTAGTAAACGTACATACATATGCAACGTATATATGTACATATGCTCATACACATACACACATACATACATATATACCAACAGATATTTGTGCTTCTGGTGTTTAGCCGACCTCGCGTTTTTGCGGTGTGAAAAATTCAATACATACATACATGCATCATTATCGTCGGGTGACATTCTGAAAAATTGACTAATGTATCACTGGCAAGTGTTTCTGTTAATGAATCATTGGTATTGTTAGAGATACCTACATATATAGTATGTATATGTAGATATATTGTAATACGTTCTATATATTGTAATAATATATACATAAATAAACCACAATTGATATGAAATATCGATTGGGTTCGTTTATAATAAACAGAAACATATACATATGTATGTATGCTAGAAAATGTTTTAGCATAATACGTGATAATAATATTACATTACAAGAAACGTAGTATATAAAATCATACTTTCTACGAGGGTAGTCGTTTGTATGTCGGGAACTGGCAACACTGTTAGTATTGCCTCCGATCTGATGATTGCATCGTGAAGTTTGTCACTTTTGACAATATATTTACCTTGACAGTTTTATTATGATACGAAATTTTATTTGGTTCCCCTTGCTTGGCATGAACTTTAATACGTCTTGCTAACAGGATTTACTACATATTACATTGTAATGAACTACTAAATTTATTAGCAGAAAGATTATCGGGTTCAGTCATTTAAAAACAATTACTAGCTAATTTGTCGCCGAGATTGTGTGATTTACCCTTAGATATCTAATGAGAAACAATTGCAGACCTCAAAGATAATCATAATGTGAGATATTGAAATGTTTTAACATAATTTCAAATAGATATATATGTATTGTTTGTATATACAAATTGACTAGGAAAAGATTGACTTAAGACAGACGAATCTACTAGACGACTAAACAATTATAAAATATATGAATTCGTAACTCAAATTATTTCTCTTTGTTTTCGGTAGGCTCACGGTTGTCTACAGTAGATAGTTGTTACCGTCGTTCGATTCAAACTGAAAAGAACCTCGCGATGATGTACTGCTTCCTAACGTCTGTAAGACATCATTTGAGTTATGGGCTGGTAGTGTATACATTTCTGATAGTTTAACTCTCCTAAAAATCTCTCCTTGTGAGTGGTGTTGATTTTTTTCGTCACAAGCATAAAGAGTTTGAATCGTAAAGTAGTAAGTAAAACTTTTGGAGGAGCCAAATTATCCTGTTGAACATTACTATGCTTAACAGAAATTTGTGAAGGCGTTTGTGCTCAAAATATATTTTACCCTAATCTCGTTCGATATGGTTTTCTTATAGAGGGTTATTTTTCCAAAAATAAAAGACAAAAAAATAAGAATAATAAAAATAAATAACAAAATTAAATAAAATTTGGATAGTTCTCATAAAACGTTAGCCCTTAAAACATAAGTCGGTATTTTCGAGTTAATGGGAACTTTATTAGTCTAGTAGATAAGTCACTAGAATATCAAATGAGTTCGATTATATATAATATTGAATATATTTTCAATATTAACTCGATTCAATCTGAAAAAAGATAAAACTTATAAAACAGATATTATTCATTAATTTTTGTTTATATTTTTATTTTCGTTCCGTATTTTCCAAATGACTATAAACTTGGTAACAGTACCTGTGTGTAACGCTGATATATTGGGTTGGCAACTAAGTACTTTCGGTTTTTACTAATAGAGAGCGTTGCTTTATTTCTTGTATAACGTATGTTAATGCTGTACTTTACCGTTTGTCGCGTGATACTAGTCACATTGACGTAACTTCAGAAGCAAGTAGTGCGTGATTTTTATTAAAGCTATTAGTTGTGGGTTAATTTTAAATGGAGTGCAGAAACGAACATTTTCGACATATTTTACTATTTTATTTCCGTAAAGGAAAGAAACCTGCTGCGGCTCACAAAAAGATATGTGAAGTTTATGGTGCTAATTGCTTAACAGAGCGCACGTGTCAGAATTGGTATAAAAAATTCCGTTCTGGAGATTTGTCCCGCAAAGATGAGCAATGTTCTGGTCGGCCTACTGAAGTTGATGATGACCAAATCAAAGTCATAATTGAAGAGGATCGTCATATAACTGTTCGAGAGGTTGCAAATAGGCTACATGTATCGCACACAATAATTGAAAAACATTTAAAATGTCTTGGGCTAGTTAATTGAAAGAAATTCATTTAACACAAAGAATCAACTTTTGCGATATGCACCTTAGACGAAATGAAACCGATCCTTTCTTAAAAAGAATCATCACTGGTGATGAAAAATGGGTCCTGTACAGTAACATAGTTCGAAAACGGTCATGGAGCAAACATGATAAACCAGCTCAAACCACATCGAAAGCTGAATTGCATCCAAAAAAGATCATGCTGTCAGTTTGGTGGGATTACAAAGGTGTTGTGTTTTTTGAGCTGCTTCCAAGGAACCAAACGATCAATTCTGATGTTTACTGTCAACAATTAATAAAACTGGATGAAGCAATCAAAGAAAAACGGCCAGAATTGTCAAATCGGAAAGGTGTAGTTTTCCATCAAGATAATGCAAGGCCTCACACATCTTTGGCAACTCGTGGGAAACTATTGGAGCTTGGCTGGGAAGTGATGCTACATCCCCCATACAGCCCTGATCTAGCACCATCTGATTACCATTTATTTCGAAGTTTGCAGAATTCTTTGAATGGTAAAACTTTCACAAATGACGATGACCTTCACTCGCACCTGGTTCAGTTTTTTGCTGATAAGGACCAGAAATTTTATGAGCGCGGAATCATGCAGCTGAAAGACAGATGGCAAAAGGTCATTGAGCAAAATGGAAAATATATAATTGATTAAAAACTATTCTTTGTTTAAAAAAAGTGTTTTATTTTATACGACAAAACCGAAAGTACTTAGTTGCCAACCCAATATAATACTAATATAGGAAATAAAAAATATATCAGACGTGTGCGTAGTCTCCCGCCGGTGAGACATTGATGATTAAGTCTGATGTAAACAAGGTGGCGAATCAACGAGCTTTCGCTGGCTGCATATGCCTATAAGAGACGCAAATCATCTTTCTTTATTTAGGAGAAAACAATTTTTAACATTTCTAAATCTGTTGAAAAGCAATTTAAAACTATTTCGGGAGTACAAATAATATCAAAAAATAGAAAATCTATTTTTATAAGCACTGGAATTTTAGCATGTTTTGCTTTGCGGCGTAATCATACGTAATGCGATTCCATTGATTTTATTTCGCAGTAATGTATCACCTTTAAATGGAAAGTAGACTTTACAAACACATATTCAGCATTATCTGTGTTTATAAATACACTCATAAATAAGGAAGCATAAATACATATTATTTACAAGGATAAGTTGTTTTTGTGTTTTTGACTTTAACTGTAAAGTGTAAATTTATAAATAATTTTACTTATTTAAATGTATGTGGCGAAAGTTGATATTTTATTTCCTAGGTATACTAAGCATTTACAAATTTATGTAATTACATCAATAAAAAGAAATATGTGATTGTTCCGAATGATTGAAATTGAGCAGGTGAAACGAAATGAATCAATAAAATTATATGCGCGGGTATCAAAAAGAAAACTTACATAATTCGTTTATACAATTATATTACGCCAAGTTTTTATATTTTTTAGAAGCGATTAATTCATTACTTTTTTTCCATAAAGTCGCTTAAGAAGTTTTTTGATACAGAAATTATAATTTCTGCACTTGAATGGATGTAGTGTAGACGTCCTACAGTGGCTTCTATGCAATCATTTCTATTCTTGAAATACTTTTGATTTTATCTACATTTTTAACCTTTTTTCGCCAGAGAAATAAGCTAATTGTACGACAATAATGACAGGTGTATACAGCATTGATTCCATTGATCTTATCCCATTATCATAATATGCATAAGATAATCAATTTATTTTTTTACTTTTATTTGTTTTTTAGGTGCGAGAGTATATCTTTAATCTTTTAACGTCATCGCACAAACACGTTGCTGACTAGAGAGTTGAGATTCACAGTCACTCTTTGATATCTTTCATTAAACTGATGGATCATTTTCTTGATTGAGGTCATTGGAATGTCCCGTTGTATGACACTACTTAGTAGATACTTATTAGGAAGCATTAACTATAATTATAATTCGCGTAACTTTTGAGGCCTAGAATTAGATTCTCTGTCTGTACCTCAAAGGAGATGGTTTTATAAAGTAATTTTTTTTATCAATAGTTGATTGTGATTTATATCAAATGATCCAGTACATTTTACTTAATTTCAATAGAAATAATTAAACAATAATGAATATAATAATAGGATTAAAACTGACTACAAACAAATGAGACAAAAATTTTAAATAAAGATAACAGGATTAATATTCAAAAAAATCAGTAATGAAAACACTAGAAGTTCGATTAGTTGAATAAACGAGCCACCAGTTCATTAACTTTGGGAACAGGAAGATTTTCAAGGGAGCCAATTTTCAATTAGCTGGGATCATAATCCGTATAGTTTCGCCCTCGCAATTGCCGACTTGTGCCACAGAACATTGTCCTGGTGGTACAAGAATGAGGCTTTTTTATTTTAATTTCTTGGTTCTACCTGTCAATAACAAAGCATAACACTTGCCAGTTATTGTCTTTCCGTGGTGCAAGTAAAGAAAGATGTAGCCATGACTTTTCCAGCAAACGGAATCATCTTGAGCTCCTTTGGAGTTGGCTCATCACATTTTAACTACTGCTTTGACTCCTCTTTGGTTTCCGATTTGCAATGAAATATCCACGTTTCATTGACAGCTATGACTTTACAAAAATCATTTTCATAACGTTTAAACATGTATAGAAACTTGTCACCAATTCTGGCATCCACGAAGCACTAAGATTTGTCAATGTTGATGTAAGATGAAACAAACGCGGTGGTATATGCCTTCTTTCTTTGTCGTTTCTTTCAACTTTACTTGACGATCATTCGTCATGATTTCATGGACCTTTCAATTGTTACTTCATCGGTAGCTGCCTTTAGCTTACTAAAAAGGTGTGAATTTTCTCTTTTTGTTATATCATGTTTAAATTCAGCAATCTAGTTTTCAATTGTTGCATACAAAGAAGAAGACTCTCCGTGCACTTCATCTAACACCTTTTAATTTGACAATTGTTTTAGCCATTCAAGAAAAATGGTTGCTCACTGTACGGAAGTCGTTCTTATTTGCAATTTAGAAAATGCACGAATTGTTTACTTCAATCGATAGTAACTGCGTGTATGTAAGTATAATTTTGTCTGTCAAAATTTAACAGCAGTTGAACGAATATTGGTGATTTCAGGACAAGTGATCAGTACACGCGCGTAGCGCTATTTTCTGGTTTGTCCTAGAAATGTTTCAATCCATCCTTATATATTATAGCATGAAAATTTAATAACATAACGACCATAATTTTCAGTTTTCAGCAATGAGTTGAATGATTTAAAGGAATACATGGGGTTAATATATTCGATTTTAACGTATTTTTAGTCTCCCTTGCTTTACATTACTTGTCCTTTGTCTTCTAATTTTAAATTTTC
Organism: Dermolepida albohirtum; assembly: GCA_031893035.1. Taxonomy (NCBI): domain Eukaryota; kingdom Metazoa; phylum Arthropoda; class Insecta; order Coleoptera; family Scarabaeidae; genus Dermolepida; species Dermolepida albohirtum. The sequence goes on from JAVIWB010003623.1 coordinate 300,166, forward strand.
TCTCAATACATTCATCAATTTTATTTTCACGTTTTCTTATTTTTCTTTTATTACAAATGGTATTAAAATGGAAACAATAATTAGCGATCAACGATCTTTTGTTATATTATGTGACCAGTTACATAACAAAAATTATTCATCCACACGTAGGATTTAGTATATTATTGATTAACCGTAACAAAATAAACATTAATAATTTAATATAATAGTAGAAATAGACTACTAATAAAAAAATTCAAAATATATATGTAGAAGATTCGATTGGTGCATTTACTTGAGCCTTTTTCGCAATCTGGCGCATTAAGCAGCCTTCTTTAGGGAAAGAAATTACTTCTGTATCCCGAGAAATTTGTATTTTTCCACAAATATACTAAGGTATACGAGGATAGTTTGACAAGTAGTGAGAACGACACATAAACGGCGCTCTAATTGGTAAAACAAATGCACTGTAATTTAGGTTGCCTATTTATATGTTTACATTCCGATATTTAGATAAATCAGTTGATTAGTTTATTTTCGACAGCTGATTGAAAAAGAAGCAACACGTCGTTTTGTTAAAATGGAAAAAGCAGAGTATCGTGCGGTGACTAAATACTTCGTAATTTAGGGTATGAAAGCTACCGAAATAAAAGATGAGTTACGGGAAACATTAGGTGAATTTGCTCCATCATCCGCCACAATAAGTAGATGGGTAAATGAATTTAAACGTGGTAGAACAAGCTGTGTTGGTGAAGCGCGCTCTGGCGCACCCAAAATCGTGACTTCTAAGGAAATGACTATAAAAATCCATAATATTATTAAGCAAGATCGACGACTCAAAGTGAGAGAGATAACAGACATGGTAAACATTTCAACAGAACGCGTACACCACATTTTAACGAAAGAATTGGGCCTTTCCAAGCTTTCGGCAAGATGGGTGCCACGATTGCTTACGACTGATCAAAAGTTCGCTCGTTTGCGCATTTCCAATGAGTGTTTGCACCTTTATAAGCGGAAGCCGGTTGATTTTTGTAGGCGATTTGTTACTTGCGATGAAACTTGGATACAGTACAGTACACCCGAAACTAAACAACAGTCGAAACAATGGTTAGAACGTGGTTCTGCACCTCCAAAGAAAGCGAAAACCACTTTATCGACAAACAAGGCGATGGCATCAATTTTTTGGGATTCAAAGGACATTTTGCTCATTGATTACCTTCAGAAAGGTGCCACAATAAACGGACAATATTATGCAGAGCTTCTACAAAAATTAAATGTTGAGATTCGTGCTAAACGGCCAGGAATGGCAAAGAAATAGATTCCGTTTCACCAACACAAAGCTCCCTCGCATACCAGCACAGTTACGATGTCCAAAATTCACGAGTTGCATTTCCAATTAGTACCGCATGCGCCTTATTCGCCGGATCTAGCCCCTTCCAACTTCCACCTTTTTCCAAAATTGAAAACGGCACTAGGTGGAAAGAAATTTTCGTCTAACGACGAGCTTATCATCTTCGTAAATGAGTATTTTGCAAGCCTTCCGGAATCGCATTTTAGATATGGCATAAGGGCATTGGAGCACCGTTGGAATAAATGTATTGCTCTTTTAGGAGAATATATTGAAAAATAAAACTTATTTTGTATTTAAAAAATTCGTTTATTTTTTCCATTCTCACTACTTGTCAAACTACCCTCGTAGCTATCATTTATAGATGTTCTAATCCAGAAACCTCGGCAAATTTAAGTTGGTAGTATAAGTGGCACCGTTGAGGCATCAGGTCACGTTATTTTGACCAAATGTTTCAATTGCCGAACTAAGAAATCTATTAATAGAAATTAAGAAAACAGTTGCACTTTTAACCATTTTTAAATCAACTGCGTTACTATGAAGTCCGTAAGCAGTTTTTTCTAACACGATAATGCAACGCCCTATAAGACAAGGGAAACAATAGAATTATTGTAGGAATCTTTGATAATCGCATAGAGGACTTTCTGTCACGATTTCTGGATTTGACAATCCTCTATTATTTCATTTATCCACACATAAAGAAATATACACTCCGCGCAACATGAATAGGACCAACTGCATATATGACATTTGTAGTTGGTATAAACATGGTAGCGCGCTGGAATTGTTATTTTCGAAAATAAGAGGGTTGATAAAAAGATGTATGTAGGTACCAAATATAATTTTTGTAAAAGTCAGTGCAAATGTACGTTACTAATGACAATAAGTAGAGTAATTAAACGCCACTTGAATACGACCAATCTACAAAATAAAAGATTCGTTTGCAATAACAGAATACTTTATTGTTCAATAATGAGTACTTTTGCCATTATTTCTTATAACCTCAAATAGTCGGGATGGAATGGAATTATACAGGGTTCTCAAGTAATCAACGGGAAGTTCCGCCCAACTTCGTTTCAGCGCCTGTTCTAGTTCGTCAGCGCAACTGAATTGGGTAGCATTGGAGTACAATTTACGCGACAACCATCCCCAAACATTTTCTATGATGTTCAAGTCGGGGGAGAGCGATGGCCAATCGAGAACCTTCAAGCCTTGTTCTTGAAACCAGCGTCGAACAATGCGCGCGGTGTGAATACTGGCATTATCCTGTTGGAAAATAAATGGCCCACCTGCCATAACGTTGGAAAATTTGTCTTTCACCTGTTGCAGCAGCTGGACGTACTTTTTCGAATTCTGTCTGCCCTTCACTATTACTAAATCAACAGGTCCGTTATAGGAAACAGCTCCCCATACCATAACTGAACCAACGCCTTCGTGACTGAATCACTTCATCTTTACGTAAATCGTGGAAATAATAAGAAAACCCATCCGGGCCATCTAAATTAAACTTCTTCTCGTCACTGAAAATAACAGTTTGCCATTCTCTTGTCCACCCCATTTTTGCTTGAGCAAACTGAAGACGTGCAGTGCGCTGAAATTCCCTTAAAGGAGGCCGTCGTTTAATTTTCAAACGTTTTAAATGCGGACAGGTCTTCAGTAACTTCTGTACAGTTCTTACCGATGCATTCGTTCCAACGTTATTCGCGATTTGTCTTGCCGTTAATGCCGAATTCGATGCTTCGCGTAATATGGCTCGACGTTCTCTCTTAGTTATAACGGATGTTGTTAGCCCTTTAAAACGTTTTCCATAATTCTCGGGATCCCTAATAAAATTGTTCACAACCTGGTGTGATCGACTTATTTTCTTTGCAGTAGCCCTTGAGGAATACCCTTCTTGATGAAACGCTTTAATTTTTCCAATTTCTTCCATACTTAAGCACTTCTGTCGTCCCATCGTTGCACAATACCCTTAATTACAGATGTTTGTTTATCCGGATACACGTTGTAACTCGACACTCATCCGGTAGCTTACTATTAAATACTGGTCGTATCCAACCGGCGCGGTGCATTTTATATGTATGTGGTACTTACGTCACCCAATGCATAACGTTAGGCACTATTGCGCAATAATGCGTATTATTTGCCATATCATACCATTACAAACTTGCATTGTATTTTTAGTAAATGAATTGTTTTTCAAACCACCGAAAGCTTGCAACAAGTCGGGTGGTCCTATTCATGTTGCGCGGAGTGTATTTACGAATCGTCCTCATACAATGGAAGAGCTTACCGAAACAATTCGAAATGTCTGTGGGGCAATTGCAGTACAAAATTTAAGGAATGCCTTCAATAACATAAAGTGATGAGTCATCTGTATCAAAAAAATTATCGAGTTCACTTTGATCGTTTATTGTACAGTATTGTCCAAATTAATGGAATCATGACTATTTTTTTAATTTTCTGCATGTGGCAACATAGTTAGGTCAGTTCCGACAGTAGTCTTATGTCAAAAAACATAACCTATATCACTAGGAACACATTACATAGTTATTCAGTGCGTTTTAGAGAGTTTGTTCATATACTCTTTCATAGTTCAAATTATGATATACATATATTGTGCTTTTACCGGTTGTTCGCGATATGGATATCACGCCCAGAAAACGTGAGAAGATTGTGACATTAAGTGAGCACACTTCAATGACACATAGAGATATTGCTCAGAAATGTGGTGTTAGCCAAGGAGCAGTAAGCAAGATTCTAAAGCAAAAAAAGAATACCGGAATAGTTGAAGTGAAACGAGAGGGAAAATGTGGGAGAAAGAGGAAGATGACACCCCGGGATGTCACTTTTTTTGGTCAGAAATAGCAAGCTGAACCCAAGAAAAACTAGTTTTGAACTACAAAAAGACTTAGCCGACGCTGGAGTGAAAGTGCATTACTCGACAGTTCGTAGGAGACTTTTAGAGTCTGGAAGAAAAGCCATTCGATCACAGAAGAAGCAACTCCTCACTCAAGAAATGATGGGCCAAGAAATATGCCGGATGGAATGAGGAAGACTGGAGAAAGGTGTTGTTCTCAGACGAGTCCCATTTTTTTGGTGCAGGGGCAGTGATCAAAATTCGTGAGAAAAAGTGGAGATGAAAAACTCACTGCAGCTCATATCGATCAGACTGTCAAACATCCTGTAAAGAAGATGTTTTGGGGATGTTTTTCGTATGTACATGGGGACTGGATCGCTGGTGCCTATAGAAGGCATGTTGAACAGCCAGAAATATAAAAAGCTACTGGATAAGTATTTGGGAAAAGATCTAAAGAAATGTGAGAAAAACGGAGGTGCAATTTTCCAACAGGACTCAGCTCCATGCCACAAATCGAAGGTTATGGTCAAATATTTCAAGGAAAAAGGAATAACTCTCCTCGACTGGCCTGGCAATTCTCCAGACTTAAACCCAATTGAAAATCTGTGGGCCATTTGTAAGGCTAGGTTACATAAAGTAGACTGTACAGCGAAGACAAAATTGATAGAAGCAGTAATTTGGGTGTAGTTTCGGGACGAGACAATAAAGGAAAGCTGTCAAAAATTAATAGATTCCATGCCGAAAAGAGTTCAGGCTGTCATCGCAGCCAAAGCAGGGCATATCTCTTATTAAATTACTAGTAATTTATAATTTTATACCATCTCATCGTGATTATATGACAAATAAACGGTTTTCTTAGTTATATTGTGTTTGATTCCATTAATTTGCACAATATTGTAGCTTTTTCTTATTATTAAACTTTTCAGTTATAAAGAATTTAATATACAAATATTTGTTTTATATTTAATATATCTACAAACTATTCTTAATAAAAGAATTTGAAGTTTTGTAATAAGGCAACATATGTTATTACATCTAGCACTATTATTTTTTATGTAAGGTACTATATACTATAGCATATATAATAGCTTCCTTGACAATGCGTGAAAAGTTTCGATTTCTAACCATCTAATCCAAAACAATAGCTGCTTTAACAAAATAATTTCACCAATTTCGTTTCTTCATTTCTGCCATGACTTTTAATTTAAAAACTATTTTAAAATTTTTCTTGTTGCATACAAAATACAACGCTATATTTTTCGTAACCAACCTATACAGCAGATGAATGATCTCATAGTTCCACACCCATAAACCTACCAGCGTAGGGTTAATTCTAAGAAACAATTACCTATGTAAATTCAGGGAAAGCTGAATGCCAAAATCTTTCTTGCTTTAACAATGAATACTAAAAATAATACTTCGACTTATAATTATCGCATTAGATGAAATGAAATGAACGACAATGTAACGATGGCGTAATAATTACAGCGTCATTTAATATACATACATTATATTGTAATAAGAGGTTTTAATAATTATTACTTGTTTTTGTATATCATTTAGTTAACCCTTCACATAGTTCTATAACCATAAGAATATTCATAGTAGTTTTTAGATGTTTTACATAAAATTTTCATTTAATTTACTTTATTTTAAAATATTTATTAATGAAGTAATGCTAAAATACTAAAAATAATACTTCGACTTATAATTATCGCATTAGATGAAATGAAATGAACGACAATGTAACGATGGCGTAATAATTACAGCGTCATTTAATATACATACATTATATTGTAATAAGAGGTTTTAATAATTATTACTTGTTTTTGTATATCATTTAGTTAACCCTTCACATAGTTCTATAACCATAAGAATATTCATAGTAGTTTTTAGATGTTTAACATAAAATTTTCATTTAATTTACTTTATTTTAAAATATTTATTAATGAAGTAATGCTAAAATACTAAAAATAATACTTCGACTTATAATTATCGCATTAGATGAAATGAAATGAACGACAATGTAACGATGGCGTAATAATTACAGCGTCATTTAATATACATACATTATATTGTAATAAGAGGTTTTAATAATTATTACTTGTTTTTGTATATCATTTAGTTAACCCTTCACATAGTTCTATAACCATAAGAATATTCATAGTAGTTTTTAGATGTTTAACATAAAATTTTCATTTAATTTACTTTATTTTAAAATATTTATTAATGAAGTAATGCTAAATGTGACGGAGAATATAATACCAAGTTGTTGTTATGTCGTTCGATAAGAAAAAAAAAACGATTTTATGGTTTGAAATACATTCTATTATTCAATATAATCTTCCTGAACTTCAATACACTTGTCCTAGTGATCTAATTCTTGGATTCCATCTCTGAAGTAAGAATCCGGAAGACTGTCGAAATACGCTTCCACAACTGCTATTACCTCTTCGTTCGATGAAAATCGTTTTCCACGCATGAATTTTTTGAGATATGAGAAGAGACAGAAGTCAGAGAGAACTAAATCTGGCGAACAGGGTGTAATGAATACTTTAATTCACTGATTTTTGAGATGGTTTCTTAAGCTGTGTGAGAGGGTGTGTTGTGACGAAAAATGATTTCTTTCTTCTGTAAACCAGATCATTTCTTACGAATTTTTACATCCAGCTGATTCAAAAGGTTATAATAACAATTTGATTTTATTGTTTTACCAGTATGGAGGTAATCCACAAACAAAATTCCTTTTGTATCCGAAAAACTGATGCCGACACCTTCTTGGCCAATATCTGGACCTTAACTCGCTTCCGAGCCGAAGTACCAGATTCACATCACTCCTTATATTCTTATTTTTATTGAGGAACAATGTGGTATACACAAGTCTCATCTATAGTGATGAAACAACGGATAAAATCACTATTATTATTTCTAAAACGCTTCAAATGTGGCTGAGAAAGTCTCGTTTGAATGTGTTGTTGTTCCATTGTTAACGAATGCGGCACTCATTCTGTATGCAGCCTTTTGAAACCCAAAACTTCAGCCAAAATGTTGCTCACACTACCCAATGAGATGCTTAGAGTTTCTATTAAATCTGTCTCGGTTAATCAACGATCTTCCAAAACCATGTTCTGTATTTTTGCTACGATTTCTGTTCTTGGTGCATTTTTTGGATATCTTTCACGTGGGTCGCCTTCAAGATTCGTACGACTACGTTTAAATTCAGGAATCCATCTTTCTACTGTTCTAATTGAAGCTGAAGAATCCTTATACTCTTTTAACAATGGTTCATGAATTTGTTTTGGTGCTACATGTTCCAAAAATAAGAATTTTATCACTGCACGATATTCAATTTTTTAAGAAAAAATACTGTGATACGTTAACTTTGAACACATGTAAATATACGAATGAGAATTTATAAAATGAGAATGTCTTCTTAAAAAATTGGTATAATCTCTATAAAAATAAAACAACGACCATAATAGCGCTATCTTTTATCGAACGATAAAACTTATTGAACCTGATATATGAATTACAAATATTGGTCCTGTGGGTGAGGGAGGGAATAGGAGCTGATAATAATATATAAGAATGTATAAGCTATTACTCAAGGTTATTCTGCATTTGATCAGTGTTCTTCAATGCGAGAAAAGTAAGTAATGAATAAGACTAAAAATGTACGAATGAAAAGAAATACAAGAGTCAATGAAGAACGTCCTGAGTATTGGCAGAAAAATTAAAAAGTCATATAAACGAGAATTGTAAAATGAATAGAAGGAACGAGAATTGAACTAAAAGCAATAACAATAAAAATCGACAAATCGACATGATCAGATGCTGCCCAAATCTTCATCAGTTTCAGAGTTTCCTCTTTTTACACTTGTTAATTGTTAGTTTGTAACTTGTACGAAATGCAGAAAGTCTAAAGATGTTTAACTATTATACGAAACAAGAACCATAACATATTGCGAAAAAGTGTTTAAATACAGTTATCATTTTCTTCTTTACAGATCGGGATTTTCTGACAACTACGGGTGTGTCCTCATCATCAAAGATCCAAACTTTTTTTAGAGCTTTGGTCGGTACATCGTAATAGTACAGCCAAGTCTCGTCACGTATCACGATGTTGTTCACATACCGAGATTGTCCCTTATTAAACTTTTTTCAGCATCTCCCGGCACCAAGTCACACATCGTGTCATCTGCTCTTCAGTCAATCGATGCGGCACCCAGAGAGAACAAAGTTTCTTCACGTGCAAATAATCATGAAGAATCGAACAAATTGCTGATGTGTTTATGCCTGAAGTACCCTCTATCTGTTAGTAAGTCACTCGCCTGTCCTCGCCAAGCATTTTCCTCATAGTAGTAACGTTTTCCTCCGTAACTGACGTTCGTGGCCTTCCCGGCCTCTCAGCATCCTCCACAGATAAATTTCCCCTTTGGAATTCTCTATACCACCTGAATATCGTTGCGCGATGTGGATTAACATCACCTAATGCAAGAGTCATTTCTTCTAAGCACTAAACCACGTACGAAATTATAACGCAAAACTGCCCTTATCTCATTTCGTAACCACGACGCCATCGCAGGCACTTTATACTCTCACTGCTAATGAATAATTAAGCTCATTGACATGGCGCGGCGACTACTATGCACGTATGAACATGTTTCAATATGCAGCAACAAGCAGCTTCCTACGATTCATTGTTGCGTCATATTGCAAAACTTTCCTTGTACCCTTTGTATAATTTAATTCAGTCTTAATTTTTTTCAACCTTCGAATAAGTGGTAATTATGTTTTTTACCTTATGGTGGCGATTCTGAATCATTTATAATAATAACAATTTAGTTTTAATGAACGTTTCACGAAGTCACCGTTATCTTACTATTTTCTTCAATCGAATTTACAGCATAGTGCACTATTTAAGGAAAAATATCATCTTTTCATTCATAAAATTTCAAGTTGCAAATGTAGCTCTGCTTCTAGTAATGTGGTAATTTTTATATTTTTTGTTGTGGTGGTTTCTTTCTATATATCTCATTGCAAAAAAAGTTTATATACTTGAAATAATAGAAAAATAAAACAAACGAATTCAATGTAGTTTTGCTAATGTACATAGCCTAATATTATCCTGTTGCAATGATGGATGGGAATATATCTACACCTTAAAGTCGAAGGAATACATCCTACAAGAAGTTATGATAATACAGATGTATATGCTTGATATAACAACTCTACAGTCAAAATAGTCAAAACAGACTAAACAGCTTTATCTTTCTGTTATTAGTATTTCTGTACGAGTAATATACAACAATATAGACTGTATGTACTTGAATGAATTACCTTATTTTGTAGCTCGTGCCTCTTCAATATAGCGATTCACTTTTCAACTTCCAGTAGCAAAACGAATTGAGTTTCACATCACCAATATTTACAATGTGCCTTGATTTCAAAGAAATAAATATCTGATATGTGTGACTTAAATTACTTAAGTTTTCGTGATGTTCTTAGAAATTTATATTGTAACAATATCGGGATAAGTTTTGTGCGACCAATAAAATTTATTAAAATGGTGTATTTATTTATTTCATTCTGTTATTGGCGTATATATTTCTGTTGGACAATAAATCATCATTATTGTTATTGTTATTCATGTAAACATACCAAGGGAAGAGACACAAGAAAGATAAATTTCCGATGTGTTTCCAATATTTTTATCAAGGACTGTGTATTTTAATATAAAACAACATGCAATAAATAATTCCTGTGTGAAGTAACTGCTCTATTATTAAATGAGATAAACATAAGTTGTATGTATATTTATTTTAATGTCTCATTGAGGAATGAATTTCATAAAAAATATTATTGAAAATAATATCAACTTGAAAACGTCACAGAAGTTAAATCACTTGGAATGATGATGTTTTCAAAATTGAATGTGCTACATTACACAAGTACATATATAAACACATTTTTTATTCACGACCTTTCGTATGTATTATCTATGTACCTAGTGTTTTCGGACATTATCTATATAGGTAAATAAACAGAAAACTACATTTCTAGTGTACTTTTGTCAACGATATCAGAAAATGTTTCAGTGGTGACGTCGATTTTTTAGGAAGTTGAAGAATTCTTTCTAAGAACGTTTATCTATTGCCCTAAGTTTGCTCTTATACGTTTCCTTGCCTTTTACTTTAGAATTATATCATCAAAACAAAAAAGGATTTGTTCAAACTTTTTAATTCTTCTATGCTTTAATTATCCATTAAATATGTTCATAACAAACAAGATACTATAAAATTGTTTTTATTATTTCATTAAAAAGAAAAATAGGTAGTAATTTGTGTTTTTACGACCGTTAAAAATTGTGGAGCTGAATATCTGTTGTAGAAACATAAAAAATGACATAAATTTCGCGTGTAATAGTAATTATTCAACTGACTTTCTGAGACAATGCACTTTCATTGAGTGGACTTCTTTTCCGCACGGAATTTAATAAAAGTAACTTGGGTGAGCACAGTGCATGAACTGTGCCGTAATTAGATGAAAGTATTTAATGAACAGAAATAAGAGAAATTCTGCTGCCACAATTATTATATCGAGCAAACTAACTAGGCAGAAATTCTGTTTCACTCACATAAATGCATGCACGAAGGTGTATTTCTAAATATGAACGTTCTGCTTCGATGCATTTACTGTGATTTGATTTTTTACTTGTTTAACAGTTTAATAGTGTCTTCTTATTCGTGGACATTTAATCTCATAAAAAATTGTTTATTTTAAAAAGATTTCGCTTATTTTATGACGTTATTTTGTATATTGCGTTTCTTACTGAATGCAATTTGTTTTGTTTACTAATTCTTGTTTTCTCGTGTATTTCTTATAACCATAGAGTTTAGGAAATTGAACGAATAAATTCACATACGTGACAATAGATCTTGCTCAAAATTTAATTTTAGTAGTTAATTAATATTAGTCTATTATAATCGAATGTCCACACTCCTATCACAAAAACAAAATTGTAAACTACGAACTGATATATTTATTACAAATTTTAACAATTCACAAACGCATTAAAATGTAAAATTAAAAATTAGGACTTCAAAACATCAATTTTTTTTAAGATTCCGTCCTTTGAAGACATTGAAATTTTATATTTTATTTAGTTGACAAAAAAATTACACTTAACTCTATTTCGATGATGAAAGCATTATTATAAGGTTCTAAAAATATTAAGCCACATCAAAAACACATTTCAACTTGCTACAGTTGTCTTGTTTTTTTATTTTTCATTGTAATTAGTACGACATTTTTTGATTTTATGCTTTATTATTTTCTGAAAATTTATATTTCATTAATACCAAAACAGTTATAAACAGATATTTTAATATCCATATATTTTCTAATTGCGACCAAATCAATTAGATGAATCTGATCACCTAGATTTCAGTTTTCTTATGAAAGGAAGGATATTGAAATCCTTTCTAAACAATTATTGGTAGTTTTCCTAAATGTCGTTTATCAAGTAAAGGACAATATATTCGTGGATTTCAGTTGAAGTTTTAACATTATCCCGTTTTACACTTTGAAGAACTTGAAGTCATCTCTTTTTATGCTTGCTTAACACTTATACGATAACCTGGTCAATTATAAAATTTCCATTACTCGAGGTAATTTTGAAAAATTAGAATCAGAACTTTTCACTTGTGATATATTTTACAGGATATTTTGAAAACCCCACATAAGATGATATTAATCTAATTTAACAGTACTAGGAAATTTTAACTAATATCTGCACGTTGTGAAAAGTATAGAGTAGATTTATATTTGTTCAACTCTAAACAGTTGACAGTGGTTCGATCGCTCTGGGTTTGTTGCTACTATGACTGTATAAACAGACTGTATAACAACTTATCGCAATTTTATCCTATAACACTAAATTTAGTAATGGCTTCTGTGCACTAAAAAGAAAGTGGTTATTTTCTTTACCGTGAGAGGAACGTTTGGTACTGGAAACATAAAAGACTGTTATAACTAAGGCTGCAAAAATCAGTGCTTTCGCAGTAGCTCAGTTACTACTAGCATTAAAAATAATAAATGTAATTACTTACTTTTTTGTTTTTTTTTGTATTGTTGACATAGAGTAGCGCAAAAATTCGCTCTAATATTGTGTCATTAGTATGCCTTCCAGAGCTGACTCAGTCACACTCATACGGCAAGGTGAAAATATGTTGGTGTATTTGGTAAAGGAGCGTTCTGTGTCTAATAATGTGATATTCGCGAATTTAAAAAGGATGTTCGCATCATATTCGCACTTATGTTTATCAGTTAAACTCAGTTATACTATCTGTTAGATTTTCTGACGAGGCTTAGAGGTAATATACTATATTTAGCGCTTCATGTAATGACAGCTTGGTGTTCTCTAATTTGGAAATAGTATCTAAAAGAACTGAATAATTTTTGGAAATCAGCTCTATTTGAGTATGGATTCCGGTATCTGAAATCAGCCGCTAACTTACTGAAATTGCTTGAGAATCTTGCGGATTTAAATATAAGATTCAAGGATTTATAATGTGTAGAAATTTCTCATAATATTACGTGCGCAACTAAGTTCTCGGTGTTTTTCAAGAGATGGCGCCAGTAGTAAGTGCTGGTCGATTGTGACACAACCAAAACGTCATGAACCAAGCTTAGACATATGGTAAACAAACCGCTTTGACACATTAGTGATTTTGTTTTTGCGTCATATACTTTTGGTTATGTGAAAATGTCTGATTTTGTGCCAAATAATCGGTGTTTGCGGGAAGTGTTGCTTTTCTTCTTTCATTCGAAGAAAACGGCGGCTGAAGGGCATCGAGAACTCCAAAAAGTTTACGGAGATGCTGCTCTAAGTGAGAAAACGAACCGTGATTGGTTCCGTCGCTTCAAAGACGGTGATTTCGATGTTGACGACCGTTCACGTGAAGGAAGACCAAAAACCTTCGAAGACGCTGAATTGGAGACATTGCTCGATGAGGATCCGTGCCAAATGCAAAAAGAGCTTGCTTCAGCATTAGGAGTTACCTGCCAAGCCATTTCCCAGCAATTGCATGGGTTGGGAATGATTCAAAAACAAGGAACTTGGGTTCCTTATGATTTGAAGCCAAAAGACGTTGGCGTTGTTTTTTCGCCTGTGAACAACTGCTCCAGCGACAAAAAAGGAAGGGTTTTCTTCATCGCATCGTTACGGGTGATGAAAAAGGGATTCATTACAGCAACCCAAAGAGAACAAAATCATGGGGACTGCCCGATCGTGCTTCTACGTCGTCGGTTCGGCCGAATATTCACGCTGCGAAGGTTTTGCTGTGTATTTGGTGGAACCAGGGTGGTGTTATTTATTATGAGCTGTTGAAACCGAACGAAACCATCACTGGCACCGGTACCGAACTCAATTGGTGCGATTGAGCCGAGCACTGCGCGAAAAGCGGTCACAATATGAGCAGAGGCACGAAAAAGTGATTCTACAGCATGACAACGCTCGGCCTCACGTTGCCAAACCCGTTAAAACCTACTTAGAAACGCTCAAATGGGAGGTCCTACCCCACTCGCCATATTTCCCAGATATTGCGCTGTCCGATTATTACTTGTCCCGTTCGATGGCACATGGTCTGGCTAATCAGCAGTTCCGCTCATATGAAGACATCTCAAAATGGCTTGATTCGTGGATAGCCTCAAAAGACGAACACTTCTACCGTGATGGTATTCGAGCTCTGCCAGAAAGATGGGGAAAAGTTGTCGCTAGCGATGGGCAATATTTTGAGTGATTCATTTGTAAACATTTTTTCACAATAAAGTTGCATTTTCATCAAAAAAACAGCGAGAACTTAGTTGCACACCTAAATATAAAACTGCTTTAAACCACATTCCACATCTCGTCAATACCGACTGTGGTGGCTGGGAAATGTCCGGACAAGCCTGTTTGAACTCACGAATGCGTTTTGGAGATTTAATAAAATCTTTTTTCGTAGACATTATAAATTGGTCTACATTTGGTCTACTCTTTTTAATAAATTCAGCTACAAGATGACATGCATGGAGCAAACAGGTTGTTTTTGAGATTGTTTTAGTAACTTTCCAGCTTTAAACAGATTCGAACCCCCATATACGACCAACATTACAAGTTGAGTTGCCGATATATTGAACTTCTCAAAGGTATGTTTTATAGTTTCTATTATCCTTTCTGCGTTTGTCTTCTGTAATATTCTACTAGGTAAAAGAAGAGCTAATTAAATCTCACCGCATTTTAAAGTGCGCACTGGCACATGTAAAATATTATTCTTTCTTGCATCCGTTGTTTCATCTACCGTCAGAAATATTTTTTGATCTTTTAACTCTGCTTTTATTTGATCCGTAATCGTTTTTTTCACCTGAGGAAAATTATACTGTAATTGACCTATTGTTGGCAATCGCCATTCCAGAACCCCCAAAAGTTTCGTCATTCTTCATTGGCTATAATAATTTGTGGAATATTGCATAATAACATAAAAATAAAGTCATATAGAATTTTATAATATAAATCATCACGTTACGCATTTAATCGGTGTTGTTTGCTATTAACATGTCTTTTACACACAAATGTGCGGTAAAATGTTGATATTGCAAACATTGCATTTAATAATGGTGCCAGTGTATTCTAATATCCAAAATCTGTTAAGAAACCTATTAACACTCGTCGAAAATAACAAAGAACGGCGTCGATTCTCCATGAATCTAATCCGGCATTCACACACATACCATACGCATATGAATCACAACTTCGGGAATATCCGACCGCCGTCAATGAATGCGCACTCATTTCTGTAGGCTGAGTCATAACACAGAATAATTGAAGCACTTAAAAGCATTCGTCCTCGCTCGAAACAAGATACCTGGTATTTACACCACGATAATACTCCAATCATCTAAAAGCATGGGATGACGCGTGTGCCTAGCTCTCACCAGAAACGTAGAAGAATTGAAAGAAATTATTTTGAAAGGATGCGAAAATTAAAACCTTTGTAGTTCCTTTTGTATGTATAGCAGTTTTTAATGTTCAATAGCAATCAAATTAATGTAGATTTTAACGGTAATTCGAGTTTGCTTCCTATATGTTTTACATCTCTTAATTTAAACGATTTGTTGGAAATTAATTGCAAGGATATTTCTTTATGCTACATATTTATTCAAAGAAGTAACTTCTCTCATTACTATGTCAGCAACGACAAATCTTCTGAATTGATCTTTCGAGTGCTTCATTACACGTTAGATACACTGTTTATATACTTATTAACTTTGTACTGTACACTATTATTTGCATCATTACACTAGATCGAGTATATAGATATATATTGGGTCTGGGAAAAAGTTCGTGGCGTTTTTTCAGTAAAATTCAACTGGTCCCCGCATGGCGCGTGGACGAATTCATTTAAACCGAATATGCTCCATTATTATCGACAATGTTTCGCCATTTTTTTGGTAGATCCATGATCCCATCGGTGAAAAGCTTCTGTGGTTTCTGGTCGAAAAACTGAATCAAGTAGTTTTCACAGGCTTCTTTTGAAACCAACTTAATTCCATTGAGAGAGTTCTGCAGAGATCGAAACAGATGATAGTCAGAGGGTGCTATATCCGGACTGTAAGGTGGGTGCATCAAAACTTCCCAACCAAACTCTCTCAATTTTTGACGGGTCATCAAAGAAGTGTGTGGTCGGGCGTTGTCATGATGGAAGACAACACTTTTCCTATTAATCAATTCGGGCCGTTTTCTTTCAATCGCCTGGCGTAATCTCTCTAGTTGTGCACAGTAGAGTTGAGAATCAATCGTCTGACCAGTTGGAAGTAGCTCGTAGTGGACGATTCCCCTCCAGTCCCACCATACACACAGCATCACTTTTTTTGGCGTCAATGTTGGCTTAGCGAACGCTTGTGACGGCTCACCATCCTTTATACACGATCTTTTACGCTTCCGATTATCGTACGTAATCCATTTTTCATCTCCGGTTATTAAACGTTTCAGAAACGGCTCGATTTCATTCCGTTTCAGCAGCGCATCGCAGATGTTAATTCGGTCCATCATGTTTTTCACGCTCAACTCATGAGGAACCCATACGTCAAGCTTTTTTTTGTAACCAGCTTTGTGTAAATGGTTCAAAACAGTTTTGTGGTCAATGCCTAGCTCCATGCCAATATCGACACTGCTGATATGCTTACCTTGTTGGACTTTTTCAAGAATTTCATCAGATTTTTCAGTGATTGGACGACCGGAGCGTGACTCATCTTTCACATTGAAATTTCCAGAACGAAAGCGAGCGAACCATTTCCGCGCAACAGATTTCGATAAAGTACCTTCACCGTACACAGCACAAATTTTATCACAAGCCTGCGCAGCGTTCTTCCCCTTATCATAATAATATTGCAGAATATAGCGAAATTTCTCATTATTCTTCTCCATTTTCAAGTGCGAATAACTTTCCAACCACTGCACCGATTACAATGTTTCTACGCTCAAACTAACGTTCGGAAGGTCATCTAAAAAACGAGCCGTCGGTGGTGTCGCTGTGACTTGTTGTTCTTTAGTTATCGGCAACCAATGCCATCTATCGGGAAAAACGCCACGAACTTTTTCCCAGACCCAATATATTGTTTTCTTTATAAATTATTTAATAATTATTATTGGAGAATTTCATCCATGTGATTAATTGGAATTAAAAAGTTAAATTTGTTATGTACTGAATTTACCGAATTATTTCGAAATCAATATTAGTTTCATTATTTGTGCAAACTATTAAGGAACCAATTAAAAGTACTTTTAGGTAAAGTAACTACATATATTTCTTGAACACAATCTACCTATAATTCATGAATTATGTTAGTAGATAATTTTGAAAAATATGCAAGTTTTCTACTTTTATCTGTAAGCACGCAAAGTGCATTTATACACGCTTTACTACTTTAGATATTTTTTCTGATAAAAATGAAATGATGCGTTGCTTTCAATGTAAAAAATTAAACATATATTAATGACGATAAGACTGATATTTTATTTTTAGGATTACTAATCAATGAGTGGCATGTTCTTAGTAGAGAATTACGGTCTATTCTTTTAAAGTAAAACCGCGTAAAGTGGATTATTAAAGATGAATATTTGCTTTTGTGTATATTTTTGCATTTCTGCGCTAAATTCTTTTCAAAAAATGAGTTTAAAATCAAAATTTTCTACTCAGTTTAGTTCTGATAACTAATTTCCAATGCGATGCACTGTTTCTAACCGATGTGTAAGCAATTGTTTATTTATATTTGGTCTTTTCGTTATTGCACGCGTTCTTAATACATTAATTTCTATATGTAGCAAATACAAATTTTGCACTATTTTGTTCTGTTCTACTACTAAAAAATATCTTTCATGAAAACAGCACAGTTAATGCATTATAACAGAGTTATAATTGGATCTACTTTTTTCAAAACAATAATAAAATAATATTATCAAAAAAAACTGCTCTAGACGAAACCGAATGATATTGATTTTAGCAATTTTTTTTTGATTGCTTGTTGATTTCATGAATTCTATTATTATTATTAGTACATATGTAGTGATGCTGTAATACTCCATGTTTTTAGTGGTGTAATATTCCAGTGATTGCATTATTTATGTTATTAAATCAACGTAATGCGTCTTTCTTGTTCTTCGAAACTACTAACTTTGCCTTAAATTACCCATTTTTAAATCATCTCTTCTTATTAATCGTTCTTATATTTTGAATTCATTAGAAATCGGTTCGTTGGCCTACCTAGCTGCTCAAGGTGTTTCCACCATTCTTCTTCAATAAACAATCTCAAGAGCCTAGATTTTGTATTCAGTACTTATTGAAACTCTACTTAAGTACATTAAGTTTGACAATTCTACTCTCAATACGGCAAAAACAGCGTTAATCGGCTCTCTGCATATATTAAATAAAATCGGGCTCTGTACATAATTCTATGGTACTTCCTACTTAAGTTAGGAAAAAAGCTTTTATGAAGTCTCTGTTAACACTAAGTTTAATACAGCTATTTGAATATAAATTCTTAACTAGGAAGATTAAATGTTGTGGTGCTTCCATTTCGGCACTACAAAAAAAAGCAGATTTTAGTTTAATACTATTCATGTATACTGTCCACATATGGTTTTCGCATTTTGAAGGAAGTAAGTAAGTACTATAGAAAAGCATAAATTAATTTTCTATAATTTAAAACTTTGAAAATATGTACATATGACAAAGATTCCAAAACCAGTAACGATGATTTTCATAAAAAATTAATATGAAAATCAAAAATAATCTATTTTATCCAGCTAATAGCTATAGACGTAGTGTAAGTGTTGTGTAATTTTACTTTCAGTCGATTTGCTTATATTATTCCGAAAGATAAGAATTGTCATTTAAATATGAAAACATTTAGCGCGTTGTGTTGTTACTATTGATTATTCAATTTATTTATTAATACAACATACAATAGTGTATTGAATTAAAAAATTCCTTTTCCGCAGTGTAGTTCGAAGGCGTTTGTACGCTTCAGGTTCTTACTATTACATTCCATACTTAATTATCTACACGGGCCGATGTTTTTTAGAAGAAGTTACTCTTAATCAATAGTAAAATTTAATTGTTAAATAAAGGTGAACCTAAATGCTATTGCTCGTTTATTAATACTAATTAATATATGTTTTTTATCTATAAACTATGTATAATTTTTTCGAAACTTCACGATTCTTTAAGAGTGCGCAAAAAATAGGTGTCCGAAATAAAATTAAAAGTAACCACAATTTATTTAATTTTTAATAAGTCAAATTTTAAAATTTGAAGCTGATAATATTGTAGTCTATTTTTGTATATTTTATTTATCTTAAAGTACTTTTTGAAGATGGAACGCAGACACACATATCTCTAATATACGCAAGTTTGAATAGACGACTTCGTTAGACAAAGAAGCGATTTTCTTCTCGATACGTATCTATGGCAATATATAAAATAAAGCATTGTCGCTAAATACATGTAAATGGTTTTAATTGCAATAAATAAAATAATGTAATCAACCTTTGTAACTTTCGGCGTTCATAATATTTTAATGTACGTATTTACTCTATTACATCGCGCCAAAGTTGTAGTTTCACAACTAGTAGAGTTTTGCATCTGTCGGGGTGCATATTTTTTTTAACACCACGGGAGATTAACTAACTCTTATGAAGATTCTTAAGAGTCCGTAGGGTGAATACGTCAACCAGTTTCTATATAATGGGTTTAAGTTCGTTTCTATTGGTTACGCTTTTAGGGGTGCCCGTTGAGGCCGTTGTCATATGGGAACTTCTGCACATTTGAACTTTATCCCAAATTTCACACTACAACCTGTTCTTGCCTCTAGAATTTACACTCGCTAGGATAAAAGCGACCGGTTTGCGTCTAGTAATATTACGCACCGTTCTGTTGCACTTATGCTGTCTTGTCCCTTGTAGACTAATAGATTCTATTTATGGTTTCTAGGACACTATTGCAGTGGATATAATCAGTTGAGAGAACAAGTATTTAAATATATGTACATTGCAATAAAAATATGAAAAGCACATGCACATGTTTTCCCCCGTTTGTGTTGTGTATTTACGTAGTTTTTTTTATGTGCGTAGTCTTGTTTGATTATTGCAATTTTTTACAAATATTATGAACGACGAAAGTTATAAAGGTAGTAAAATTAATTATATTTTTATTATATTTATTGTAATTAAAACTATTTACATGTATTTAATAACAGTGCTTTATTTTGTATATCGTATTGCCCTAGATATACGGTTTTACAGTCAATAAATCTTATCTTAAATAAATCTTTAATCGTTAATAATCTTCAAATTTTGTCTAATTAAACTCGTATTCATTTTTCAAGAAGTAACATTGGAAGAAGGAAATCGGGAAATATGGTTGAACAGTATTGATATACATATATATATATATATGTGTGTATGTTAAGTACGAAACGACGAACGAGTTGTGAGAGAGAGAGAGAGAGAGGTTTGACATAGCCCCCAAATTTTGTGTTATTAAATTTGCATTTTTAAATAGAGTTATTAAAAATCCTATAAGTATATAATAAATGTTTGATAGATTTGAAGTTTGAAAGTAGTGCCATTATATTAAGCTATTGTTTCATTCTTTGACGATTAATATGTCTACCCTTGTATGACAGACAGTTTTATGTATTTAAATTCTAAGATTATAACTTTAATATCATGATATTATATTATTTAATTATGAATGTTTAAGCATTTTTATATATAGTTAGTGAATGACGTATTGATTTAATTCCAAGGTACAACTGAGTTCAACATAGAGGAATAAATATTTTATTTTGTAATTAAATATAATTTTTGTACATATTAATGTATAGAATAACATTTACATAAATAAATTGTGCTTTATTTTGAAATTGTAATATATTTTTTTAAATATCTGATCTGTTAGATATTAGGCCTTGTCATATAAAGAACTTATCCTGAGATAAATAAGCTTTAAATTTCATGCCTAGGGAAAACACTTAAGAAATGTCAAATTATTTTATATGAAAAAAATAATTGTTTGCTGGACTAAAATAAGAGAGCTTCTAGAGAAGGAACAAAAATGTTTTTCTTTTAACAATGGTGTTAATAATGATGAGTTCGCTCAATATTATTTTCTGGTTGGGTGTGGAAAGCAAACAACTACGTAGTTATGTTGTTATATAAGTGCTGTTACTTCTATTTGAGAGATGGACATATCGTTTCATCTGACTAGTTTTTGTCTTATATTTGATCAATAAGGTTGATATATAACCCCTTTCCACAATTAACTATTTGTAAATTCTGTATACGCATTTCGACAACCAAGTTGTCATCATCAGCAGATAATTTCAAAGTGTCGCACCTGGTAAACCACGGCGAAAAAATTGTACGAAAAAACAAACTCCGTACGCGATCCGCACCAAGATGTGCACAGTGCACATCTTGGTTTTCAACGGTGCGGATCGCGTACGGAGTTTGTTTTTTCGTACAATTTTTTCGCCGTGTTTTACCAGGTGCGACACTTTGAAATTATCTGCTGATGATGACAACTTGGTTGTCGAAATGCGTATACAGAATTTACAAATAGTTAATTGTGGAAAGGGGTTATATATCAACCTTATTGATCAAGTCAATCAACCACAGGCTCCATCAAATTCAACTTTTGTCTTATATATTATAAATACATAATATATCTGTACGATAGTACCACTCATCAGGCCACTAAGAGCGTATAACTTGTCGATAAAGCCAAAGTATCTGACTGATTTTTTTAACAGTAGTTTTGATATTAAGTGCTTCCACTTCTACTTGAGAAATAAAAGTACAGTTCTTTCACTATCTTATATTTAATCACTAAGGTTGATATATAACCCCTTTCCACATTAACTTTTGTAATTCTGTATACGCTTTCGACAACTAAGTTGTCATCATCAGCAGATAATTTCAAAGTGTCGCACCTGGTAAACCACGGCGTTGAGAACCAAGATGTACGCTGTGTGTGTACATCTTGGTTCTCAACGGTATAGATCGCGTACGGAGTTTGTTTTCGTACAGGTGTTTTTCGCCGTGGTTTACCAGGTGCGACACTTTGCAATTATCTGCTGATGATGACAATTTAGTTGTCGAAATGCGTATACAGAATTACAAAAGTTAATGTAGAAAGGGGTTATATATCAACCTTAGTGATTAAGTTAATCAACCACAGGCTCCTTCAAATTCAATATTTTATATATTTATACATATATTCAATTACTGTTTTGTTGATTTAATAAATTTAGTTTCTTCCTTGTACTAAAAAGATTTTCCATTAATAAGTTATAATTAAAACACCGAACTTTTATTGAAGACATAAATATGTTGAAATAATAAAATGTTGGGTTTACACGAAATATTTTTCTATTTGACTTAAAGAACGTGGACTTGGTTACTTGGAATTCCGTTTAATAAAATGCGCAAAAATAATTGAAGTAAATACGTGTTTGAATTTTCAAAATGTATTAATAAAAATTTAAGAATAGAATGTCTCGCACACACAGTGGCTTTGTCAATTATATAATATTGAAAACTCAGATAATTAGAGGTTAAGTATTTTACAAATTATTTGAATACGTATAAATACGAATAATTTGTATTTGTATATGTATAAATACAGACAATTTGTAAAGTATTTTTCTTTTAAGTACCTGAGTTTTCAGTATTATATACTTGACAAAGCCAATATGTGTACGAAACATGTCATATTATTATTAATTTATTAATACATTTTGGAAATTCAAACACGTCTTTTATTTAAAGTGTTTTTGTGCATTTTATCAAAGGTATTAGTTCTTAAATTTAAGTTATTAATTATTAAATTAAGTATACGCTGAACGTTGGAAAAATTCGATAATTAAATGCATTATCTTTCAGTATTAGTAATTAATTCTCTCCCAATTTGAGGAATGAAATTGAATTTTCCAGAAAAGGAACGTTACTTCCTTACTTTGTTGGAGGAAACGAATATTAAATTCTTTTCCATTCAAACATGTAAGAGAGTAAAAACAAAAAATCAACGCAAGGTAAGAGTTTTTTCTTTCACTTGTTTTTTTTCAGATATTAACTTAGTGTTTTTCTCCTGGCTATTAAGGTGATTTTTTTTTCTTTTGGAGAATTAATTCCCGTACGTAAGGACTATTAAACAATCACCCAGAACAACTGCGATTTTGGCGTAACAAGGTCAGATTACTATATTATATTATATGCGCTACTTTTGTTTTCCCTTGCTAGGAATTAGACTAGTATATTCCCTTAGTTTCTTAATTTAAGTAAGTAATTTTGTTTTTGAGATCGAATTCGTTGTGTTAAATTGTTAATACCGAAGGTTATCACTATGATACATACGATTCATAACTTTTATTTCTATTTTATATGCAAATTGTTCACTATAAACTTCAGCATTTATTATTTAGACAAGTTTTAGCATTATCACAAAACTACAAAAATTGTAGCTTTGTTTTGTCGATCAACATTTACAGGTTTAATGTTTTCTTGTCCACCTTTCCTTTTCTCTAACATTAATAATTTAATATTATCCAGTTAGTAATTTGAACGTCAATTATTTAAAATTATACAGCTTTTTGTCCATATAATGCAGTTAATATTATTAGTTAGTATTTAATATTAATAATTCAGTAGTATACAGTTAGTAATTTTAACGTTAATACATAATATTAATATTATACCGTTAGTGTTTGTTTTTTTGGCATTGATAATTGAATAGTATACAGTTAGTAATTTCAGTATTGATAATTTAATTGTATGCAGTTTGTAAGATTTTTATTAAGTAATACTGGATTCTTTGTCATCTTTGTCATCTTTGTGTATACATGATTACCTTGACTAATTCAAAAATTTATTACAATTTTATTTCTTACTTCGCTATTATAACAACACTTTTTTTACTTACGCAATTACAGTTTGCCTGTGATTTTTTCTTTCTTTCTCTTTTGTTTTGTTTGTATAGTAATCACGCCTGTACCTTCTTTTGCCACCTGCAAAGTGTATTATAGCTAGTTTTGTCGAACATCGATCCATATTCAGTATTAGACAGCGTTTGGGGATTCTATAATACTGTAACGTCCCATATAACATTTCTATTAATCATTTTTTTGGGATTCTCACCACTGTAAGCTCAGGCCAGATGAAAGTCCTGACCGCGGCAGCAGATAGGTTTGGGAGAGGTAGCGACTCTCTTTTGACCATATTTTCACTTTTTTTTATCAGTTTGTTCTATTTGACGTCGCACGGTAGTTGAATGAATGCATTTTGTATTGAGTTGAATGTATTATTTCTACCAGTGTAGAATCAATAAATCGGTGCCTTTAATAGATTGCGTAAAGGTGTTGATGAAGTTAATATGAAGAAGTGGATATGTGGATTAGAAACAATCCTATACTATTATGGAGAAGCATATTTTTTTTTTAAACTCGTTCTTTATTTTTCTGATCCTCGTTCGTCCTTTTCTTTTCTTATTTCTTATACGAGGATAGCATAAATTTGATCTGGCTCACGCTTGAGTTACATTTAAATTTAGTTCACACATTTATGTAACCTGTGGATAGCAAATATTGTGTTTTGTTCGTGAAAATGATAACAGTGATTTACTTATTACTGTTACGAAACGAATTATTATTAAAATTGTATGTGCTAAGGGTAAGAAGTCTGTCGATATTTGTCATCAGCTACAAACATAATTTGGTAAAAGAATTAAGAATAGAGGGTTAAATGTATGCTTGAAATTAAAAGATGCGAAAAAAAATTTCCTATAAGTTTTTATATTGAAAGAATGTTGTTACTAGTTGCTAGTTTTGTTTTAGAGGTTTTTGTTTTACACTAAACATAACATTGAAGTATTCAACAAGGTAAAAATATAATTCGAAATCTTATAAATAAGGTAAATTTTATTGGAGATTGAGGTTAAATGAAATAATCAAGAACGGCAAATAAAACCCATTATCATATCATTGTTCATATTCTGTATACGACTTCGATAACTAACTTGTCATCATCAACAAGGAATTAATCACAGCGTTGCACAGAATTATTCTGCACGAGTTTTACCGCGCAGAGATATGATACATGATATGTTGATGACAACTTGTTGTAGAAAAACGTATACGGAATACGAACATCAATGCGGTAATGAAATCTATTTACCTTTTCTGATTAAATCTTGTATATGATTAAAAGGTACAAAATTATTAGGTGTAGTTATTGGCAATTTCCTCTCAATTACTTTCGAATCTTTAAATACCATAAGGGTTATTATTCGTATGCTCAAAAAAATAATGAAACTTAATAAGCAGACCAAATTAATCATCATTAATTTGCTCTGCTTGTCTTCATCAGCTTGTCCTACTCTGCGCCTATTTTTATAGTGTAGGTGTTCTATTCTTGGTATAATATATATCTTTAATAACCTTTCCAGATTCGCTAGTTGCTTGTCCAAATAGTTCAGTTGGCTCGTTGTTTCCTTGTTGCTACCATCTTATATTCAATCTTATATCTTCCGTAAAGTCTTCTGAGAATCTTTTCCTTCCAATTTCTCTAATTTATCTTCTTTTCCTTTATTAATTGTTCATAACTAACATCCACATGTCGTAACCAGTTTGAACACTATTTTTAATATTTTCTGTTTGTCATTTAAAAAAATTATTAAATATGAATCCTTCGTCGTGTATTTTCTTTTCTAACTATACATGCGAGCATCAAAAATTGAAAATATACATCGAATTTCGTAAAATTAAAAATTGTCAATAGGTATTGTAACTGTGAAACGTATTATACGTAAGATAGAAGGTTGTTAGTTTTATATATGTAATTGTTAATTGACGACAACCGCAACGTAATTATGTACAGTGAACTTTCTTTAATTATACCGCACTTTCAACGTACTCAAATAAATGTACATTAAAACCTGCAACCACTAATTTTAAATTTAAAATAATCGCAAACTCCGATCGTTTAGATTTATACATTCAACTTAATTATAGCGAGCTCATATCGGCAGTTTGTTTGTTTTCAAAGCTGAGGCATGCATAGATGGAGACGGCTTCCGAAAAAAATACGTAAATAAAGAACTGTTTATACGCGAAGTAATAGTGCAGACGTTCTATACGTTTGAACTCTCGCTATTTCTCGAGAGTCTGTTATTGAAGTTGTTCGTCAGTCAGTGCTGAGAATCAACACAGAATAATACCGGCATCATAAATAATGCAACGACAACAAAAGCGCAAATTTACAGTCAATTAAATGTGAAATGTTTGTTGTTTAACGTTACCGCGTGGATGTTACATATATATATTGTATATGTATATATGTACATACACTAGAAGGTTAATGCATCTTACGCCATATTCATGATGGCTACATTTACTTTCTTAGCGACTTTTCAATCAATTTAAATTTTAAAGTACTCTTATAATTGTACACACTTAATCAATACTAACATTGTATAAGAAACACGATTTACATTTTCGTTAATTTTGAAAAGAATAGTATATAGTTACATCATAACAATACAATGCGGAAGTTACTCTTCAGTCTTACTTCACCTTTTGTATCTTAATATATTATATTCGTAATTTTCTCTCTCGTTTCTTTTTTTTGTCTTCTGTAATTATTTTAGTTTCTTCCAGTTTATTGCGCTAAAGAAATTAAAAATAGACACTATAGGTCCAGTTATCCTTGGTTTCGTTTTCTCACTTTTTTATACTTTCTTCAGCGTTTGGTCTCTTCTTTTCAGTCCTCTTTCTGAGGCGAGCTCTTCTTCTATCACCTCCTTTAAACAGGATTTACTTGCGCTCTCACTATTTCACTTTTTTGAAGAGTTCCTCTAATTACTAATTTTTCTTCTACTTCTTCCAGGTTTTTTATCTACTTTTATTTCACCATAAACCTTCTAAGATTCTTATTGCCCATACTAATTTAATTTTTTTTCTTGCTATCGTTTGATCTTACTTTTGCCAAATAATTTGCTTTTAAAATATTACTTAAACTCCTACCATTTTTACTACCTTTTGCTAATCGTTTCTATATAACATTGTTTAAGTTTTATATTATTGTGTAACAAATAGATCCCTATTTGTTTATTAAAATTGGTTGTATTTTCAGTTGATCGTGTATTTCTATAGTAGTATCTATTCACTGTTATGCTTTTCTCATTGGGCAAGAAGGAATAATCATATATACCGTACATACTCTACCAAACTATTGTCATAATTTTCTCTGGATGAAGTGCAGATTTTTGAATATGTCATGGAGATTTGCCTTTATTTATTAGTCATTGAGACATTTGTCCTACTATTATCGTAATATATACGTTTTCATCACAAATCAACCTAGAAGTATGCTTTAATCGTTCCATTTTGGTTCTCGAAAAAGTTACGACGAGTTATTTACTTGTTCTAAATATTTTTGCTTTGCTTATATTGCGAGGGTGATACAGTCTGGTTTGACTTAGCTCCTTTCTTATGAGAGTCTTTAAAATTTCATCTTAGGATATTAGATTAATCTTGAGGCTCACTTTCTCATTCTATAATTTGTTCACTTATGATACGGCAGATGTGCGTTCAAAATTTTTCTTTATGCTACGAGGTGAAATTGCTTCAGTTATTTTCAAGTCTAGATTCATATGAAATTACAATGAGTATTTTACAGGTACTTATCTTTGTTATTGAAGACAAAAGGAAGTAATAAACCTAGGAGTCATGGCCCCTTAAATGATTCACCCTGAATTTATGGATGAATCAAGGCTCTTCTTTTATTTAGTGACAATTCAAAGAGTAAGGTCCAACATAAGAGGTTTTTACGTTTGCTAATATAGCTAATGTTCTGGGGACTCTCGAGTTGTACCACGGATACCTGAGTTAATCAGGCACCGAAAAGGATTATCTTTATTCGACCATTAAAGTGCACTACCTTGTCATAATTAGAAAAAATTAGTTATTAGGTATAATTCAGAAATATTATGTATTAAATAGAATATACCAGAAAACAAAATTCGTTTGATGTGGTTAAGAGAATTACTTAATATGAAATAAATCCTTGATAAGGTATCAAAGTATTGCATTCAAACAAAATTCTGTTCAGCTCCTGGATATCAGTACCAAGTCTAATTTTTCCTATATACTCAAGGCAAGTCTTTCTAGGCCTCCCTTTTCTATTACTCTGATGTTTGTCTCCCGTTAGGACTTTTTCGGAGAGTCATATTCTGCAGCATACAAAGACTATGCTTTTATCTGTAGTGATAATTCGATTTCGTCACCAAGTTTAAGCCTTTTTCCGGTGCCTCATTTTGCAGCATAAAAGGACTGCTTTTTTATCTTCAATACATGCTTATATAAGTATTTCATGTATGTTGTATGTCAGTTATCAGTCATCCACTCCTTTAGCGGATGACACGATATTAATTGTCGGAAAATGTCCTGCGTCTGTTCACAATTTTATACAACAAACTTCTCTGGGTCATTCTCTACATTTTCCTTATATAATATAAAAAAGAATATTTATATATCATTCAAAAATTGTAATAAAGAATCCTATTGCTGATAAATCTATAATTTAAAGCAAATGAAAAATTTTGAAAACATGTTTGTAAAGAATGATAATATCAATTTTAATATTATTTTCTTCCACTTCAAGATAAATATGTTGGCGTTGGTTTGAATCGTCTCTTTTAAAAAGAACATAGTTTCAAACAAAAAGCTTTCGCGAAAAACAAATTTCTCTCTAAACGGAATCTTAGTATAATGTATAAATTGGTTATGTCAACGTTTACCAACTCAATCCAACAGCTTAACAACAATTATGGGTGCATTAGCGGGTCAACTTGAGATCAATGGCAGTCGACATTCGCCTTAAACGAGACGGAAAGCCACAAAAAATCTATTAGGAGAGCGGTCGTCGTGTGTGATAAACCAGTGACAGCATATTTAACAAATTTAAGACATTTGCTAATGATGTTGATATTTGAAAACGTAGGTTCGTATGGTTTTAGCGAAAAGTACGTAAGTACAAACTAACAAAAAAAGCAATCATAACAACGAATGAAGATTAAAATTAGGAAGTTTCTTAAAAACGTAGAAAGTTGCGCACAACTGTAGAAGATATTAGACATACGGATATCTATTGGGTAAACATAGTCCTGTCTAATGAACAAATTGACATCTGGTCGTCGGAGAAGCTCTTAATAAGTAGTATAAGTATTTACAAATCAAAAGTTAAGATCATCAAGTAAAAGCTAAAAATACAGAAACATTCATTTGAATGAAGAATATCTAGCTAAAAACATACATGAATTGACTGCCGATTTTAGTGAAACTTCTCTATACAAACATATTTAAATATACATACATATATTTCATTTCTAAATTTCCATTTCTTCAATAGTAAACTAAATTATAGACTTATAAATTACCAATCCCTCGACTACAAACTCTAAGTAGTATTTCACTTTTTTTTATTCATCTTAGGCGAGTATGTCGAAAGAGACATCATTAAAGTCGAGCGAAAATTGATCTCAGAACAGACGCCCGTTAGAAAGAACCAGAAAGCAATCAAGAACAGTTTACTTTCTCCGGGTCTGCACACGGCTCATTATTGAAGGCACGAACAATTACACATTAATACATATAACCATATAGCGTAGAAATAGGAGAAAGACTACTATTGCCTAATTATAATGTTTAGTTATTTATTGATAATTGACCTTGTATTTAATATATATTCATACTATTCGATTAAAACGTGAACTCATTATCAATATCGCATGCGAAGGCGTAAATACTTTCTTCTACTAGATTAAATAAATTTATTACAAGAATGCAATTTGCAATCGGATTAATTCAATCAGATTGAACTTAGGATTCGAATAATTATAATGAAATGGTGTAGTTAGTAAGTAAAACGATTTATTCAGCTTCATCATATTCACAAATAATTTTTTAAGTTACTCTGGCTAAGTTTAAGAAAATTTAAAAAAATTAAAATGAATTATTTCACAAACTCTACCAGGCAAACATTAAACTAGAATATTACCACATAGTTGATGCGATGACCCTCGCAGCATGTATCATTACAATTAAACATTAACAATTGAGTTCTGAAGTAGAGAGTCTAGTTTTTTAAATGGTGTTCTTAGATTATTTTAAAACATTTCTTTGCAACTACTGTTACTTTATAAGGAGACTTATTACTAAATTCGTTCCAATATACAAGGGTGATTTTACAGTAGAGTGATTTTTCAAAAGGTGACAACACTTTCTCGATTATGAGTATATTGTCATTATCTACGTCATATTTTAGAAGACTGCTGCTGGCATAAGTTTTACAGTCGTTTACACTAACTGTTATTGGAAACCCTCTTAATAGAATATATTGGGTAAAGGAATGGCTTTTCTAACAACATTGATGCGATTTTGTCTTCATAAAAGAATAAATTTCTCTACCTGCTTAGTTGCTATGAATGTTTAGTTTACTTTTAGAAAGCTATTATGTACATAATTACAGATAATCTTCCGATAATTACGTATTGCAATAAAATCTTGTACCTAAGTGATTTTAAACAGTATTTAGATAATGGTTAATTCTGTGCGAATTACATACATACAATAAAAAAATTTTCCGAGGTTTTAAAAGCAGGAAATTTCTATATTTCTGGTGGGTTTATTATTTGACATTGCAATTGAAAGTGAGTGAAAAATGGCTTCTTCGACAAACTTGAAAAGAAAAGATCTTGCTCTGAAGGAAAAAGTAAAATTGCTTGAGTTTTTACAAGAAACAACTGACAGTCAGTCGGATGTTGCCAAAAAATATGGTGTGTCTCAAGCACAAGTGAGTAAATTGTTAAAAAGAAAAGACAGTATTTTAAGTGATTGACGTGATAATTTTAAATCTACTCAAAAACGAAGACGCAACGGGAAGAATGATGACGTAGAAAATGCTTTAAATCATTGGTTTATGGAAAAAAGACCGCGTAAAAATCCACTTAGCGGACACACTTTGCAGGAAAAAGCCGAACAGATTGCACAAAATCTGGGTAGTGTAGATTTCCAAGCAACAAATGGGTGGTTTACCAGATGGAAAAGTCGTTCCCAAATTTCTTTCAAAAAAATTGTAGGTGAAAATACATATTCAAAGGATACTCCATCAACCGCATCATCATCTCAAGAAGTGAAATTAGCATGTGAGACTATACGTCGTTTTTTAGAATCAAAAACTGATTGTAATTTTGCACATTAGATAACCAAATCACTGATATTTTGTGTAAAGAAAGAAAACAAAATAAAATTACAGATTATTTTGTTAAGGATGTGCTGAGTTTGAAATAAAAAAAATAGTATCAATAAAAAAATATGTATTACACTGAAATGTGTTATATTTCTTTT
The DNA here is from genome assembly GCA_031893035.1 of Dermolepida albohirtum. Classification (NCBI taxonomy): domain Eukaryota; kingdom Metazoa; phylum Arthropoda; class Insecta; order Coleoptera; family Scarabaeidae; genus Dermolepida; species Dermolepida albohirtum. The sequence continues at coordinate 331,353 of JAVIWB010003623.1, forward strand.
GTATGTATTCTTAAATACATTTTATGAAAATCGCAACATAAATTTACAGCATCATAGTGAAGTCAATTTTATAGTTATAAAATCGCAGATATAAAGAATACGAAGTATGTATGTATATACATACTGAACTTACTAGTAATAAGAAAAAATAAGTTAATAACGGATAATGGAATAATCTGCATATAGGAATAATTTTGGCGGACAATATTAGTATTCCAATAAGCGGGTTTCACTGTACTTGTTTTTGTGTTAATATTGAGGAGAAAAATTCATATATTGTAATAAACATTATTGTTTATAAGGAAAAACTATTAAAGAAACTGAAAAGTGTTACATAAACATTACGACTCCTTTCTACGAAATGAATTACAATGGTTTTCTGTCTTTAAAAGTGGATATATTGAGCACAGTAGATACTAAACGCCTGAGCTATTCATTTACAGTAACTTCTTCAGAAATGATTACGAAGACTATACCATTGTAAAGAATGACTGCCGAATAAAAGAATGCGATATATTTAATGCCGTAAACATTTCAACCGAACCGACACACAATATTATGCAAGAACATTTAAATATGAAGAAGCTAACTGCAGAACGAAGGCCACGTTTGATTACTGTTGAGCAAATGCGATCTCGTGCTGTAATTTCAAATGACTGTATGGTTAAGTTAAAATAAAATTCAAGAGATTTTTTCATTGATGTCACCGTAGATAAAACCCTGTACATTACCATACTCTAGAGACAAAAACACAGTCAAAACAAGGAATTTCTTCAGATGAACGTACTCTGAAGAAAGTAAAATCTATTTTTCTGGCAAATATGGTTATAACCAGGATATTTTGGAACATCAAATGTGTTATCTTTATTGGCTATTTACAGAAGGGAGGTACCAAATGATTTATTGACATGTTTCGGTACCGAACAGAAGAAAATGGGACGGTGTTTATTCAGAAAAAGTGTTGTTACGTCACCCTCCCATTTATCCGGTGCGGTAACCGCTCGATTCATCGAATTAGGTTATGAATTACTATCTCACACATGATATTCATCAGACCTAACTTCGAGAATTTTGGTTTTGTTCCTAAACTTGAAAAAATGACTTGATAGGAAGAGATTCCTGATAAATGGGAAGGTGATAGCCGTGACGAATGCCTATTTTGACATGTTTCAGAAGCATTATTTTTTAGACGGCTTCAAAAATTTGGAAAGCGCTAAACTAAGTCTATGTATCTAAGTATTTCTACAACTTAATTCTCAGCAATTGAGCACAGTATCGTACATGAACCCGGAGTAAAGCTACACACAATAAACTACAAAACACTACACGAAAACCAGATAAACAGATAGTGTATATTTGATCTTATCAAGTCTTTGGGATATAATCTACGTAGCTTTACTTTAACTGCTGCCGATGATGACTAATTAGTTTTCCAAATATGTAATAAAAATACAAATATTAATATGGAAAGGATTTTTTTACTTTTTGATTAATTTGTAGGATTGTAAAATTGATTTATTACGTTTTCTGAGATTCTATTTTAATTCGATGACAATAAAACAATTTTTTACTTATTTTTGATATTATTTTTTTCAATTTCAGGGGTAAGACTGCTTAAGTCGTAAAATAAGAAATCACGAACAATGGGTTAACATTCCGGACGAATATCTGAGTATACGGGGTTGTTCTTTTTGTAAACGGATTGATATTCACTCCAGTCGTCAAAAGTACCTTTAAAGTCAACAAAATAGATCAGTGAAGATATAAAACACTTTATATAGATAATTAACATCATTAGAATCCTTACGATCTTAGTAAACTTGGAGTTTTAAGTCAAATTTTGCTATGGCGATAAGCAAAAAATAATAATGAATTAGTTCCTATGGCTTTCTCCTTCTATATTCAATAACAGTAAAGATAGATTAGATATTTCATTCCATGTATCCTGTTTTCTTCACCAAGAAAGTTACAATGCTCTATTAATAATACGTATCTAACGAAATTTAGTTGGATATTTCATTTAGGAACTTTTAATATTTTTATTGAATTAAATTAATTCGGAATAAATATCAAAAAAGACTTAAAAAAGTAATAAATGCCAATTCCCAATTTCGAGGTGCGCTCCACTTGCGTTAACTCGCAGTTCTCTCCCTCCCAATCTGCAGTTTCCACAATTTCGTCTGCGATATTACATATTAGAGAGCGACACGTATTTGTTTTGCAACAGACTATTATATATAATAATAATAATGTCACAGTTAGGTTTATCGAGAAAACCATCATTGTCTGACCAAGTAAATAAATTATTAAGTGGGTATCCTAATTTAATTTACAATGACTCAAAAATTAAATGTACAGTTCGTGATATGCTTGTAATATGCTGGACGAAAAGTCACTGAGAACGACACGTAATAAGTACAAAGTACGTATCAAAAAAAAAAACTGCCATAAAATTGAACAAGGAATTTTCATTTCATTTATGTAATAATGATTTTGTGTAATCTACCATATATTTTATTATTCACTTTGCTCATTCTGGAATAAATACGCGAAATATGTAACGGATATTTCGCGTAGTTCCACCTTACGATTTTTATATATTACAGGATAAATAATATTAAGTAGATTAATTAATTAAATTATTCTATTATATATATATTAATTATTTGACATCTAGATATTTCCTCTTTATAATTTATAGTTTATCATTCAAAGTTTTTATTTCTATTATTTTTTAAAAATTAATCAACATTTATGTGGTTAATAATAAATATTAATTTAATCAATTTTAGTATGGCCAATCTTGAATGATGTATTAGGGCATACTTGCCCAAAGTCGTACAGCATCGTGATAACGTTCGTTCACATACTATTGAACTATTTGATCTATTCAAATTAACAAAACATCAGTGATGAATGCGTTATATATTCTCTCTTATCTTTATCTTTCGCTCGTATAGGTTTACTGCAAAGGAGTTTACTATGTCTGCAACTAAATAATACTTATATACTGTAATGTGGACCTAAATGTATCAATTTCTATATCTATCTATCTATTTTCATATTAACTAAAATTTTGTTAAAATTGCAATTGTTTTGTGCTGAATGTCAACTATGTTGTAAGCCTTTTTGACTTGTCGCGGGAACGGGAATATGTATTTAGTGTGTTCCACGGTTTTGTTACTATCCTTCCTTGTCGTAAGAAGGGAAGAAGTATTGACTATTCCTCTTCAACAGTGGGTACTGGGAGAGGTACTAACCACATCCGAGACGAGAATTAAAAACAGCACCGTTCCGAAAGTAGTTCGAAGTGTAGACTTCTCTAGATAACTAGTTTGAAGTCAAGCGTTCTTACCATTCCGCGATCCCGACGTTAAATGCTATAGTTGCTACATAGTCAACTAAACTAATAAAAACTATAAACACGATCAGAACGGAAAAAATAATAGTTATACACACAATCAATAAAAAAACTTTAAATTTTTACAGATAAGAAAGGAGGAATTACTGCTTCGAATTCCAAGAGCAAAAAAAATATGTCCATTAGAAAAAACTAAATAATGCATATGCGAAACAAGAAACTCAATGTTAACAGTTCTTTATTATGTAATACAAGATTAATAATCTAACGCTTGCTCTGTTAGCGCAAAAAACATCCGTCAATGTAATTGAGTGAATTTGAAAAGTTTTCGCAATGAAAACGAACTCCAGATATAATTCTACCTTTCGCCGAGTGTGAAGGCCATTCTTCGTGACCTTTTTTTTATACAATACATAATATATACGTCAAGAATCATTTTATGAAGTGGATTTGTCATTTCCGGACATATACAAATAACAAAATAACCTTCACTGGACATCTAACATTAATAATACAAATGTATTAATTATATTATTATTTAAATCTCTCAGTTAATTTACAGTACGAAATAACAGAAATAAAGTTAAAGAAATGTAAAAATTGCATTCTTCTCTTGGGATTTATAGAAATGAGAAAAATGTATGTCCTTATTTGGATTTTTATACAAGAATGTATGGCAATTTAGATTCAATCCAGCGCCGTTTACTATTGTTTTAAGGAAGATACACGCTGACGTAAAAGTAATAAGTTTTATACCCGTTAATATCCGTTAACAAACTTTAAACATTTTCCATTAGTGGTTTGAATATAACAGTCCATTGAAATGATATAACGGCAGATAGTTCGTTGGCAACAATAGAAAGATGGTATTTACGCAAAGTGGATTCACCACTGATCAGGGATATGCCTATTGGTACACTTTCTTAAAAAAATTTAAAAGACGAAATTTGAATTTTATGTCACTGTATATTTGTTGTAGCAAAAGCGTAACACAAATTCTTATAAACGTTTTCATTTCTAGGTTGGTTCATTATTTCTACGTACTTTTTTATAGCAACATGTTGTGTGAAATGATATTTTTATGACTCTATGTTTACATCGCAAACATTGCAATGAACAGGATCGTTTTTAACGGCGAGACCATTACCAAAATACAGTCTAAGAAAATGAATTTTAATATCTACAGTTGACAATAAACAGAAAAAAAATAAAAAATTTAACTAAATTAAACACCAATTGATTGATAATAAACGAAGAATTAATAGTGCACTAAGGGAATATGAATGTCGAAACCTATAAAATAATTTTAATAAAGACAAAATGAATAACGAAAAACTATGCGTACGACCAATATTTCTACTTATCGAAACGTCTTACAGTGAACTGCAACTGGATGTGTGCTCACTTCACTAGTACTATCATAGATACTCGAGAAAGGCATAACAAGAGTTAACTGCCTAACTTGTCCGATCAGTAGTCATGATATTAAAACTATCTTCTAAGGCGGATCCGTCAAATATGTAAACGCAATGTGAAGAGCTTACATATTTGAAAACGGAAATGTACTGATTCGCCATAGAAAATAGTATTAATACTTAACCGTTACCAGGAAGAAACATTGGCACCGAACTACCAGATTTGCAGAGCAGATAAGAACGGTGTAGTTCAGTTTTAGAAACAGTTCTAGACATCTGTTAGCATTCAGTGCCTAAAGCGTCCAATCCTGACCTGACGTAAATTTTCTGGCAGGAATGAATTTGATTCACGTGCGACGCGCGCAGATGTTACGAATATGGTTTTCACTCAGGTCCTACTTGTTTCATTCTTATTACTGCGTTTTCTTTCACCTGCTAAATCTACGAAGAACTCAAGCTGACAAATCATAAGACTATCTTCTTAAGTGATTTCTCTGTAAATGGGATAAGTATACCAAGAATGGGCCGTTATAATCGAAAAGGGAATTTGGAACATATAACAAATATATTTCAATGTCGGAAAACAACTGGACGATCAGCTGGTATGTGTTCAGTTAAATTTGTACCAACGCAGATATTTTGAGTTTTTTTGCAGTTTTTTAAAGCAAGTATTATGGATGGGTATATTATTATAAATTGATCTTGATTTTTGAACGTTGGAGAACACTACCTCCCTACGTTAATTAATGGTTAATTACTAAAAGTAGTCAACATATACATAGAGGATGTAGTTTGAAGAAAAACTACCTAAAAAATCCACAATAGGTACTGCATGTTTATCAAGTGTGTCGTCAATGGAATTACTCAATGAGTTAGGAATATACACTACCCTGCATATTAGTTCGGACACTCAAATAAATTAAAAAAAAGGGAAAACTAATTAATGTCAAAACTTAAAATTTTTATTGCGTTATTGTGTATAGATGTCCATAAAGAATAATAATAAAAATTAAAGTAATTCTAACGATAAATAAATAAAGATATCTTAAACTATTACTATTCTACTTTTCTTGTAATATGTTCCACAAGTGATTTGTTAAGGTAGGACACACTTTTCAGACCCTCCTGTCCAATTCATTTTATAACAATTCGACAGGGTCTCAGTTGGGGCCTTGCGGAAGCCATATTCTTATTTGCAAGGTGTTATTGGTTTGTTCGCTATCTAAGAAATTCTTACACGGAGTGCTTGGGGTCGTTGTACTGCATAAACACGAAATTTTCGCCGATTCAACGTAGTCCGGATGGTATTGCATTTTCTTGCAATATTTTTAAATAACCCTACTTTCGAAAAATACCCTCGATTCGCTTCAAGTCCCCTGTGCCGGCGTAGCAAAATAACCCCAAATCCTTGTTTGACGGTTGGCACTATACAATCTCGTAGCATTCTTTGACCACTCACTCCTCTTTTAACAATATGCTTTGATTGTCCAAACACTTCAAACTTTGATTCATCAATCTATAAGACCTTTTTCCAGTCATTCAATCTCTGTGTGTTTCTGACCATTGTCGTCGTTTTTGCCTGTTTTCGCGTCGAAGTAAGTACGGGTTTTCTTACAGCAATGCGGCCGTGATGATTTGCAGCTTTTAATCTTCTTTTCACCGTAGTAAAAGAAATTTTTCTTGCACGGTCGCGATTCATTTCTGCGGTGATTTCGGGTGCTCTCAGTCTTGTATTTTTTACTCAGCAATTTTATACGCTCATCGTCAGCGTGAGGTGTTATTCGCTCCTAAACATGCCAGATCTCTTAAACTGCCCATGCGTTGTTTCGTCGAATGATATCACTAACAGTCGATTTCCTAACACGAGTCATTTTGGAAATTTAAAGCACCGAACAACCTTGTTGATGGGAAGCAATAATTACAGAAAGTTTTTCTAAGCTTGTTGGTTTTCTTCTCTGTATTTTAAGAAGTTCACATAAAAAACGGTCTTATCAGTGATGCGCACGCTAGCAAGTTTATTTTAAACTAATGCTTATTTCGGTACACAAGACTGTTTGGGGCGAAGGCAGGTAAGTTTCGCAAGTTTCTTGCAAGCAATATTACCCAAAAAATAATGGTATTTACGGCGGTACGGATTATTCCAGGAATTATCGCAGTGTGACATAAAATATAATAGTTATTTGTAGGTAGATATATTTGCATGCAATTGGTTATAAATCTCGTAAAGGACCTAATGTAAATATACTATTTATATTTAACCGCAATTATATTATGTTTTAGAAGAGTTTACTAAATTTCACTAGCTGTCCGAACTAATATGAACGGTAGGTACATTATTATTTTTTTCTTGAACGCGCAAACTGCCAAAATTGCAAAGGATTGATTTTAATGGATTTCTCCTTATTTACTATATTACCAAATAGTAATTTGCCTTCTATTTTTGCTCGAATTGTGTTCATTTTTATTTTAATCGGTAATAATATTTATTGGTATGATCACGACAAAACCAAAAAGATAGAAAGCTGCCCATGCATTATTAGTATCAGTAAAGTTATAAATTAAAGATGGCTTCAGTATTCAAAAAGGCATTAGAAAGATTAACAAAATTAGTTTGTCTGATTTTGTAATTTTTATTATCAGTTACTACGTATCTTCAAAATACACATAAGCATTACTTTGCTCGGAAGATCTAAATCTTCATTAAATAATAGTAAATCCTTTTTTATTACAGATATAGCTTCAAAATGAGTAAGAACAAGCCCTAATAGTGCACTTCGAGAATTTAGTACGTTACTTAACTTGCTTAAGATTAAAGCAATTTAAAAAGTGTAGTATACATCTACATTTGCTATTATAAATATTTTATATAATTAACTATCTATAATTATTGGTAATAAGGTTCAATATTGAAATGTATTTGAAACATGGCATAAATATGTCTCAGTAAATATTTTTAACATACACGAATTCTATGCTCAAGAGTACTCTTAGTCAGTTAACCTCCAAACAAAATGTTAATATGCAGTACAAACTATATTAAATAGAAATTAATGTCACTATCAATTTTAAAATCTTATCTCTAACTTTTCACAAGGTAATTGTTTATGCATTTTGGTTAGGAAATGTGTGTTTTCATACTAAATATAGATAAATATTTATCTTCGATATTGTCTTGCGATTTATATCACCGAGAGTACAGTTAACTGTCGTATTATCATTAAAATATTTATCTTATTACGGTATTAAACAATTTTTATTTTATGTATTTACTGTATGTAAATTTCACTTATACATACGTAAACATATTAGCTTCCTGACTCCTTAAACTGAATTATTTTTGAAAGTCGAATTTTCGTTAAATAATTTAAATGCGACTTAATCAATAAGGTTGGTATATAACCTCTTTCCACATTAACTTTTGTAATTCTGTATACGCATTTCGACAACTAAGTTGTCATCATCAGCAGATAATTGCAAAGTGTCGTCCCTGGTAAACCACGGCGAAAAGCACCTGTACGAAAACAAACTCCATACGCGTCTATACCATTGAGAGCGGCAAGATGTACACTGTGTGTACATCTTAGTTCTCAATGGTATAGGAAGAACGGCAAGATGTGCACTGTGGGTACATCTTGGTTCTCAACAGTATAGGTCGCGTACGGAGTTTGTTTTCGTACAGGTGTTTTTCGCCGTGGTTTACCAGGTGCGACACTTTGCAATTATCTGTTGATGATGACGACTTAGTTGTGGAAATGCGTATACAGAATTACAAAAGTAAGTTAATGTGGAAAGGGGTTATATATCAACCTTAGTGATTAAGTTAATCAACCACAGGCTCCATCAAATTCAACTATATGCCACTTGTTGGTGACACTTAATACAAATCCATAAAATTGGTAATAAACTGATTAATTTTAAAATTATTCCTGCGTGTATTATGAATTTTAGTAGGCAAAGTTTTTAAATTTGGGCATTATAAATTTTAATACACAAAACAAAATTTAAAAACTTCTAATACTTTTTGATCATTAGAATTCTATAATTAATTCTCCAACTAATTCTAAACGAAGCCATTATCTAAGACTTTTAAACCATTATGGAACATTTATTAATAAGAAGAGCAGATTAAACAATATAGAAATGAGATTACTCAGAAAAGTAGAGGGAAAGGCACGAAAAGATAGGTCCCGATACGAATATTATACTATTACAAATGACTGGAAGAGGAAACGAGAATCTAAGCAAAAAATTACGAAAAAAAAGAACTTGGTGGGACGAAGTTTAAATTGCACGAGAGCGTATAGAAGTGAAATGCCAGAAAATAGGAAAGATGACAATGAATGGAAGGAAATGGAAAGATGTATGAAAGAAGAATTCGAGAAACACGATTCCGAAGCCGCTTTATATTGCAAAGTAGAAAAGTGTAGAAATACGTTAGTAACTAAGAATGAAACAGTAGTAATAAAAGATTGAAGAACTTCAGTGAATTGTGGATAAAATATTTCTAGTCAATACTTAATGTAAATACTAATCAATATTAATCCATTTTTAATGCTGGCTAATTCATTTTAACACCCTTTATCACATGGAAAATATTCTATGCACTACGTCCCCATAGACTATATAATTGTAGATTCCGTAAATTCTATTAAAAGAGATAGCTATGCCAATTTCAATTCAAAGGTGTATTTCGTATATAAATATGAATTTGCTTAATTAATAATGTTTCAAAAATCATTACTTTTAATTATCAAATACATTTAATAAAACTTGAGTTGAATGGGCCTTTATTTATTAGATAAAATACTACAAAAAATGTATTAACTTTTAAGGACTTATAATATATATATATATATATATATATATATATATATATATATTATGACGATTAATCGATCTTAGAAATACTCTCTTCACGAAATACTATAATATTTCTTTTTGTATTTGCACTGAGTCGGATTTTGATAAAAAATGGTTGAACATGAGCATATGAGTATAAACGTAATTAATAAGAAAATGTACGAGGGAGCGTTTTTATATTCGCGGAATGAGGGGGTTGTAGAGGGGTGAGTAGGCGCATTGGGGGGTGGCCTGTGCAGCGACTCATGATTAGTATAAATACGAAGTTTCATTGTTATTAGACAGTTAGTCTTTGAGCTATCGTCAACCAAGTAACATAATCAGGACTGAAAAGTGAAATATGGAAAAAATCGAATATCGTGCCGTTATAAAGTTCCTTACCAGGCAAGGAAAATCAGTCGCGAACATAATGAAAGTGATGTCGTTGGTTTTCGGCGACTCTTGTCCAGGAAAAACCATGGTGTACAAGTGGCATAGTTTATTTAAACAAGGAAGGGAATCCCTTGAAGACGACCCGATGCCGGGCAGGAGCATTGAGGTGACCACGCCAGCACTTATCCAAAAAGTTGAACAAATTGTACTCGAAGATGCTCGACTAAAGAAGAAACAACTCGCAGAAATGGTTGGAGTATCCGATACAACAATTTTTAAAATCCTACACGATCATCTCGGCATGTCTAAGGTCAGCGCAAGATGGGCGCCGAGAATGCTCACGCCGCCGCAAAAACAACAGCGCGTAGAGTGTTCGCGTGCATTTTTGGACCTCTGTAATGAAGACAAGGATGGTGTATTGAGTGGAATTGTTACTGGAGACGACACTTGGGTTCACCATTATGAACCTGAGTCCAAACAAGACTCCATGCAGTGGCATAAAAAGGGCACAGAACCTCCCAAGAAATTTAAAGTGTCACAATCAGCTGGGAAACTCATGGCAACGGTATTTTGGGACTCGGAAGGAATATTGTTGATTGATTATAAAGATAAAGGTGTTTCTATAACCGGGGAATATTACGCTTCAATATTAGAGCGACTAAAAGAAGCCATTAAAGAGAAAAGACGGGGAAAATTGACAAAAGGTGTTCTGCTTTTGCACGACAACGCGCCCGTCCACAAGAGCCGCGCTGCGTTAGCTGCCCTGCATAAGGTGGGCTACGACATTGTAAATCACCCACCCTACAGCCCAGACCTGGCCCCGAGGGTATAAATAAATTAATTGAAAGATGTGAAAAATGTATCAGTCTTGCAGGTGAATATATTGAAAAAGAAAAATAATTTGTTTTTTTTATTTCCACCCCTTGTCCTCCATTCCGCGAATATAAAAACGCTCCCTCGTAGCTATTGCGTTTATTATGATTTTATAAAAGAAATGACTGTGATTTTCTTGTATACATTACAGAATGTATTATACCGTGGCATTTATTTTATACAACGCCATTTTGACAAATTCGTATCGAAGGAAAAAATATTTCCTTTTCTAGAATTAAAAATATTTTGCAATTTTTAGGTATCTACTTCTAATAAAAATAAATTAAAATTTGCATATATTGTTTACATGTTTAAATTACATATCTATGCTACATTAAAAAAGTTTTCTTTCTGTAAAAGTGTAATTTAATACAATTTAATTTGCGAAGCAGTAGTAATTTTATGAATATCGATGTATAAATTATATTAATTAAAGGACACAATTTCAGTTGGACATATATCCAGCACTATACGCTACATTTGAATTCCATCAATACTTATGAAGGAGAATTCTATACAGCTAGAGTAGTTCAACGCCAGTTGTAAGCAAGATGGCTGCTTTTGGTCACCGACAATTATTCTCACAAATTTGAATGATCTAAGAAACCGTATCACAATTATGGTGAACTCAGTGGCACAACATATTCTTCATAGAGTATAGTATAAATTCAGCTACCGTCTAGACAATAGCTGTACAGCACAAGGAAGGCACTTTGAACATCTATAAACTTTAATGTAAGTATAATCAAAGGTAATTCACAGAATTCAAATACAATATTTCTGTTAAGATAACCCATTAAAACTTTGTCCACCTATTTGAAACAGCCTGTAATTATTCATCACCCAGCTTATCCTCTCTTTTCTTTTTTTAATTTATATATTTCACTTAAAAATGGAGCTTAATAAATAGCACTTGTTTATTATTTGTATTATGTTTTCCATTGCTCTAATCACGTTTTTCCTTATTTCAACTAAAAATCTTGATACTTATGTGAAAAAGGTAATAAATTACAAATAATGTCATGTTATGAATATTATAATATGGGATCTTATAGAAAGTGTGTAATATAAATATTAGAAAGATTTTTTTAGTTACCTTATCTCTTTCCGACAAGAAGTAAACCACTATTAGACAGCAATTATTTAAATGTTTGTAATAATAAACTCGAAAATAATATTTATATTCGAATTCCATAAGTAAGTTATTATATGAACTAAATTTCAATATTTAATAATTTTTTTAAAATATACATGTACATATATGTATTTACATGTACGTATGTACGATACTCAGAAGAAAATAATTCTGTTTCGTTTATTACCGTTTTACAATTTCAAATTGTGATGTCTTTACGATACTTGTATTTTATTTAAATCTTAAGTCTTTTATTGAAAACTTCAAATTATTACAATAACAAGACTGAATCTGTGAATCAATTATTACGAGGATAGCCGTTTATATTTCGGGAACTGGCAACACTGTTAACGTTGCCTCAGATCTGATGATTGCATCGTGAAGTTTGTCATTTTTGACAATATATTAGCCGGTTGCTATTTCTACTGTTGACAGTAAATTTTTATGTCGGTGAAAAAATGGATTAACTCGCGAACATTTTCGTGCAATTATTTTTCATAACTTTCGGCGTGGATTATCTTAACAAGAATGCATTGTCGAACTGAATTCTTTACATGGTGATGAAGCACCGTCGAAGTCTACAGTATATAGTTGGTATAGTGAATTCAAACTTGGACGGCGTTCTTTGGGCGATGAATTTTGTGAAGGTCGTCCCACAAATCTTGTTGTGTGGGAAAACATTAATGCAGTGCCTGAATGCATCGATGAGCTGAATTCTTTGTGTGGTGATAAAGCACCATCGAAAACTACAATATATCGTTGGTATAGTGAATTCAAACTTGGACGGCGTTCACAAATGTTGCATCGGAAAACATTAATGCAGTGCCTGGATTGATAATGCACGACCGTCACGTGACATACCGTGAGATCGAGGCATCTCTAGGTATTAGTAACACCAGCGTGCATAAAATCCTGCATAAACATTTAGCCGTTAAGAAGCTATGTTCACGTTGGGTACCACATAATTTGACAAACGCTCAAAAAGGACTCGCGTCGATTGGTACCACGAAATGCACAAAAAAATATAATGGCGGTGCTTCAAAGAACATTTATAAAGTCGTGACAGGTGACGAATCTATACCTATGAGCCCGATACCAAACAGCAGTCGACCGTGTGGGTATTTCAAGATGAGCCAAAACCAACAAAAGTTGTTCGCGCTCGAAGCACATCAAAACAAATGGTCTCTTGTTTTTTTGGAAAAACCGGTCACGTTGCAACCGTGCCTTTAGAGAGTCGTAGAACGGTCAATTCCGAATGGTACACAACTATTTGTATGTCAAAAGTTTTTGAAGAAATAAGAAAAACAAACCGAAAACGACAGAGTATTATCCACCATAACAAGCTAGCTCTCACAAGTCGGTTCAAACAATTGAATATTTGGCCGGACAAAATATTGAATTGATGAGCCATCCGCCGTACAGCCCTGATCTAGCACCTTGTGATTTCTTTTTGTTCCCACACGTGAAGAATAAACGTCGTGGTCAACAGTTTTCCACGCCGGAAGGGGCAGTTGAGGCATTCAAAACTCATATTTTGGAGATACCGCCTTCAGAGTAGTAGCAGTGCTTTTAGGATTGGTTTAAATGAATTCGAAAGTGCATTGATTTTCAGGGAGAATATTTTGAAAGGTAATAAAACTATTTTCGATAATAGAAAGATTTTTTTTTGTTTGCTATTCCCGAAATATAAATGGCTACCCTCTCATAAGTATGTTATGAGATAAAGAATTGGACAAAAAAAACAAACGATTTTTTCTAAATTGCGCAATTATTGTTTCTATTGTGTTTCCATGACATCGATAATGCCATTACCAGCATTTTTTTAACAAGCATATATATTATGGAATTTAGAAGTAATTTTGTAGTAATTTTTACAAATCTAGAAAAGTTAGAATATAATATTTAAAGACTATCTGGTTACAAAAATTTTAAAAAATACTGAACTAAATAAATAACAGTTGATAAGTTTGTTGGCAAAATAATCAGTTTCGAGAAACGAACGTCTGTGATCAATAGTTTTCACACTTCGAGAATAGATAAACTGCCAAAAATACTTTGATGAACTGAAGGAATGTATCAGATTCATAGCACTGTTACCTTGCAAGCAATCATTTGGCCATAGTGTGAAAGCAATCAAAATGATCGCGCGTAATCATTTGAGGTCTTCCTTTACTAATTTAATCTGGTTTCTTTTATATTTTATAGTTTGACTCGCCAATAAAAGATTTCCCATGTTCGTCCTTGAGTTTATTCTTTCAGTACGTTCCATGTTGATCGTCAACCTATCTACCTACGTTCCAGGACAATGCATTTAAGCATTTCCAATAGAGATTCTAATCCAGTATACAATTAGGATGATTCTCTTCTGACAAGCTTATCAGCCTTATCGTTTTCTCCAGTGTCCCGGAATTTATAGCAGCATTACTCTATTCTGTTGCGCCCATTCGCTTAATTCCTCACGATACTAGCCTGCTGACAAATTTAAGATCCTGGCTTTCGGTAAGAATGTGGACCCGCTTATGAGAGTAATCCCTTCTATTAATTTTTTTTGAATATTTCAAAATTACACAGACATCTGCTTGAAATACCGACAAGTACCTAGAAAAAAACTGCGAGTCGTAGGCAAGTTTTCGCAGTATACGCCTGCCCCAGGCGCATCTTTGGTCTTAGACAATTCCGCGTATTAGGTTTGCTAGCGTTTTTAAGGAGATTGTTGCTAATTTCTTCTGTATCACTGAAAGTATTGCAACTGTAGCTCTGAATCCGTATAGTGTGGTCCAGTTTTGATAAAAAACGATTGAAATATAATAGAATTTTCCGAATAAATGTGTGTGTTAATGCAGTAGAATAGGTGCAGTCTTTAAACATTACATATGGCCATACTACATAAAATGACTTTTGGGATGCCTTGTACAACCCAAAAATAAAAGCTATTAATAAATCAATATAGAATAAATTCATTCTAGATATTTATCATATAGTGTAATGGAAATTGATCTACTATCAACTTTTATGGTGATTAATGACAACACAATTCAAAGCACTCGTTTCGAATTGCAGTTAAAGTACCCTGAACATCAACATGAGGGCTATACTTATAATTAATCAGCATTTTCTATAATTAAATCTGAAGACTGTATTTTAAATTGCAGTGTTGACAGAAAAATTGCTACTTAACTTCATATTTATGCAAACTCTTAGTATTTTATGCTAAATGTACAAAATCTATAAAAAGGCATGAACAAAATTAAGACAAAGTTATGAGTCTCACGACTAAGAATGGTGTGTGTGTATATATATATATATATATATATATGTGTATCGTTTTATTGATAGAAATTTTATATAAAAATATATTTTATCGTGTTTGCAAGTGCTAATACATATGTACATATGCATGTATACAAAAATATTCCGTATAATTACGTTATATACCGCAATTAACAGACAAAGAAAATATCATAACCTTCGGCTGTACTAGTAAGTTGTCTTGGCCTAAATCGGTCATATTCAGCGAAAATGTAGGCCTGCTATTTACATGACAAGATATACATAATTTTATATAGTGAATCTAGTCACTGTATCGTAAATTATACAAAAATATAACTTCAATTGTTTCGTTAATGTGCTATGGTAATAAATGTTCAAACAAATTTACTTTTAACTTTGTCCATGAATATGTTTAGAATATGTAAAATGCATACGATAAATATGAGGAATTATGAGTCACTTTTATGTAACTCTTGACAAAGCTTTTAGAAAAAGAATAGTTTAAAATTTTAAGCAATATAAGTGGGATGTCTTTTAAGTTTTGCATAGTGGGATATAGAGGGCGCCACCAATAAAAACTAACCTCCATGTTTAGTTAACCTAAATCCAAAGTTTCACTGCGATACGTTCAGTGTTGTAGCTGCAACGAACTGTCAAAGTTGACGAATTAGTTGAAAAATGGAATTAAACCGAGAACATTTTCGCGTAATAATTTTTTATAATTTTCGAAGACAATTATCTCAAGAAGAATGCCTATCCGAATTGGTTTCTATTTTCGGCAATGAAGTACCACATCAGTCAACAATTTCTCGTTGGTATGAACAATTCAAACGTGGACGGATTTGTCTTAGCGGCGATCCAAGAGCAGGTTCACCAGAAACGGCAGTCACTCACGCAAAATCATCAACGAAGATCTACATGTGACATCGCCAGATTGAAGCATCATTGGTGATTTCAAAGACTTCAATCCAAAAAATTTTGCATAAAGAATTGTGTGTAAAAAAATTTGTTTCCCGTTGGGATACCACATCTGCTGACCGTAGAACAGAAGCAGCAGGTCATGTAGCAACAGTTCCTCTAGAAGATCAAAGAACTGTTACTGCCGATTGGTATATAACCATTTGTTTGCTGCAAGTCTTCGCTGAGCTACGAAAAACCAGCCCAGAACGACGAAAAATTGTCCAGTAATGTAAGTTCGCACACATAGCGCAAGATAATTGATTTTTTAAAGCAATAAAACGTCGACTTGTTGGACTGTCCTCCGTACAGTCTGGATCTAAGTCCCAACGATTTCTTTACCTTTTCAAAAATCAAGACTGGACTGCGTGGCTACAGTAAGGCTACAGTAGTCAGAAAGAACAGTCAATGCCTTCAAAAACGCAATTTTGACTGTACCAATAAACGTGCGGAACACAACTGTTTCCAGAGTTTGTTCGAATGCATGCGAAAGTGCATTAATCTTCGTGGAGAATACTTCGAAAAACAATGACGTCTTTAGAAGCTGTCTACTGTTTTATTCCAGACAACCCACGCATATTGTAGTTCGAGCATAGTATAATCCTTGTAACAAAGACAAGGAAAGCTCATTTGTAGAAGCAAAATGGAACTCGCACTTTAATAGTTCATGAGCAAAATTAATAATATTAAATTTGCTTTTGTGTAGTAAAATTTATTTAAAACATACATATAAATCTATTGTTATACTATACGTAAATTTAAATAAGAGATTTAAAATTAAACGTAACTCGAAAAAAGAATCATTCTAAATTATTTGTACGAAAGTTGCTGCAGTTTAGAAAACTGATCATCTTAAATTTTAATATTATAAAAGAAAACACGTATTACTTTATTATATCACTGTATTATATTTTAATAATGAAGTAATACGTGTTTTATTTTATTTTGTCATGGAATATTACAAAGTAACGATTTACAGTATCAATCATTTTAAATTTTAATTCCAGTTAATAAACGCTTGGAAAAATATTCTAAAAAATTTTGAGAATTTATATTTAAATGAGGATAATAATTGTAAAATCGCGATATTTTTAAAGATGTAATATAATAAAGTATTTGATAATATTAATTGGTTATTATAGTTACTTGTATTAGAATGTAAATTATGTTCCTCCCGGAGGGGTTCATCTGAACAGTATTCACTATACTACATTACATACTTATATATATATATATATATATATATATATTGGGTCTGGGAAAAAGTTCGTGGCGTTTTTCCCGATAAATGGCATTGGTTGCCGATAACTAAAGAACAACAAGTCACAGCGACACCACCGACGGCTCGTTTTTTAGATGACCTTCCGAACGTTAGTTTGAGCGTAGAAACATTGTAATCGGTGCAGTGGTTGGAAAGTTATTCGCACTTGAAAATGGAGAAGAATAATGAGAAATTTCGCTATATTCTGCAATATTATTATGATAAGGGGAAGAACGCTGCGCAGGCTTGTGATAAAATTTGTGCTGTGTACGGTGAAGGTACTTTATCGAAATCTGTTGCGCGGAAATGGTTCGCTCGCTTTCGTTCTGGAAATTTCAATGTGAAAGATGAGTCACGCTCCGGTCGTCCAATCACTGAAAAATCTGATGAAATTCTTGAAAAAGTCCAACAAGATAAGCATATCAGCAGTGTCGATATTGGCATGGAGCTAGGCATTGACCACAAAACTGTTTTGAACCATTTACACAAAGCTGGTTACAAAAAAAAGCTTGACGTATGGGTTCCTCATGAGTTGAGTGTGAAAAACATGATGGACCGAATTAACATCTGCGATGCGCTGCTGAAACGGAATGAAATCGAGCCGTTTCTGAAACGTTTAATAACCGGAGATGAAAAATGGATTACGTACGATAATCGGAAGCGTAAAAGATCGTGGATAAAGGATGGTGAGCCGTCACAAGCGTTCGCTAAGCCAACATTGACGCCAAAAAAAGTGATGCTGTGTGTATGGTGGGACTGGAGGGGAATCGTCCACTACGAGCTACTTCCAACTGGTCAGACGATTGATTCTCAACTCTACTGTGCACAACTAGAGAGATTACGCCAGGCGATTGAAAGAAAACGGCCCGAATTGATTAATAGGAAAGGTGTTGTCTTCCATCATGACAACGCCCGACCACACACTTCTTTGATGACCCGTCAAAAATTGAGAGAGTTTGGTTGGGAAGTTTTGATGCACCCACTTTACAGTCCGGATATAGCACGCTCTGACTATCATCTGTTACGATCTCTGCAGAACTCTCTCAATGGAATTAAGTTGGTTTCAAAAGAAGCCTGTGAAAACTACTTGATTCAGTTTTTCGACCAGAAACCACAGAAGTTTTTCACCGATGGGATCATGGATCTACCAAAAAAATGGCGAAACATTGTCGATAATAATGGAGCATATTCGGTTTAAATGAATTCGTCCACGCGCCATGCGGGGACCTGTTGAATTTTACTGAAAAAACGCCACGAACTTTTTCCCAGACCCAATATATATATATATATATATATATATATATATATATATATATATATATATATATATATTTAATTGAATTTCTTATTCTTACTTTTCAGAAAACAACCACCTTCCTTTTAAAAACCAGTAAGTAAAAAATGTTTTATTACATTTTTGAACGGATGTTTACGACATTTTAAACAAATGACTAAAGATTAAAATTATTAAAAACTAAATTTTATGAACTTTTGTACTGTAATCCTAAAGTAATTGTAAGCTTTCGAAATTTGTTAATTAATCTTAACTTTTTTAGTATTAAAAAATTGATAAAGCGATAAAATATTCGTTTTATACAAATACATAGAGAAATTTTGTTCATATTACTCACGCGATTTTAATATATATCTATTCCATACATACAAAATCGCTTAGAATTTTATTGTTAAAATTATATTTTTTTTTAATGGAATTCCTATCCTTCTTTTCATTGGAATACTTTTTTTAGAGTAAATCGTTATTTGCTACGTTACTTCTTCTGTTTAATTTTGTATAAAAAGGAGAACTAATGCAAGGGAGAACGGAAGTTTTACCTTAATATGCAATACTTGATGACATTATATGCATTATACTGCCTAATAATTTCGACCACGCCTCAGTTTTTCTACACAGACTTTTAGTAATATGTAAAACAAACTAGGGTTCCTGGTATATTGAACTGTTCTAAATATTTTTAATACAGTGTGCGTCAGTAAAGCGGGAAAATTTAAAAACTCTGTTAATCACTTGACGTATATGTAGGTGAGGGCGCTGAAGTTAATGATAAATTGTTAGCCATTTAACACCATTTAGTAAACATGGGGCAGTGGTCAGGTGCTCATCGTGCTTTCTGTGTAAAAGCGTTTTATAAAAATAGTCACTCCGCGACAACTGTGAGGTTATTTCGCACTCAGTTCAATATTCTGCATCATGGACGGGTACCGTTTATTCACGCAATTAATGAATGGGTACAAAAGTTCGAAGAAACTGGGTCTACTTTAAATTTAAAACATAAAAGAGCAGCGAAAAATGTTAAAACACCAGAAAACATTGATAGGATTCGAAATGCCATAATAAGTAATCCAAAACGTTTAGCGAAGAAATATGCACTGAATATTATTGAACCGGCGATACGTCGAATTTTACATAAGGACTTAAGTTTTAATCCTTATAAGATTCAAATTATTCAAGAATTACAAGAAGCTGATTTGGTTTCTCGCATGAATTTTTGTCAAGAAATGCTGCGGCGCTTGGATCGTAGTGAAAATTTAATTCACCAATGTTTATGTCAGATGAAGCCCATTTTCATCTAAACGGTTATGTAAATAAACAAAATAGCCGATATCGGAGGGCTGAAAATCCGCTTCATTTACATGAGAAACCTTTGCATAGTCCTAAGGTGTGCCCTTTCATCATCTGGCACTGTTGGACCATTCCTTTTTGAAGACGAACGAGAAAATGCTACAATTGTTACTGCAGTTTGTTACGCAAACATGGTCACAACATTTTTGAGACAAGAACTGGTTCGATTTTCAGAGATTATGTGGTTCCAGCAAGATATTGCTACCAGTCATACTGCTCGTGTGTCTATTGTTGCTTTACGAGAATTCTTTTCGAACCATTTCATATCCAAAAATGGAGACATTATTTGGCTAGCTAGATCGCCAGATTTGTCCGCATCTGACTTTTTCTTTAGGGTTGGTTCAAGAGCAAGATGTGCGTTGAGCGACTGCAAATGTTAGCAGAACTAAAACTAAAAATTTAAGAAGCAGTTGTACGTATCACCGGAAACTTTACAGCGAGTAATGGAAAGATTACATAAATGCGTAGATCGTAATGGTGCTTATCTGTCAAGTGTTGTTTTTAAAAAATAAAATGGCAAGTCTGACTTAACTGAAAAATGTTACTGTTAAAATAAAAACATATGTAGATACAGTAGTTTTAAATTTTCCCGTTTCACTGACGAACCCTGTATTAGACATTTCTCGTTTTTATAAATTAGTTAATCCTTTTGTTATTACATTATCCCTCGGTTTAAGTATTGCTTTTGAAAATTCTGAAACGAAATATAAGAATTAAGAAATCGTGTTCTTCTAGTTTTGGGCCAAAATATTTAAGACCTTTCAATTTTATTTGTCGAGATAAAAAGCGGAGAATATTTTATTATGTTAGTGTGATGTTATATTTTGTTACAAATTTGAAATTTGTCACATACATTAGGCCATATACGTATATGACCTAATGTATATATGATGACGTATCATAAATATCTAGGAAATAAAAAAAATAAGCATTTTAATGAAGTTATAGCCTACTATGATTGCCATTTAAAAAAACATAAGTTTGCGTTATATCTCGAGAACGAAATGCGTTATAAATTTTTAATTGAGATTATTAAATTCTACGTAAAAATATATATTAGATGTAATTTTTAGCTTCGTTCGATCCCCAATGATTATGAAAATATGTATAACTTAAAATTTCGGCAATTTAAAATTTTTTTTAATATCTCAAAAACTTAACAATAGATAACAAATCTGAAAATGTCATCGAATTTCTGAGCAGGTAATTTAATCGGACTTGTATCTTAATACTAAGATAGGTCTTATACACGGAGATCGAAAAGATTCTTGATTATGTTTTCAATTTCATTTGGATATTAATAAAATTGTTTAGATTTAGGAATAATAAATTTATGAGAAAAAGGCTGAAATTTAAACAACTTTTTCCTATTTATGAGGAATGTATATTGTCGAACATGTATCAAATGTATCCTAGCATTGTAACATAGGGATGTATAACGTCTCAGTCGTAGTGTTATATAGAGTAACGTAACCATCCGCATACTATAAAAAGCCTATAAGTATCTTGCCAAAAATATAGTTAAAATTTTACCATAACAAATTAGTTTATTAACTAAAATCCCATTGAACGTTTGTACTGGTTATTTAAAAGTAATAGGAGTATAAAGTAATACATATATAGGCAAAAATTCGACTCTATTTATTACATTGCTTGGAAATAACGTATGCAAAATAATGAAAGTGAGAAATTAAAGAATGTAAAATATTTCAGTAAATTAGTATAAATAGTGGATAATGTTATCTTATTTTATAAAATTCAAGTTAATTATAAATTCTTATTGCCAAGTCCATATTTAATCATAATAGCATATTTTGCTTCTTTCTCACGGGTCCATCCGGACAATATTTACTACATTAGGTCATTACTATACTTGTATGTTCTCTTTATTCATTTTAAGAAGCAGACACATTATTTTCTTAACAACAAAGATTATATCGTTTTCTAAAAGATTTGTGAATTATTCTAAATGACTTGCATGCATATCAAAGTGCAATGTAATTTTTATAAATTAGTTTACTATTTTAGTGGTTTTTCTTTGAAAAAAATATTGCAGTACTAAAAGAAACCGTAAGAATCAAAAAAAAATTAAGACTTTTTTGTATACTTTGATAATAATTTTTTCAATTTGATAACGTTCGTTTTAATTTTACAGATTTATTTACAGAACATTACAAATTCTCTCGATTCATTTTTTAGCAACACATGGAATAATAATCTGAACAAAAACTAAGTCAACATACCGCTCAATTTAGGCCTACTCGGTTCTTTACACAGTCCTATCTGGGATTTTTTTACTTCCGAAATAATTCGTGGCGGTCCATCCTTCGGCAAGACCTTGTCGATATGTAAAAAAGGGGTAGCCAACAACATTTTCATTCATCGAAAACAAAACAATTAGGTTCAAAGAAATTTTTTTCACGTAAATACTTTCAACACTATATAGAACACTAAAGGGAGAACTTTCCTTATTTTAAAAATATTTTTTTCTTCAACTTCTTTGTATAAAAATTTTAGTGTTTTTGAATCTTTGAGACCAACTTTATATCAAAGACACGTATTTATTTACACAAATACATCAAAATTTCACTTATAGAACACCGCAAATAAATACAGAACACTAGATAGAGCAAGCGACAGTCGAGTTAATAAATCGTGCGATATAAAACCGTGCGCTAGTCGTTTGTTTTCGTGTAAATATATATTCAATTGTCCGAGACGCGCTCGATGCAAACTTAAATGACGCTCAGCTGTTTTCCTACTATCCCCAGGCAAGGCTAACTACGATTGTGCGGTACAAACGGTTGTGATACTTTTAGTTTATGGCAAAGCAAACGAAGTAGGGGTCAGGCGATTCGTCTTACTTTAGCTAGTGTTAAAAGAGAATAATTTTGATGATCGGAGGGGTTTGTTTTGTCGTCTCGTCCCCCACCATATCTCTGCCTAGATGACTGCGACTAGTGTCCCATGGACCATGATGATGTAATTCGGATGACACTAGGGGTTCATCTTGATTTGTTTACGTCTCCTACAATCGAACGTGTTCGTGATAATGATAAATGGTGTGTGTATGTAATATTTGTGTAGTTTGGAATTTCTCGCTGGTTCAGATTACACACATATTAATATTTATTAGTTTTTCAACCGCAAAATAATAATTCATGTAAAATATGTATTATGGTATGTTTAGAAATGTTTATAGTAGTTTCTGTCAAATGATAAACTTTCAGGAAGATAACGAAAAATTAATGCTTTCATATGTAACCATATAATCTGTGTACACTTCAAATAATAAACTATATTTATATGGAAAACGTACATATATCATATATCATATATCGAACTAGCAGTTTTTAACGTAACTATATATTTACGTAAAAGTAGCTACAAAAAATTAATTCTAAGAAACGATAATTCAAATAAGACTGTATAACTGTTCTGAGGTCGTTTATTATTTTTTATTAAGTGCCACTAAGTAAATTAATATTTTTCTGATTCCCATTTTTAATCTGTAAGTATAGTTAAAATATGGAGGAGACTCTTAAAAATAAATTTATTCAGTAAATATTTGAACAGGAACATGAATGCTTGCTTTTTTACATATCACCATGAAATTTTCTGTAAGGTAAAAAGGAACTCAGCATACTATTCGATTCAAAACTTATTTACATATGTCTTTCAGCATCTAAGTTTCTCGGGGTTTCTCATAAGATCTGCGGGCAGTTTCGTTAACATCACCACGATAAAACTGTGAATTACATTCTTGTTCGTATCAGATCGGAATATGCAGCTATAGTCTAGTATTCTTACTACGTGTGTCAGCATCTGTTAGTTGAACGGAAACAATGTTTCTCAGATACTTGTTTTTGAAAACTACTGGTGTTTATCCGAATCGTGGAAGTGATTTTCATTGATTTTCAAAGTTTGTCTCATAGATGTGAATTGTCTAGTGCGAAATATTTTCTTTGTCTTTTGCATCATAAAATTGATTGTCCATCCTTGGTTTTTCAGATTGATTTTCATGTACCTGTACGTCATACAAAAAACTTTAACATTTTTAGTATCCCAAGAACTAGAACCAATTTGGTGAAGATTTGTACTATACTATACTAACTCTTCTTAGTGAAGGAAAATGAAAGACAACGACTAAGGCGGAAATTTGTTCATGTTTGAAGAACAGTTTACTACTTTTATTGTGAGTTACCAAAATTTAAAATCATGTTTTGTTGATATACCTTCTAATGTAGTACTCTCTTATTTGGCTGATTTTACTATTTTTTTTTTATACAGTTATTATATCTATCATTTGTAACTTGCTAAAATTAGCAAACTATTCGGTTTTTTTTGTTAGTTTTCATTATATTGTAAATTAAACTCTACAATCGGTTGCTTTTTTTATAATATATATTATTGTTGTCCTATAAGTGCCTATGCTGTTAGGCAATAAAGTTATTATTAAAACTTTTTTCAGCTTTTACAAGCATTTACTTACTCGAACTCGTTATAAATTTAAAGCTTATACATAGTCTGTCACAAGGAAAACGGAACTTTTTTAAAATAGTAATTCTTAGTGGTGCCATCTATTAAAAAAATATGTGTTGGTAAGTTAGATATCATTCACCAATATTATGTCCAAATATCATGACATTTGCATCATTAGAAGCAGAGAAATTGCACATAAAGTAACAGTGTGTATATGGCATTAGTCGAAAAATGAATTTTGAGCAAAGAGCAAAAACAAATTCTGTTTTAAACTCGGTAAATCGTTTACTGAAACGTTTAATTTTATGAAACAAATGTATGATGATGCGTGTTTAGTACGTTCGAGAATGTATGAATGGTATAGATGATTTAAAGGCGATCGTACGAACAGGAATATCCTGGTGCGAAAAAATCTGTGGTTACGGAAGGTAACATCGAACTTGTGCGTGAATTCACCAAAATGAAATGAAATCCTCATTGCGAAACGTGGGATTGGAATTAAATATTTCCAAAGATTCAATTCGTCACATTTTGACAACATTTGGGACTGAGAAAGATTTGTGCAAGGTTTGTATATTTGTACCACATAAGCTAACTGAATTCAACATTGTACAGACTTGATTAAAGACTTAAAAAAGAAAGAAAACTTCAGGTATTCTACCAGGTCGGCTGAAAAGTCCCCGGTCTGACACATAGATGGCGTTACTGTTATTAAATCCATATGTTTTTTAGATAGTACTAACCTTCAAACGAAACGTGTCAAAATTTGACAGCAATCCGACCATTAGTTACTGAGATATTGCGTTAAGAGTGAAGCTACTTTTGTTATTTAAAAAAATGGAAAAAAAAAGAATTTCGTGTGCTGATAAAGTACTGCTTTTTGAAGGGAAAAAATACCGTTGAAGCAAAAGCATGGCTTGACGAGGAATTTCCGGACTCTGCGCCAGGAAAATCAACCATAATTGATTGGTATGCTAAGTTTAAACGTGGTGAAATGAGCACCGAAGACGGCGAACGCAGTGGACGACCAAAAGAGGCTGTCACTGACGAAAACATCAAAAAAAGTTCGCAAAATCATTTTAAATGACCGTAAAGTAAAGTTGATCGAGATAGCTGACATCCTAAAGATATCAAAAGAACGTGTTGGACACATCGTGCATGAATATTTGGGCATGCGGAAGCTCTGTGCAAAATGGGTGCCGCGCGAGCTCACACTCGATCAAAAACAACAACGAGTTGATGATTCTGAGCTGTGTTTGAAGCTGTTAAATCGTAATAAAACCGAGTTTTTGCGTCGATATGTAACAATGGATGAAACATGGATTCATCATTACACTCCAGAGTCCAATCGACAGTCAGCCGAGTGGACTGCACGCGATGAACTGGCTCCAAAGCGTGGAAAGACGCAACAGTCAGCTGGAAAAGTTATGGCGTCAGTTTTTTGGGATGCGCATGGAATAATTTTCATAGATTATCTTAAAAAGGGCCAGTCCATCAACAGCGACTATTATACAGCGTTATTGGACCGTTTGAAGAACGAAATCGCAAAAAAATGGCCCCATATGAAGAAGAAGAAAGTGCTGTTTCACCAAGGCAATGCACCGTGTCACAAATCAATGAAAACAATGGCCAAATTAAGTGAATTGGGTTTCGAATTACTTCACCATCCACCGTACTCTCCAGATGTGGCTCCCAGCGACTATTTCCTGTTTGCAGACCTCAAGAGAATGCTCGCCGGGAAGAAATTTAGCATGGATGAGGAGGTGATCGCCGAAACTGAGGCCTATTTCGAGGCTAAAGACAATTCGTACTACAAAAATGGTATCGAAAAGTTGGAATAACGCTATAATCGGTGTATCTCCCTCGAAGGCAACTATGTTGAATAATAAAATCGAATTTTGCCAAAAAACTGTGTTTTACTATGGTAGACCGGGGACTTTTCAGTTCGACTGTTATTGTAACTAGCGATGAGACGTGGTGTCTTCAATATAATCCAGAGACCAAGCGTCAAAACTTTGAATGGAGGCATCCAAGCGAAGAAAGCCCGAAAAAAAAGCCGTTTGGAGAAGTTAAAAGTCAAGACAATGTTAATCTGTTTTTATGATTCGAAACGAAGAGTTTGTACCAACTAGTCAAACGGTCTATGCTGTATATTATCTTGGTGTTAGGAAGTGTCTTTTGGCGAGTATTCGTCGCGTGCGTCCTCAATAGCGTGAAAATGGTAGTTGGCGTTTGTTATATGATAATGCATCACCTCACCGCTCGACGCTTATCACTGATTTTCTAACAACAAATGGCATTTTAACCATCAACTATTCACCGTATTCGCTGGATTTGGCCCCCTGTGATTTCTATCTATTTTCCAAACTACATTTGCCTATGAAAGGACAGTGTTATGCTGACGCAGAAGCCATTAAAAAGGCATCGACAGGGAACTTGAAGGACATCTATAAAGATGAACTTCAAAATTCATTCAGTGACTGTGCAAAACGTTGTATTGAAGTTGAAGGCGACTACTTTCAATAAAATAAATGAATTTTAACAAAACAGTGAGCTTTTGTTTTTGCTTTAAAAAAGTTCTGTTTTTTCTAAGACAAACTGTGTAAAAAATTGCGAGAGGAAATAAATAAATAATAAAAGATGTAGTCAAATAATAAGGTATTATGTCTACCAGGTGGTTTTCTAGAATGTCACATTTTATGTAATATACAATCCTTGTCTAATTCGCCCTTCTAATCCGTTTTTGTCATAAATTATTTCAATAACAGATGATAAAAATAAAATAATTAAAATGATTTAAAAAGCTTTAGGATTAATGTGAATTATAAATGATACATATTTGCTACATTATGATTTGGAGGTACATTTTTTAAAAATTATTTCCTTCGAATGTTAGCCGTAACTGCGCCTAATATGGTCTATTCTGAAGTTCCAATTTTCGATGATGCGTTCGGGCATTTGAAGTGGAATTTGGCGAATAACGCTAGTAATGTTGGCTTCCAATTGCCCAATCGTAGCTGACTTATCCGTGCAGGTTTTGGACTTTACGTAGCCCCATAGGAAAAAGTCTAAAGATGGGATATCATAATATCTAGGCGGCTATTACACAGGTCAATTACGTGAAATTAAATGTTCACCAAATTGTTCTCGAAACAAAGCCATGTTTGCACGGGCTGTGTGGTAAGTAGCGCCGTCTTGTTGGATCCACATATCGTCGAGATCATGGGCTTCAATTTCAAGCAGCAAATAGTCCATTATCCAGCCGGCATAACAGACGCCATTCACAGTTATGTTGCAGCCGGCCTCATTTTTTAAAGAAATACGGACCGATGATTCCACTTGCTGGATGAGGTCTATTTGAAATTTGCGTTTAAAGTTTTTCAATGCTATAGCGAATTGTGTGTTCGGTAGGCCGATTGCGTAGACCGTAAGTTGCCCTAAGCAAACGAAACACATTTCTCGTGAAACGCTGATTTTCGTAATACAACTGAATAATTTACAGACGCTGTGCCGGGCTCTTTCCATAATAAAATGTCATACAATACTTAACTCAAATAGTGTGAAAGTTGACATGCCTCACGTTTTCTCTGTCAAAAAATCGCTATTGAAAGTACATCATAATGAATCACCCATTATAAAGAAATATGAATAAAATAAAAAATAAATCGAAACTGTAAACACAAAATACACGTGTAACGAATTAAAACAAACTTTCGCATGAACTGTGAGTTTATGCCTTATTTCGAATTTTCGATAAGAGTTGTCCATTGAATAATGAAAGATGTAAAATAACGTATTTTATGTAATTTTGTGCCTACTTGTTAAAATTCAAGTAATTCAAACTTTTTCTTTAAAATTATTCTATTTATAGAATATAGAGATTAATAACCCAGTTGTGTCAATAACTCTTCATTTAAATTTTATTCGCAAATTAGTACAAAAATAGTACAGTTCTAGTTTGTCATTTGTAAATGAAGATCATTAAGATTTTAAAATAGTGCATAACTTACTGTATGTGTTTTTGTCTGATATAAATTATAACCTCTGTTCCTCACGTGGATTCTGTTAAATTAGTAAATGTTATCGCCATATGAAATCGAATTTTGTTAACGAAAGAAAGACTAGACTCACTTGTGGAAAGTTGGCTTGAACAATCGTAACGCTTCATAAGAAGTACGCAGATCTATAGAAAGATATTTCCCTATAATAATGCGCTAGAGTACATCAATTTCATTTCACAACAGCATTTGAACTGTCCATTGCAAAGTACGATTTCCTATTTAGAAGTTATTCAGTTGCAATTGGGTATTTTATTAGCAATACATTTATATTGAAACATACACTCTTTTGATTAAATAATGGTGTTAAGGAGTGTATTAAAGTATTTTAATAATATATTGTGAATTTTATTATTAGTTAAATTTTTTGGTGAATTTTTAAACTTTGTAATTTATTCGGACTGGTGTGAAAGTAAAAGGTATTAGTAGCGCTGATTTATTAAATCAGGCATGTATTCGAACCGACAAATTGCAATGATGTAAAGAGTTTCTCGGCGTAAAGTCAACTAAATAGCTACATTAATTGGAAAAAATATTCCGCCAACATCGAACGGTCGGTGTCATTGTCATGTTGTCCATAAATAAACTCACCGAGAGAATGACTAATTATGAAAACAGCACTTACAAATATGAGAATGGTTTCCTCAGGATAAAGGCTAGTTCATCTTCGACGCTAAAGGCAAACCATTCTAGAATCGATTTCGTTCTTCCAAGTTGCATGGTCAATGCATTTTTTACAAGTTCTAGATTGCCTTTATTTATTGGTTAATTTCTAGGTAAAAAATGTGTCGGTCATTAATTACCAATTCAGACTTACTATACAAGAAGAGAATTATGCGAGAAATTAAATAAAACTTTCTTGCTTTCGAGTGGCAGTACAGAGAAATTCCTGGATGTCAATGTGCATTATGAAAATCACAATTTGGGTTTTCCATTCTAGCGATCGTTCAGCCATCCATCTGTTCGTGTGTCCAAGGGGTATCTCTTAACGGCGTGGAATCGACTGATTTGACTAATTTTGAATTGAAGCACTTACAGCTGCGATATTTTCGGTACTTCGACTCTCCTACTGGCACAGCACCATCCAGTAGTAAATATTTTTACTCGAATTTATCCACTATAGCATGAACAGACTGTCTGGTGGAACGATTATTACGACCGAAAATTGGAGTAAGCGCCTTTAAAGTTGCGAGTGCCAACTCAGACTTGCAGTAGTAATTTTTAATAATTTCCAAAGATTGTTCATTCGTGAACTTCACCGTGATAAAAATCTCAATCTTGACTGATGTTTCGACGTTGACAGATCATGAAAAGCGTTCAAGGGTGCGGTGCCTTCGTATTAAAAGACAAAATTGTTGTGTCCCTATTTAAGAACCTGTTATATATATTAGTCATCTTTAGTGATTAAATTTTTTCTTGGATCTGAACACATTGGGATCTACAATTTAATAATAATACAGTTTAGGTAATACAGTGAAACCCGCTTATTGGAATACTCATATTGTCCGCCACAATTATTCCTATATGCGAATTATTCCATTATCCGTTTTTAACTTATTTTTTCTTATTACCAGTAAGTTAAGTATGTATATACATACTTCGTATTCTTTATATCTGCGATTTTATAACTATAAAATTGACTTCAGTATGATACTGTAAATTTATGTTGCGATTTTCATAAAATGTATTTAAGAATACATACAAAAGAAATAAAACACACTTCAGCGTAATACATATTTTTTAATTGATACTTTTTTTTTTAATTTCAAACTCTACACATCCTTAACAAAATAATCTGTAATTTTATTTTGTTTTCTTTCTTTACACAAAATATCAGTTATTTGGTTATCTAATGCATAGAAATGTGCAAAATTACAATCAGTTTTTGATTCTAAAAAACGACGTATAGTGTCACATGCTAATTTCACTTCTTGAGATGATGGCGCGGTTGATGCAGTATCCTCTGAATATGTATTTTCACCCACAATTTTTTTGAAAGAAATTTGGGAACGACTTTTCCATCTGGTAAACCACCATCCTGAAAATTTACACTACCCAGATTTTGTGCAATCTGTTCGGCTTTTTCCTTCAAAATGGGTTCGGTAAGTGGAACTTTACGCCCTCTTTTTTCTATAAACTAATGGTTTAAAGCATTTTCTACGTCAGCATTCTTCCCCTTGCATCTTCGTTTTTGAATAGATTTAAAATTATCACGCCAATCACTTAAAATACTGTCTTTTCTTTTTAACAATTTACTCACTTGTGTTTGAGACACACCAAATTTTTTGGCAACATCCGACTGACTGTCAGTTGTTTCTTGTAAAAACTCAAGCAATTTTACTTTTTCCTTCAGAGCAAGATCTTTTCTTTTCAAGTTTGTCGAAGAAGCCATTTTTCACTCACTTTCGATTGCAATGTCAAATAACAAACCGACCAGAAATATAGAAATTTCTTGCTTTTAAAACCTCGGAAAATTTTTTTATTGTATGTATGTAATTCCCACAAAATTAACCATTATCTAAATACTGTTTAAAATCACTTAGGTACAAGATTTTATTGCAATACGTAATTATCCGAAGATGATCTGTAATTATGTACATAATAGCTTTCTAAAAGTAAAGTAAACATTCATAGTAACTAAGCAGGTAGAGAAATTTATTCTTTTATGAAGACAAAATCCCATTAATGTTCTTAGAAAAGCCATTCCTTTACCCAATATATTCTATTAAAAGATATTCTTATAACCGAATAATTTTGTTAATACTTAAAAGGAAATAATTTTGTTCTTGAGATTTTAATTCCTTTAACCGATAAATTCTATTAAGAGGGTTTCCAATAAACGGGTTTTTACTTTTTCCTTCAGAGCAAGGTCTTTTCTTTTCAAGTTTGTCGAAGAAGCCATTTTTCACTCACTTTCGATTGCATTGTCAAATAACAAACTGACCAGAAATGTAGAAATTTCCTGCTTTTAAAACCTCTGAAAAAATGTTTATTGTATGTATGTAATTCGCACAGAAGTAACCAGTGGCGGCTGGTCAGGTGAGGCAGGTGAGGCAGTGCCTCACAATCTAAATCTTGGAATTATAACAAGAATAATATGTAAACTTTTAAAATTCTTTATAAATTAATTATCATCTTTTATTCAGAATTTTTCTTATAAACAATAAGAAAATAGTTTTAAATAAACCGGCATTACAAGCAAAGTACAAATTTATCATTTATCATTTATGTATATCCCTACTAAACACGAATATTTGAGGCCCGGCCACTCATTGCCTCTCATTGAAAATTTATAACGCACTACAGCAGTCAAAAAAATTCTCAATTTCTATGGAAATTACAGTAAAGTATTAGCTACATATTTAAGATAACAAAGAAGAAAAAATATTCAAAAAGTTAATAGATTTTTCTAACTTTATTGTGAGATTTTTGAATTTTTTAATAATATAGAAAGCATTATTAATAGGATAAATTAAGTATTTATTTAATGATATAAAGATGTCTAAAGGTTTACATTCTTCTTGTACAGTTTCTCAGTATTTCCTCCACGCAAATAATATGTTTTAAGTTTTAACAGGAGTATTTTTATTGTTTCAAGTAGATATTATTTAGATATCAATGTATGTATGTATGTACAATACAATAGTTATCTGAAGCCAATTTAAACTGAGCCTCTCATCGAATCACAATCGCCGAACTACCGAATATACTCGAGGCTGACATTCTCGGCCCGAATCGCAAATTACAGCAGTTAAACTCGGGGGAATAACAAAGTTAGGTTAAATATTTTAATATTTGTTTAGTGATATTTTCAGTGATTTAAAAATTGTGAATATGGATTTAGAAAATGTAAGAAATACACAAGACATTGTAGATTTTTTAATAAGAAATACGTTCGTTGTTCTATCGGTAGAAGATCAATTATATGTCAAAAACCTTCCAAGACCAAACCCTGATTTATCAAAATTTCTTACAATACACGGTAAGTCTAACAGAAATTTCAATAATTCGTGGTATAACAAATGTAATTGGTTATGTGGTAGTATAAAAAGAAACAGATTATTTTGTTGGGCATGTATAATTTTTTCCACAAATACAGATAGTATTTGGAGTAAAACGGGTTATTTTGATCTTAAAAACTTGTCGCGATCAGTAGAAAAACATACTAAATCCAAACATCACATTTTAGCTACTTGTACATTACATATGTTCGGAAAATATAATATCGCGGATGCGATAGACAATGTGAGGCGCAATCAAATGGAGAATTACATTAAAGAAGTTAGCCAAAATCGAGATATATTAAAGCGTTTAATTGATATTACTACATTTCTTTGTACATAGGAATTATCTTTCAGAGGACATAATGAAACAAATACTTCTGCAAACAGGGGAAATTTTAAAGAACTTGTTTTATTAACGGCAAAACATGATACCATTTTACAAAAATTCTTAGATGATAGCTCTGTATTTTTTGGCACATCGAAAACAATTCAAAACGAATTAATAGAATCAATTAGTTGTATTGTAAAGAAAAAAATAGATTGTGAAATTTTTAATTCAGAATATTTTTCATGGCAAATAGACGAAACAACAGATATAACATGTAATTCGCAATTGTCTATTATTGTAAGATACACGATCGAGGGTAATATTGTTGAAAGGTTTTTAGGATTCTTTGATGTAAGTTCAGGTCGCACCTCTGATGATTTATTTAAATTATTAACTAATATTTTTGAAAAATTTCAGTTTAATAGTAAACTAATTGCTCAAACGTATGACGGAGCGGCAGTTATGGCTGGGCATGTGAACGGTTTACAAACAAAAGTTAAAGAAATAGCTCCTCAAGCAATATTTACACACCGCCATGCACATGTCTTGAATTTAGTGTTAGGAACATCTTGTAAGTCCATAACGTCTGTAAGAATATTTTTTTCAAATTTGTCAGGGTTTTCATCTTTTTTCCAAATCCACTAAGAGAACTCATGTGTTAAATTTAATCTGTCAAAAACATATACCATCAAATGCATCTACTCGTTGGAATTTCACTTCTAGGGCTGTTTTTACAATTCATGCGAATAAAAATAAGTTAATTGAAGTTTTTGATTTCATTGCAGAAAGTCCTGACTTTGATAGCATATCTATACGAGAAGCTTTTGATTAAAAAATCTTCTTCTGGATAATGATTTTAATTTTCTTTTAGATACTTTTAAGTTAATATTTGGACAAACTGACGTTGTATTTTCAATATTACAAAACAAACTAACTGATGTTATTTATGCCAGAGATCGTTTACGTTTTTTGCTTGATAAGTTTAGAGAATTTCGGGAGTGTGATACATATTTCAGTACTGTATACGAAAATTCGATGTCTGACGAATCTGTTGCACATAAAAGGCGTAGAATTGATGACGTTCCAGATACTAAACAAAATTATAGAAAATTATTTTTCGAAATTCTAGATACGTTTATTAGTCAAATTGAAATTAGATTTATTGATTTAGAAAAACTTGCTTTTTTTGATTTATTAACAGAAAGTAAATTTGAAGAATATTCGAAGGCATTTCCTCAGAGGCTCTTAAATAATTTGTTTGAACAATATAAATTTTTTGATCAAATTCAATTAAAAAATGAATTAGCTGTTTTTTATAGTGACATGCAACTCCTTGGTAATTCTAAAACACCATGTGAAATGTTAAGATTTATGCACGAACAAAAGTTAGCCATCTGTATGCCAGAACTTTTTAAATTGCTAAGTATAGTAGTTACCATACCAGTAACTTCCGCGTCCGTTGAGCGAAGTTTTTCCACATTGAAACGTATAAAATCGTATGTTAGAAATACAATTGGACAACAAAGACTTAGTAACTGTGCACTAATTGCAATCGAAAAGGAATTGGTTAAAACGATGACGAGGGATGAACGATTTTATAATGATGTAATTGATTATTTTGCTAACAAAAAAAACCGGAGGATACCTTTGCTATACAAGAAGTAAAATCTATTAAATGTAATTCTACGTGCAATGCCAATAAAGGAAATTCTCTGTATTTTAAAATATTTTCATTTTGCATGTAATTTTGAAATTTTGTTATTGGATTGTTGTTGATTTATATATATACATATATATGTATACATTTGTTATATTATTAAATTTTATATTGTAATAGAAATGTATTTATTTTTTATTTTTAAATCCTAGAAGATTGAGTTCTTATTTTTGATTAATGTTTTTAGAATTTGTTTGATTTTTTAGAATATTTATTTTCGTTTCACAAGGGTTTGCTTTGAAACTTCGTTTTCCCTTAAAAATCGAATGGGGCGCGATATAGGGCTCAGTTCACGTCTGGTAGCCCTGTTTGTACTGGAAGCTCTATATATATATATATATATATATATATATATATATATATATAAATATATATAAACTGTTTTTATATGTAGTAGGTATATAGAGTTTATTAATCAATTGTAAACAATTTTGAATATTTATTATTCTATCTGCCTCACCATGTCAAATACTCACGAGCCGCCACTGGAAGTAACCCTTATCTAAATACTGTTTAAAATCACCTTAATTCCTTTAACAGATATATTCTATTAAGAGGGTTTCCAATAAACGGGTTTCATTGTAATACCCACCAAGTGCGTAGAACTGTCGATGAAGCCGGACTATTTGACTAGTTCTGTAATTAAGAGAAAGAAAAGCGATTATTGTGGTCATTGTTTGTTCGGCAGTAATTATTTTTTATTAATTACATCGCTTTTTGCATGGTCATGTTCTGTTCAACTACAATAGAAGTGATGCAAATGCTTTTGACTACTACCCGAGAGAGAAATATGTTTTTCTCTTTCTTTACAATTTTTATTTAGATTACGTATTATACTAATAAAAAATAAATAAATAAGTTGACAAATATAATCAATTACAAAAAAAAACTGTTAATATAATATAAATATAATATATATATATATATATATATATATATATATATATATATATAAAAGGGGTTTTCCAATAGGGACTTGACAACTTTTAATTCAATTTGTGAACGCACCCTTTCACTAATCATCGAACTGTCACTGTCAATTTATTCAGTAAACTTAACATTTTCATCATGGTAAAGTACACGAACGAACAACGTCTGCAAATTATAAAAATTTACTACAGAAATTCGGAGTCGGTGACCGCTACTTTAAGAGCGTTAACTTCGATTTTCGGTCGTAATTCTCGCCGTAGTAGACAGGCAGTAACAAGTTTAGTGCAAAAATTTGAGTCTACATATTCGTTGTGTGATGTTGCCGTGCCAGTGAGACAACGGGTTGGTCGAAGTGTCGAAAATATCGCTGGCGTTGAAACGTCCATAGCAAATGATCCAAATCAGTTAATTCCACGGTGTTCTCAAGAGTTGGGCATCGCCCAGACCACTTTATGGCGAATTTTGCGTAAGGATCTTGGTTGACACCCATACAAGATCAAGCTGACTCAAGAATTGAAGCCGATGGACCATTCGAAGCGACGTACGTTCTCCGATTGGGCTCCGCACGTTACTGTGAATGGTAATCGTTATCGCGCCATGATTACCAATTATTTTTGGCCCGAATTGGAAGATATGGACTTGGACAACATGTGGTTTCAGCAGGACGGTGCCACAAGCCACACAGCACACGTTACAATCGATTTATTGAAGAGTAAGTTTGATGAGCGTGTTATCTCAAGAAATGGATCAGTCGATTGGCCGCCTCGTTCGTGCGATTTAACGCCTCTAGACTTTTTTCTTTGGGGCTACGTCAAGTCATTGATCTATGCCAACGAGCCGACAACGTTGGAAGAGCTCAGAGCCAACATTGAACGCGAAATAGCAGCCGTTTCGGCCGAATCGTGTGGCCGAGTCATCGAAAGTTAGGTCCAACGAATCGACCGCTGCAAACGTGCCCGCGGTGGCCATATGAACGAAGTCGATTTCCATTCATAAATGTTTTGATTGTACTTCAACCCGATAATAAAGTTTTTGAAATATCTCAAATGGTCTGCATTTTATTTTGAAGAAAAGTTGTCAAGTCCTTATCGGAAAACCCTTTATATAATATTAATAAAAAGCTATTAATATTATTATATTAATGGATCTTACAAAATTCGTTATATTATGTGCATTTTTATCTTTACTTTAGTATACACTAATTTTTAAATTCTGTTAAAAATTCAAGTAAGGCAATATATAGTATAACTTACTATACTATAATATATAATTTTCTTTACAAACACTACTTCTGAAGAACTAATTAACCCAAAAAATTTTGAACAATTTCTTTGAAAGAACCCCTAATAAGAAGTCGTAAAATCAGTTAACATCACTAACGCAACAATGTGGTCATTACGGATAGAAAATACAATTATAAGACAGTTTTGGGATTCTTTTCGTTTAAGCGTACGAGTAATAAGTATAAGACAAGAAAGCAGAAAAGGATATTAAAAATAATTTGTAATAACGTCGGCATCTGTTTATAATAATTTTAACGAGCTAGAATTGTGTTTATGAGCGCTCAGGTTTTTAAACGCTAAAATATTACTAGCTTGAGGACTTTCCAATATTAA
Organism: Dermolepida albohirtum; assembly: GCA_031893035.1. Taxonomy (NCBI): domain Eukaryota; kingdom Metazoa; phylum Arthropoda; class Insecta; order Coleoptera; family Scarabaeidae; genus Dermolepida; species Dermolepida albohirtum. Next base: position 368,633 of record JAVIWB010003623.1, read on the forward strand.
ATTAATATTTATATGAGTTAAAGTATTACTCGAAAGAAATAGTTTGACCTATTTCTATGCAAAGAGAATATCACTTAAAGATACCGTAGTATTATTTGATAGTGATTTAATATAATAACTAGTATTGATTTCAACAATAAATAATGACTTGAATGTTATTCTATAATATGGAATGTGCAATGGCTGTACTTTTGACACTTCTTCATATTAATACTTTATGGGTTCCTTATAATTGTTTGTAATTTTTCATCCTATTTAATATTTCATTGTGAAGATTCTTTCAAAAATATCCAATAAGCTTATTAGAAGATTTTCTCGGGAAGTACATTTCGGCAATTTTTCTAGTTAACATTTTAAACGCTCATTAATGATGATGTTTAGTTATGTCTGCACACAGTAATGTACTCGGTACGAGTTCGCTGGAGTTAGAAGAGTGATTTTATTTATAGCTGCATCGCGCAATTAGATATTAGTTCATTCGCGTCACTTTTAACGTATGTATCCTTGGTTCAACCGTAGGTGAGCGAATATATTTCGAAAACAGGTTGCAAGAAATACCTACATAAAATTAGTAAATATATATTTCGGTATATTTAATATACCATGGCAGTTCCGTAAAATGTGATGATGATAATGTGAATTTAATCGTTTACGCAGAACGGGATTGCAAACGACGTGTAAAATTATTGAGACGTAGAAGAAAATGGTACTACATTTTTTAAATAAAATCCTAGTTTAATTTGTTTTTAATTTTTGATTTGCAAAAACCTGTGCTGATCAGTAATGGTTAATAACCTGACAAGTTGCCTAACATAATTATCTATGGTTGATTTTGGAAAATAGTTACAACTTTTCGTATTGGAGGTATAATATTAATAAAGGACGTCCAAAAATGGGGAATGAATGTCTATAATAGATCCATATTATATTTTCTTAAATGTCATAAATAAGCGTGCACTTGATAGTAGGTAAATAAAATAAAATAAACTAATAGTTACATACCATATAATCTATGAAACGCGAAATACTTTTTTACGAAGCATTTTTAGTGTGATCACAAACAGGATAAGATCAGTTAAATATTTGAAATATCAGATATGTTTCCACAATTGTTTCAACAAATAAAGTTCGCCGTGAGGAAGAGTCATATATAAAAAGAACCACCGTTCGTATTATTTGCAAATTAAAGTAATATTTATTAATATTTAACGGATAATAAGTAAACTTTGCCGTGTGAGGAAGAATCTTATATAAAGGGAACCACTGTTCAAAATATTTGCAAATTAAAGTAATATTTGTTAATATTTAACGGATCTATACACACACGATCAGTATAAATTTACTTTGATGCGTTAAAATCTGCATATTTCTTAACATATCTACTTTGGCTGTAGCACTAATATTTTTTGTCGTCGCTGATAGCATGCAACTGTGTTAGTACAGTATCTGTAAATCCTGGACTCACTGCAAATACTAGATGTATTTGCAGTGAGTCCAGGATTTTGTAATTTATCAACTGCTTGAACTACTCCTTTGTTATTGTTACAAATTATTTTTTAATCTGCTTTAACTTCAGCATATTGAAATTTCTTTTGATTTTCCTTGATTTGATACTAAAGAACTGTTTTCAGGATCAAATTATAAAATTGCAGGCTTAATTTTTTGGAAATGTAGAAAATAACAAAATGCTGCCTTTAACCATGTTTACAAGTGTATAAGAATCGACTGTAGAAGTTCGAGGATGTCTGTACCTTGTCTGTGGAATTCTTGAATACGTTTTGGGGTTTGAGGAAGACTACTTTTGGGTGCGCTATCAAACCATTTGTCTTTGGATAACAGCATCGATTTTTTTGCCACGAAATGTAAAGCATATAACATGTAAGAAGTTGCCACAGTCGTCTTTAAGAGACAGACCTTCAGACCGCATAGTTGCGATGAACATTAAGAGTTGGTCTCTCGAATTTTTCTAATGTATTTATTTAACACCATTTTTAAAATGACTTCGGAAGTACAATATTGTATTCTTCTGGAAGCTAGTAAGATGAAAATGTGGTTCTATTGTACGAACTATGATATTAACAATAGTATTTTTAATGTGTAGCATCGTTCTCACATAACCAGAGTTTTCTATTTTGCAATTCCGATCTAATTCTAGTTTTAACACGATCACTAGCAGATAGGAACAGCAATGGACAATTGTCTTTCTCTATTTATAGCGGATTTATTCATTAGTCATTTCGAAGTTGAATTTAAACATAACGCCAAATATTTTCCAAGACTACGGATTAGGTATGTAGATATTTTCGCGGTTTTTGATACTCAGAAGTGAAACTTAGACAATTTCGTTAAGCAATTAAATTCAAAATTCCCGACGATTAAATTCACGGTAGAAAAGGAAAACAATGATAGATATTTCTTAGATATCCTAGTAATTATAAAGCATGAAATTTATATTTCCCGAAAAGAAAGTAATGTTAATAGGTATATCACGGCGGATTCAAATCATAACATGTAGCAAAAGATGGTTTCTTTCAATTTTCTTATCAATCATTTGCTTAGTTTTCCATTAAGAAAAGTGAGATGCGAATGAGAGTTAAATTTTATTAAGAACATTGAGATATGATGGTTTTGATTCTGAAATAATCATTAGATTAATTAGGAAAGCTAACTTAAGAAAGGCAGTCTAGAATATAACTTGTTTGTCACCTCAAAACTATGGAGACAAGCAATTTATATGCTTACCGTTTCATTCTGTTACTAAAATTTAAATAGGGTTTTTAAAGCACATAGATTTCAAGTTACATTTTGGTCCAGTTAAAAATCTCGTACTAACCGTGAAAGGTAAAGTTGAGTTAAAACACAAATCGGGAATATGTTTAGTTGTTAACGGGGAAAGGAGGAGTTATCCTATGTAAGCATTACCGCGTATAGAGGTGCGACACTGGAATTAATAATCTGCTAATGATGACAACTTCGTTATCAAAAAACGCATACGAATGTATGTAGGTATTACTAGCTAATATGTGTATCTGTATGTTAAAATGTGCATACACGGAACCATTTCTCAGTTTAACTTTTTTTAAAATTTTTAAATATGTTTTATATATATATGGCACTGGATCACTAATGACTTAAAAAGAATAAAAAAAGCGATTTCACATATTTAATGCAGTCGGATATATTTAAATGTAATTTATTCATTTCTTCAATATCTAAACCGTGGTAAATATAAAACCCTAGGACTTTGCTACAAGTGTAACTTAATCGTTAAGCATTAGAATACTCCGACAGTAATTTGTTTAAATTTTAAGTTTAATAAAAGTTCATCTAAAATTATTATAAAAGTAATAGTTCATTGAATTTTACAATGTGTGAAAAGTAATTAATTGAAGAAAACAATAGAATTTAAAAAAAAGTATTCGCTGCGGACAGGATTCGAACCTGTGCGGGTAGAACCCAATGGATTTCAAGTCCATCTCCTTAACCACTCGGACACCGCAGCTTGCATAAAATTGCTTCTATATAATATGATAAATGGATAAACACAAGAAAACATTTTAATTACATTTGATTATTTTTTTAATTTACTTACACTTGTTATAACAAAAAGAACACTGCGATTAAGTAATAAAAATTCTAATCGCCAGATGTAAATATTGCAGCAACATGTAGCCGTACAACATATTCTCTGTGAAAGCACTTTACGGCTTCCGAAATATTTTTTGTGTTCAATTTCATTTATTGCTTGCTTGCGACATGTGAAAAATACTTATATGCGTCACTCAGTTCATACTGCATGTTTAATAGTTCACTAAATAATATCATCTGTCCATTAATATGCTTAATTGCTTAATAGATTTTACACTCCTAACATTCACGCTTTTTCATTTACAAGTGATGTTATAAAACAATGTCTAAGTTTCATGTAATTGTAGATGAAGGTATACGAAGAGAATTTGCATTAAGACCTAAAAGTTTATAGTAGTAAATAAGAATTTTTATTTAGATAAAATTAATTAAAATAAAATTTGTTGGAGACTTTCTTAGTATCGACAGAATATTGTACTGTTTGTTGTTAACCACTGATAACAAATAGAGTAATACATCACGCAATACAACAAAAATGACAAATAAGTAGATTTATTTGCCGGAAATACAAACGTAAATAAATAATAGTAATCTTGAAGGATGTAGAAACAGTAAATATGATTTAGAATGCAAGTTTACATAATGTCACATTGAGAGATAATATGAGAATTTATGTTACCTATTTGTACTTATTAGTTTTGTTTGTCTTATAACTTTTATATAGATTATACTTTGCTACTAAAGGCATTGAAATTATACAATACTGCAATGGAGTCTTTTCAACATCTATGAATTTTTGAAGATAAATTTTCTATAGACGAAATAAAATAATTTTGTGTATCATTTGTTTTTTGAAGTGGAAACCATATAACTTCGTTTTGAGATTAAAGAATAATAAGGCACGCTGCGAGATTAGTTCAACAATAGGCAATATTTTGTATACCAGGATGTAGTAAAAGAACATATTATTTCTTGAGGTATCGACAAAACGTAAAAGGTATGAGTTTTTATTGCATGTCAAAATTGCGATTCTGATGGCATTTGTAATTTCGAAGTTTGTTGACTTCTCAAACGGTTTTTCACTTTTCTGTTCGAAACCCAATTCGCAAATTTCTTTTTAACATTTAACTATTTGTAAATGATTCTATGTGTAGTTGTTAATTCAAATCCAAGTATGTATTGGGTTGGCAACTAAGTACTTTCGGTTTTGTAGTATAAAATAAAACACTTTTTTCTTAAACAAAGAATAGTTTTTAATCAATTATATATTTTCCATTTTGCTCAATGACCTTTTGCCATCTTTCTTTCAGCTGCATGATTCCGCGCTCATAAAATTTCTGGTCCTTATCAGCAAAAAACTGAACTGCGAGTGAAGGTCATCGTCATTTGTGAAAGTTTCACCATTCAAAGAATTCTGCAAACTTCGAAATAAATGATAATCAGATGATGCTAGATCAGGGCTGTATGGAGGATGTGGCATCACTTCTCAGCCAAGCTCCAATAGTTTCCCACGAGTTGCCAAAGATGTGTGAGGCCTTGCATTATCTTGATGGAAAACTACACCTTTCCGATTTGACAATTCTGGCCGTTTTTCTTTGATTGCTTTATCCAGTTTTATTAATTATTGACAGTAAACATCAGAATTGATCGTTTGGTTCCTTGGAAGCAGCTCAAACAACACAACACCTTTGTAATCCCACCAAACTGACAGCATGATCTTTTTTGGATGCAATTCAGCTTTTGATGTGGTTTGAGCTGGTTTATCGTGTTTGCTTCATGATCGTTTTCGAACTATGTTACTGTACAGGACCCATTTTCCATCACCAGTGATGATTCTTTTTAAGAAAGGGTCGGTTTCATTTCGTCTAAGGTGCATATCGCAAAAGTTGATTCTTTGTGTTAAATGAATTTCTTTTAATTCGTGAGGTACCCAAATATCAAGCTTCTTCACTAGCCCAAGACATTTTAAATATTTTTCAATTGTTGTGTGCGATACATGTAGCCTCTCCGCAACCTCTCGAATGGTTATATGACGATCCTCTTCAATTATGACTTTGATTTGGTCATCATCAACTTCAGTAGGCCGACCAGAACGTTGCTCATCTTTGAGGGAAAAATCTCCAGAACGGAATTTTTTATACCAATTCTGACACGTGCGCTCTGTTAAGCAATTAGCACCATAAACTTCACATATCTTTTTGTGAGCCGCAGCAGCTTTCTTTCCTTTACGGAAATAAAATAGTAAAATATGTCGAAAATGTTTGTTTCTGCACTCCATTTAAAAATTAACCCACAACTAATAGCTTTAATAAAAATCACGCACTACTTGCTTCTGAAGTTACGTCAATGTGACTAGATCACGCGACAAACGGTAAAGTACAGCACTAACATACGTTATACAAAAAAATAAAGCAACGCTCTCTATCAGTAAAAACCGAAAGTACTTAGTTGCCAACCCAATATATACGATAGCTCTTGCTGTTTGGTATAATCACTGATTGACGTCGATTATAATTTCGCAGATATGACATATTTGCTAAAATAACTGCCTTTACGACGCCGTCGTAAATTTTCTTCCACGGTTGTCATTATGTAGTGAACTATACTGCCTATGAAATTCCTTTTCGTGTATGTTAATTATAATAGAAGAGTCCACGTGTTTGCTCAAGGTACCAATCTGCGCGACAAAAAGTGTCTTAAGTTAGAGATCAATTTAAAAACATAGAGCTAGGCTATATTCAAAAGTGATTCGTAATATATACATTCTCAATCGAAATTATTAAAATGTTTTAATAATTTTTTAAATGTATACCTTGTCTCAGGATAAGGAGTGATTCAAATATCCCATTAAAACGCGGAATATATAGCTTAAAAATGTAACAGTCAAATAGTATTTTTTTTTTGATCAATAAGGTTAATATATAACCCCTTTCCACAATTAACTATTTGTAAATTCTGTATACGTATTTCGACAACCAAGTTGTCATCATCAGCAGATAAAATCAAAGTGTCGCACCTGGTAAAACACGGCGAAAAAAATTGTACGAAAAATATACTCCGTACGCGATCCGCATCGTTGAAAACCAAGATGTGCACTGATCAACGATGCGGATCGCGTACGGAGTATATTTTTCGTACAATTTTTTCGCCGTGTTTTACCAGGTGCGACACTTTGATTTTATCTGCTGATGATGACAACTTGGTTGTCGAAATACGTATACAGAATTTACAAATAGTTAATTGTGGAAAGGGGTTATATATTAACCTTATTGATCAAGTCAATAAACCACAGGCTCCATCAAATTCAACTAGTCAAATAGTAGTTTGTCAACAATATTAATCTTTTTTTTATTATATAAAAATAAATGAAAAAAAAATCATTTTAATGAAAGTATGATTGTACAAACGTTACTTTTTCGCTCCAAAATTAAAATTAAATATTATTAAAATAAATATTTCATGAAATTTTCTTTTGAATAGAAAAGTAATATATATATATATATATATATATATTTGTAAGTCATAAATTATTGGTATTCAAATCAAATTTATTTATGAAAGTCAAGGTAAAATGTAAACTACTGTTAAAATTTATTATAAAACTCCATCAAAAATACAACAAAGATTATAAATATTGAAACATTAGCAGTACAACTAATTGGATTCACTTGTGCTTGACAATAAATCAATTTCACTGTCACTGTTTCCAACACAAATAATAAATGGTGCCACAATATCATCCATTACGTCATCTAAGTCCTACATTCTTTTTTCTACATTAATCACATGGTTGATACAATTCTTCCAATTATCCATTGTAATATTTGTAATTGCTTCCATCAAAAGTTTTCGTATGTGACATTTTGAATGTAGTATTTTTCGAAGCAACTTCACTTTTTATTTGTGCCCAAATCATTTCAATTGGCAGCTGCCATTTGATCAGTTACATATACATATATTATATTGTTAAAGAATAAATAGAACATATAATTTGCATTCACTTTCAAAAACTTTTTATTGGTAATTGAAGAATCAGTTATGATATTTATATGCCATAAATAATATCTGCCAAATGGCCTCCTCTTGCAGCTCCACAGACGTCCACTCTTTTGTTAACATTTTCAATGACATTGTGACATAAGTTTTCAAAGCAGGAATTTATTGTGGATTGTTTTTATAAACCTGACTTTTCACATAACCCCAAAGAAAATAATCTAACGGTGTCAAATCACATGATCTTGGTGGCCAATTAACATCACCGTTTCTTGAGATTACAAGTCCAGGCAATTTTTTCTCTCAATAAATTAGTTGATTCGTGTGCAAAGTGAGGTGTAGCGCCATTCTGTTGCAACCACATATCTTCTAGATCAATATTCATTAATTCAGGCCACAAAAATTCGGTTATCATCCGACCATATCGATCACCATTGACAGTTACAGCTTCACCAGCAGCATTTTCAAAGAAGCAAGGTCCAATCACACCACCTGACCATAATGCACACCAAACAGTAAGTCGTTTAGGATGGATAGGTTCCACATGAATAATTCGTGGATTTTTCTCACCCCAAATACGGCAATTTTGTTTATTAACATAGTCACCAAGTTCAAAATGTGCTTAATCGGAAAACATTATTTTTTGAGAAAAATCATCTGGCTGTTCTTTTGATGAAATTGACAAATGAACGACGTTTTAAATGATCTAATGGCTTCACTTCCTGTGTTATTTGAACCTTATATGCCTTCAGGCTACGTCCAAGTTGACGTTTCAGAATTTTCAGCAACACTTTCACGAACCAAACCAATATTTTCTTGTGAACGGCCACTACAACTGTATTTTCACTTTTTTGATCTTCCACGGAACCAGTCTCTTCAAATTTTTTAATAATTCGACCAATATTGCTTTTAGATGGACGATTATGTAAACCATAAAATTCACGCAATTTTCTAAAAACTCTTTTCGCAGAACGCTAATTTTCATAAAATAATTCAACAATTTGAACGCGTTGTTGTGCCGTGTACGAAGCCATTTTTATAAATGTCATACATCACACTTTTTAAATGCCCACATACCCAGACAAATTCAGTGCACCATCTATACTTTATTTATTCCTAAAAAAACCGCTCAATTTGAAACACCTTTTATGTTGTTATAAAAGTAATACCTACAACTTACTTAGCGTTTTAGAGATGTTCACTATAATTGCTGTCATTCCCATTAATGGAGTTTGTAGTGTTAACATTCTATACGATATATATTCAAAACGCTTTTATTAAATAATACAGAAAAATATAGTAAAACAATGCAAAAATGTAATTAAACGTTTACAGGTTAAGAAAAATAGTTTGTAAATACATTAAAACGGAGTTACTTCTATAATACATACATAGTTTGTGAAAATTCACTTTTTGTTAATTTATTACATTCTCTGCCATTCGTTAAAAAAACAATTTATATCTGTGTTACAGAGAAAATAAAGCTATTGAAATGATTATAATTTACAAGTTACATAAGATGTTCTTTAGTAAGCAGAACAACAAAATTATACGAATATAAATTTTTATTAATTAAAAAAGGCAAATAAATCCCGTTTACCACATCAATGTTCGTATTCTGTATACGTATTTCGACAACGAAGTTATTATTAGCAGATTATTAATCACGGTGTCGCATCTGTATTCGTGGCATTGCTTACATAGAAAAAAATCCGTATACTCATTCCATCAAAACCAAACATACACTAACTAATAAGACAGCTATAGGTCGATATTTTTTAGTCTTAAAAACTATCACTTAGACTAATGTACAACCCTCCCCGCTTCAACTTACGGACATTTTTGTAACGGCCGTGTCTTTCCAGGAACTCGTAGAGTTCAGAATATGGTATCGGGCTTTTGTCTACATTTAACACATGGTTTTTATTTTTGACGTTGCTTTCATAGCTATCTAATTCACAGCAATTGTTTATATTTTTGATTAAATGTAGACAATCCGCGTCTACATTATGATTATTTTCTAGCAGGTGTTTCTCTAAACTGGATTTTTCATGTCGATTAAGCTTGACGTGGGCCATATGTTTTATACTGGGTTCCTACCGAACGTTTAGTCTTACTGATATATTGTTTAATACAATCTAGACATTTTATTTCGTAAATCCAAGATTTCTGATTTAATTCGACTTTATCTTTCGCATTTCCTAAGAGGGATTTAATAGTTTTTGGGCCGAAAAGCAACTATTGTTGTAACGGTTACATTCTATAGACTATATACGGAGCGTCCTGGGAGAAATATCGTTTCTTAGGAGGACTTTTGTTAGAAGTAATCGATGCCGACGACTGAAATAAGTCCGTCACTATAACCTATAAACAAAATTTGTATTATCCAAACAGATTAAATTTGAATAACACATCAACGACAGAACTAACAGCGAAATATAAGGTAAACAATACGAATAAGTTTTTTACATTTGATATTTTCACAAATTGTCACATGATCCGATCTATATTTTTAGTAATGTCAATTTATATTTGCATTTGCTTTTAAAAATATGTAACTCAAGGATCTGAGTCGGTATCATGAACAAATGCGTGGACTCTACCACAGATGTTCGTAGCGAGGTAGCAGTCTTATTCTTTAGATTGTCAACCCGAAACTTTACTGATACTAAGGACGTCTTGCGGGTTTTGTTTGTGGCCTTTCTTAAAAATTCTGCATTTAATAACAGTAGTGGCCTTCACTTGGCCAGTATTCTACACACTCCGTAATTATATTACTTTAATATGGTCATTATTACAATAACTATGTTAAATAGTATTGTAACTTAAATTAACTTATTTTGTTATGTTTTCACATTGAAAACGTAACAAAACACACACAAAATGTCCAAAGTAAATGGAACAAAGAAGAAGGAAAAAGATAGGAGAGGAAGAAAGGAAATTCATATTAAATATTGAAAAGTATATAGTAACTCAATGGATACTTTGTGAAGTTTTTTATTTCAAAAGTGTATCTTTTAGCTGACATTTGAAAACTGAACAAGATTTGTAGTCTTTGAGATACAAATTAAAACTTGGCGGATAAACGAATATAAAGTTCTAAATATTTGTTAAACTATAAATCGCATTCATGAGTTTTGGATTCGCTAAACTTTAGTTAAATATTCGTTGCCAAAACACGTCATCACAGGAGTTAAAATACAATTAGACCTAAGCATTGCAGAGCATATGCTTGGATGAGTTTCTGAATCAGTTTATTAACATGAAGCTTAAACATTAACCAATTACTAAAAAAATTCGAAAAAATAATATACCATGCTTCTAAATTACATTGAATGAGGTTGGGCTTATAATTTTAAAATGAATCCATGCTGTTGAAGTCATTTTAACCGTCTAAGCCATTATAACGAATTTAAATCGTTTGTATACTCTGATCAATTTGATAGTTCAGTAATGATCATTGAAAAAGTAGACCAAAAAATAAGGAAAAATAGAAAGGCTGAAGAAACCAAATAGAAGAAGAAATGGAAGAGATATAGACAATAAATAAATATGTATAAAGCTGAAGAAAACAATATTAGACAAAGAAACTACTTAAAATTATTAAATAAAGGAAGTTTATGAAAAATATAAAGTAAAGACATTAAAAAAGAATGAAACAAAGATCATGGAAATGCAAAATGACAGAAAATCAATAACCATTCACTAGGACACTAAAATATTTAATAAAGAAGAAAGAATTTGTTGTGTAAATGTAAAATACCAATCGGAAAATATATTTGGAAGAGAAAAATATAAAACTGATAATATAGATAGTAGAAGCCATATAGCCATGGTAATTTGGCAAAGCACTATAAGAAAATAATATAAAACTGAGAATGATTAAGTATGTTGGAAAAGAAGAAGGGAGACTCGCCAAAATGATGGATAATATTGTAATGAGAAAGAAGAATAATATTACAAGTGTATCAGGGTGTGTCTAGCTCGGATAATGGAAAAAAATAAGAAAGAACATCTGACTTTAGAAAATACATAAAGTAGTATCAGAGAGGGAAGGAATACAAATATTAATATTCGTATTAAAACAAATTACGTGAAGTTGGCCTTGTTACGCCTCTTTCAGTTTCTATGTGAGAGCACTGTAAACTAGTAACCCCTAAATCTCTTAGCAAGTATCGTGTCAAAACATTTTATATAAATTACGCTGGATGGTCAATCTAATTCAAACTGCCAATTGTAGCGATGATCATGGTATCGATTTGTAAATATCAGAACTCCAAAATACATATTATGTAATAAATTTGCAATTACTAAAAAACTTGCACTATCCAGTAAAATTAAAGTAAGTAATAAATGAAAATATGCTGTTTATAAAGAACAAACAAATGTATAAAATTTCTATTATTTATTTATTTATAAATTTATATATTTATTTTTTATGAAATTAAGATTGTAGAAACAAGTGCTTTTATTAAAAATAATAAATGTAGTTACTTACTATTTTAATTTCTTTTGTGTTGTTGTTAATGTAGAGTGGTACAAAAAAATCGCTGTAGTATTGTGTCACTAGTTTATCTTCCAGTGCTGACTCAGTCATACTCCTAGAACGAGGTGAAAATATGTTGGTGCATTTGGAAAAGGAACGTCCTGCGTCTAATGATGCGATGATCGCGAATTTAAAAAGGACGTACCAATCATATTCACACTCTTGGTTTAGAGTTAAACTCTTGTCTATACGCACCATAATTTGAAAATCGGGATTTTTATTTATAACCGCACACAATTTATCGGTTGTTAATCTTCCTATACTATCTGTTAGATTTCCTAACGAGGCTTTGAGGTAATATACTATATTTAGCGCTTCACGTAATGACAGCTGGTGTTCTCTAATTAAGAAATAGTATCTAAAAGAATTGAATAATTTTCGCAAAATTGCGGTATTTGAGTATGGATTTCGGTATCCGAAACCAGCCAGCTTAAATTTATATTACAAGGTTTAATAAAGTGTAAAAATTTCTCATAATATGAAACAGATTTAAGCAACGTTCCCCATCTTGTCAATACCGGCTGTGGTAGCTGAGGAATGTCTGGAAAAGCCTGTATAAACCCACGAATGCGTTTTGGAGATTTAATAAAAACTTTTTTGGGAGAAACTATAAATTGGCCTATTTTTGAATAACTTTCTAATAAATTCAGCTACAAGATGACATGTATGGAGCAAACAGGTTACATGAAGCAATTGAGGATAAGATTGTTTTAGTAACTTTCCAGCTTTAATCATATTCGAACCCGTATCTGTAACCAACATTACAAGTTAGGTTGCCGATATATTGAACTTCCCAAAGGTATGTTATAGTTTACTATCCTTTCCGCATTTGTCTTCTGTAATATTTTACTACGTAAAAGAAGAGCCAAAGAATTCTCACCGCTTCTTAGAGTGCGCACTAACACATTTAAAATACTATTCTTTCTTGCATCCGTTGTTTCATTTCCCGTCAGCCATATTTTTTGATCTTTTAGCTTTGCTTTTATTTGATTCGTAATCGTGTTTTTCACCCGAGGAAAATTATACTGTAATTGACCTCTTGTTGGCAATCTCCATTCCTGACTGTATTTCTTCCAAAAGTTTCGAAATTCTTCATTGTCTACAATATTTTGTGGAATGTTGCACACACTTAACATAAAAATAAAGGCATATAGAAATTGATAATATGGTACATCACGTTGCGCATTTAACCGATCTTGTTTGCTATTAAGATGTCTTTTACACACGAAAATACTGTACAGTACAATGCCGATATTGCAAACAATATATTGTATTTAATAATAGGGCCAGTGTATTCTAATGTCGAAAATCGGTTAAGAAATCTATTAAACACTCGTCGAACATAACTAAGAACACCACATATGAATCTCGATTTCGGGTATATCCGACTGAGCACTCGTTTCTACAGGCCTACTTATGACGTATACTCAAATTTGGGTAATAAACACTGTTGTTTTACTTTTGTTTTGTCAATTGCATTTAGATAATAGTTTAAATAAAGCTATATATATATATACAATATATGTATATATATATATATATATATAAGGAAACCGATATATGTGAAACATGCTTATTTATATTATCATAAACAGTACCTAAAAAGCATTAAATATCGCTAATTTTTGCTTTAAGAACATAAACTAAGGATTTCTGTAACAATGTAATAAAACTAAAGTAAAGAAAGCAGTTTTATGCTGTGAAAGTAGAAAATAATTAAACTATTAAAGTATTGAACAATCAGCTATGCATTTGAAAACTTATTTATACGTTTGTTAAATAAAAATTTATCAATAGAAGTCAAATAACAATCACGAATAACAACGTGAGAGATTTCAGAATAAAAGTTTGGGAAGTAAAAAAACTTTTTAAAATTACTAGATTTCTGTAAATTGCGAAGAGCATAGCAAACTATTTAAAAGAACATAAAAAGAATATTTGCGAAGAGAAAATAATAAATTGGAATGTAGTTTTCATTTAAGTTAAAGAGACGATCTATTCAAATAATAAAATATTAAAAACAGGATTTCTTTCGTTTTCGAGATATTCACGATTTTTCGGCCAAAAATGCTGGCGATAAATGTGTAATTTTTATGATACAATTTTTTAAATAAAAAAATATTACTTTTTAATTAAATAAATAACTAAACAAATATTTGTTTAAAAATATGTACTGAAGATAAATTACACGCAAACAATTATAAAATTATAACTTCGAACAAATAAATTGGTATACAAAAACAAATATACAAAGGGTACTAGGAAAGTTTTGCAATACAGCTTCGTTTATTTAATTTTTTCAAAGTAATTTCCCCTACACCCAATACACCTCTCCATCCTCCGAAACCAATCTCTAAACCAGTTCTGCCAAGTTTCACTAGGGAGTAAAGCACACTCGTTGTCCTAAGACAACAGAAGGTTCTCTTCACTCGGAAATTGCCTCCCTTTTAGCTTCATCTTCACATGCGGGAACAGTGCAAAGTCACAGGGAGCAGGATCTGGACTGTATGGAGGGTGCCCGAGAAGTTTCACTCCTGTCGTGGTTAAATATTCGGTGCAGGCTTTGGCGCGGTGAGCTGGGGCATCATCTTGATGGAGGCACCAGGTGCCCATTCTTGACTTTGGCCGCAGATTCTTCATAGATCCAATGACTTTAGGCAGGTACTGTTAAGTATACCACTTAGCTGTGACTGTCTTCTGTGTGTCCAAAACGACGCGTTCGACAATTCCACTCGATTTGAAAAATACAGCTATCATTTTCTTCTTTAAAGATCGGGATTTTCTGACAACTACGGGTGTGTCCTCATCATTAAAGACCCAAACTTTGTTTTCAGCTTTGGTCGGCACATCGTAATAGTGCAACCAAGTCTCGTCACCTGTCACAATGTTGTTCACATACCGAGATTGTCCCTTATTAAACTTTTTTAGCATCTCCCGGTACTAAGTCACACGTCATCCTCTATCTGTTAGTAGGTCACCCACCTGTCCTTGCCAGGCATTTTCCTCACAGTAGTAACGTTTTCCTCCGTAACTGACGTCCCTGACCTTCCCGGCATCATCACCTAGTGCAAGAGTCATTTCTTCGAAGCACTGGTCTATGTTTAAACCACGCACGAAATTATAACGAAAAACTGCCCTTATCTCATTTCGTGACCACGATGCCATCACAAGCACTTTACACTCTCACTGCTAAAGAATAACTGAGTCCATCGACATGGCGCAGTGACTACTATGCACGTATAAACATGTCTCAACATGCAGCAACAAGCAGCTACCTGCGATTCATTGTTGCGTCATATTGCAAAACTTTCCTTGTACCCTTTGAAGTTTCCAAAATAAATTTTACCTATCAAATTATTAATTTTGTGTACTTATATGATTAAACAGTGTTCTTAATCATATAATTTATGATTTAATACTGATAAATACATAATATAAATTCCTTTACTACAATATTTAGATTACACTAAATTATTAGTTCCTTTTTCAATTTCTATGTCCAGATTCTTGAACTTTCCCGCAACTGCATTATGTAGGTTAATGTTATATTCCAATTTATAATGGTTGCCACTGCCTCCCATTTGTTTGTTTGACATCAACATATTGAGAGTAGACTTTAATATATCAAATAGTTCATAATTCTGTAAATTTTATACTAAACACTATTGTATTAGGTGAATAATTTTTTTCATTTACCTTTGTATATATACGAGTATAAATATATAAATAATTTTTACATGTGCTCTCATGTACATACATATGTATTGTATTATACAGTACTCGCTTCTCTGGAAACTGGTCGGTTGAAGAAAACACATCTTTTCGAAAAATTAACAGAAGTGCAATGATTTCTTCTTGTTCTTAATTATCCATAATTTTACATGTATTATATTGTAGACAAACTTGATAACTAATAACAAAGGCCTGCATTAGTGCTAAATATAGAATAAAAATATGTTGCGTGGTTATCTAAGGCTTCTGCTACACCGGGTGGCCCACGTCGTGAATACAGCCTTTTAATTTCTCTACTTATGAATAGATTTAAATTAAATTTGATAATTGGACAATATAAGAAAATTATCACTTTTGCAAGTACACTACCGTCCATATTAATTGGGACACTCAAATAAATTTAAAAAAAGGGAAAACAGTTAAATTAATTTATGACAAAACTTAAAATTTTAATTTAATTATTATTTAAAGATGTTTATAGGGTATAATAATAAAAATTAGAGTATTTCTAACGTTAAATAAACAAAGATATCTCAAGTATTCTGCTCATTGAATAAACCCTTTTTGCGCGAAGAACAGTCCTTACAATTCGAGGTACCACTTTTACAAGTGTTTCAAAAACTTTATTCCGCATACTATTCTTCTTGCCATACGAGAGTAGTCCCAGAAGTACCCGACCCAACAAAGAAAACGCAAAAATTTTGGAAAGAGATACATTTATTTTTCAACATAATCTCCTTTCATCTGTATACACTTTTTTCAGTAATGTTGAATAAGTTCGATACCCTTTTTATAATAAGAACTGTCTCAGAACCTCAAAATAGCTATTAACTGCCGACATCACTCCTTCATCGTTGAAAAATGTTTTACCAGTGAGCCATTTTTTCAAGTTTGGGAACAGAAAATACTCCGATAGGGATAAATCTGGTGAGGTAGCAATGAGGTAGCATGAGGTAGCAATTTAAAATTTAAACTTCTTTTCTTCGCCTTCTTTGGAGCCGGTTCTCCCTTTTGGTCCATTGATTTGATTGTTCTTGTCACGGGTGTGAAATGATGGACCCATGTTTCATCCATGGTTATGAAACGGTGCAAAAATTCTGCTTTGTTGTGAAATTTCGCTAAACACTTTATTGAAACATCTTCACTGTTTTTGCTCGAGTGTGAGCAAACGCGTCACTCATTTTGCACACAGGAGCGGTCACCTCATTTAGTCGACCACTACGATGCTCGTCTTGGTAGATCATACGGCCTCGTTTAAACTCTGCTACCCAATATTTCACTGTTGTAAACGCAGGAGCAGACTCACCCAGAGTAGAATCCAATTCAGCTTTTATATCGGTTGAGCTGAGGCCCTTCAAATAAAAGTATTGTATCACGTAACGATGACCAATTTTCTCCATTTTTACAAATTCACTGAAAACGTTCACTATTGGTGGCCAAGCAAATACTAAACAAGGTGGCATCTTCAAACTTGAAACATGTTCTTTATAGGTTGTGTACTTTCTAATACAGTGATATTTTTCAAACAACTACCGCCATTTCTAGATCAGGCCTGGTACTTATGGGACCACCCTCGAATATTCCACGAGTGATTTTTTGAGGTTGGACATACTTTTTAGGCACTCCTGTCCAATTCATCCCATAACAATCATGTTTCAGTATACTTTACTTCTAAATAATTATGTAAATATACCTTTATTTCTTTTTGTTGTTGTTTATATTTATTTAAGTATGTTATTTCATAACAATACATATAATGTGTGTGAAAAATACAGGCGTTAGTGATATGAATTATTAGTTCTTATTTATGTAAAGTAACACTGAAAAAATGGTATTAAAAGCTATAATAAATTTACTACCATGAAGCTAGTAAAATAATTGTTTCAAATTATTTTTATTTTTTATACTAAAGGAAAGTTAACTTATTAAGTTATAAATTTTGCGAAAATTTTAAGTTAAAAGAAAATTTTGTAAAAGTTTAAATGGTACATACATATTTTATACATATTGTGTTTTGTCTAAGAAGATACAATATATACATTAGGTATTACAAGTAAACATTTTTATTTCGGGTTTTCAATTCTCTATACAATTTATTTAATTGGATATCATATCAAAGACAAATCTCATCAGCAGAACTTTATTCTCATTGTATCTGTATCAGTACATGAGGTATTGAGTTCGATTTCTGCATTGGTAATCATTACTTTGGATCGCACCGAATAACGAATATTAAATATCGATTAATTACTTCATTTACATCTCTGCACATACTTAATCCACATTCGCTTCTGTGATCGTGACAAGCTGAAAAGACTTATGATTAAAGAAGTGAAATTGAGTTGCGCGCGATAGATGTGCGCTTGATAGTAGGTACATAAAATTAAATAAAATAGAATAGTACACGTAAGTAGTAGTCTTCTACAGCGTATGGCTGTGATGAAACAGTGTTCACTATTTGCACCTGTTTCACCAGCAACAACCAAGGATTTTCTAATTTTCTATTCCCACCATTAATTCGAAGTAATTGTTGTAAATCTGTTTCAACTTGACAATTTTGAAATTTTTTCTGATATGCTTAACAACTGTAGCTTTTTTTGAACTATAAACTAACCTATTTATATTCTTAAAATGTTTATGATAGTAAAAGTTGCCTGTAACCATGTTTCCCATGAAAGATTTTGCTGTAGCAGTTCTGAAATATTTGGACACAAGTTTATGAAATTCTCGAATATCATTGGGAGATTTTCAAAACACTGCCTCTGTACTTGCAATTAAAGCATCTACCTCACATAACGATATATTTTAATTTTTCAATTTTGATATGTCTATTTTCGATACGTTCACGAGTAGATTGCACAAAATTTTGTAATATTATTGACTAGATAATATACATTTTGCGTATTTATTCTAAAACAAGACAAATGATTCGTCGTTTAATAAAGTTGTTTTCGTTGTACAGTCTATTTTATGTAACCTAGCCTTACAAATGGCCCACAGATTTTCAATTGGGTTTTAATCTGGAAAATTGCCAGGCCAGTCGAGGAGAGTTATTCCTTTTTCCTTGAAATATTTGACCATAACCTTCGATTTGTGGCATGGACCTGAGTCCTGTTGGAAAATTGCACTTCCGTTTGGCTCACATTTCTTTAGACATTTTCCCAAATACTTATCCAGTAGCTCTTCATATTTCTGGCTGTTCATCATGCCTTCTATAAGCACCAGCGATCTGCTCCCCATGTACGAAAAATATCCCCAAAACATCTTCTTTACAAGATGTTTGACAGTCTGATCGATATGAGCTGCAGTGAGATTTTCATCTTCACTTTTTCTCACGAATTCTGATCGCTGCCCCTGTACCAAAAAATGGGACTCGTCAGAGAATAACACCTTTCTCCAGTCTTCCTTATTCCATCCGGCACATTTCTTGGCCCAAATAAGCCTCCGCTTCATCATTCGTTGAGTGAGGAGTTGCTTCTTCTGTGATCGAATGACTTTTCTTCCAGACTCTAAAAGTCTCCTACCAACTGTTGAGTCATGCACTTTCACTCCAGCGTCGGCTAAGTCCGTTTGTAGTTCAAAACTAGTTTTTCTTGGGTTCAGCTTGCTATTTCTGACCAAAAAAAGTGAAATCCCGGGGTGTCATCTTGCTCTTTCTCCTACATTTTCCCGTTCGTTTCGCTTCAACTATTCCGGTATTCCTTTTTTGCTTTAGGATCTTGCTTACTGCTCCTTGACTAACACCACATTCCTGAGCAATATCTCTCAGTGTCATTGAAGTGTGCTTACTTAATGTCACAATCTTCTCACGTTTTCTGGGCATGATATCCATATCGCGAACCGGTAAAAGCACAATATAAATCAAATTTTAAACTAAAAGAATAGTCGTGATTCCATTAATTTGCATAATATTGTAACTACGACATTATTACATAAAGCGCAAACCAGTTCATACAGAAGTAACACATCCGCGCTAGACACCTTCACATAGTTGGGAATCGAGAACGTTTGCGGCGATTTCCATATCTACGCTAATGACCTGCAGCACAATATTCGTTCGCATCTTTACTTATGATCTAATTGGACACTGAAACTACCGTTCATATTTGTTCGAACAGCTAGTGAAATTTAGTAAACTCTTCTAGAAAATAAGGTAATTGCGTTCAAATATAAATAATATATTTACATTGGGTCCTTTACGAGACTTATAACCAGTTGCAGGCAAATATATTTATTGGAGCACCTACAAATAACTATTATACTTTATGACTCATTGCGGCAATTCCTGGAATAATCCGCACCACCATCAATATGATAATTTTTGCGATAATATTGCAAGCATAAACTTGCGAAACTTACCTGCCCTCACCACAAAGAGTCTCATGTACCGAAATATGCATTAGTTTTCAAATAAACTTGCCAGCGTGCGCATCTCTGATAAGACCGTATTTATTATGTGAACTTCTTGAAATGCCTAGAGGAAAACCAACAAGTTTAGAAAAACTTTCTGTAATTATTGCTTTCCATCAACAAGGTTATTCAGTGCATCAAATTTCCGAAAAGACACGTTAACAAATCGACTGCTAGTGATATCGTTCGGCGACATTAACGCACGGGCAGTTTAAGAGATTCAGCACATTCAGGTCGTAAGCGAATAACAGCTCACGCTGACGATGAGCATATAAAATTACTGAGTAAATGAAATAGGAGACTGAGCGCACCCGAAATGCCTGCAGAAATGAATCGCGACCGTGCAAGAAAAATTACTGTTATTACGGTGAAAAGAAGATTAAAAGCTGCAAATCTTCACGGCTGCACTGCTTACTTCCACAGGAAAACAGGCAAAAACAACAACAATGGGCAGAAACATACAGAAATTGGACACTTGATGACTGGAAAAGGGTCTTATGGACTGATGAATCAAAGTTTGAAGTATTTGGCAAATCAAGGTGTGTTTTTGTAAAAAAAAAGCGAGTAATCAAAGAATGCTGCAGGATTGTATAGTGTCAAGCGTTAAACAAAGAAAAGTTCTGAGCTTCTTTGGGGGACTTGAAGCGAATCGAGGGATTTTGCCAAAGGAGGGTTATTTAGAAATATTGCAAGAAAACGCAATACTATCGAGGCTACGTTTAATTGACGAAAATTTTGTGTTTATGCAGAACAATAACCCCAAACGCTCAGAAGTAATATGTAAGAATTTCTTAAATAGAGAATAAAACAGTAATACCTTACAAATAATGACATGGCCACTGCAGATCCCCGACCTAAATCCCATGGAATTGTTATGGGATGAATTGGACAGGAGTTCCCGAAAAGTGTGTCTTACCTTAACAAATCACTTGTGGAACATATTGCATTAAGAACGGAATAGTATACCGAATAGAGGCTTCGGAACACTCGTGAAACGGATGCCTCGAATTGTAATTGCGCAAAAAGGTGTTTCTTCAAGAGCGGAATGTTTAATATATCTTTGTTTATTTAACGTTAGAAATACTCTAATTTTTATTATTATACTTTATAAACATCTATAAATAATTAAATAAAAATTTTAAGTTATGAGACAAATTAATTTAACTGTTTTCCCATTTTTAAAATTTATTTGAGTGTCCGAACTAATATAGACGGTAGTGTATTTGCAAAAGTGGTAATTTTCTTATATTGCCCAATTATCAAATTTAATTTAAATCTGTTCATAAGTAGAGAAATTAAAAGGTTGTTTTTACGACGTGGGCTGGGATGTAACCGAAGTCTTAGAACATATTTTTATACTATCTGTAGCACTAATCCAGGTCTTTGTCATTAGTTATCAAGTTCGTCTACAATATAATTATCATCTGATATTATGTCCTATCCTATTAAATATGTCTTTCATCCTCATACGCTTGATTGGTTTATAAATTAGTACAGTATACAAGCTCTTGTAATACTACCCTGCGAAGAATGGAACGTTTTCTTTGATGTTACCAAACGTAGTTAACTATTGAAAACTTATTCGTAATGTGATTATGAGCAGCCGTAAGCAGCGGTATTGTAAAATAATTTATATATTTATGTAATTCTTCCTACCAAAATTATTAATTTGTTGCTATACATAAAGCGCAAAATTAGATCTAATTCTTCGTTAATATTTCAACATTAACAAGCAACATTTTGTAAAAGACTGTATACAATAATTTGAATAACATACGGAATTGTATTACAAAACATTTACGTACGTACGATAATGAAGTTAACTAATGCAGAATCCTTTCAAAAAAGCTATATATGTATGTACGTACAAAATAAAATGAGAAGCGAATATGAATCTAATAGAGCGTAATGACATAACGTAAAATCAGAACTTTCTCAATTAAATTCGTTCTATGCCAGAAAACGCCTAGAATGTACGGATAATGGATAAAATCTGCTTTTGCTCGAATGTACCTGTGTAACTGCATTTAGCTTGTTGCATAAGAGACGCAATTAAATTAACAAAAAGGCAATAGTGAACAACTAAAGAAGGTTACGTATTACATATGTACATAAATAGACTTACTAGCAATGTTTCTAACATTATTCTTCCAAATTTGTGAAGATTAAAAAGCGATGACTTCTACAGTAATAACACAATTGACGCAGATGAGCAATGCAAATATCAAAATATACGTTTGGAAATAGCGTGCTTTAAAATTGATTTACTTTAGTTTAGTGCACATTTATATTTGAAACTTGTAGGTTATTATATATTGTAAGTTTAAAAAATGCAAAATAAATTGTCTAAACTGTTTACACCATATTGTGCTAATCGAAACTTACTTTTAATAAGTTATTATGCTTTAATTTAAAAATTCTAATTAAGTAGGCAAGAGTTTAAAGTTTTACATAAGAGCATCTTTCAGTAAAGATTAGGAACGAATTTATTACGGCCCTGTGTGATGAGTTACAAAACGTTGAAAATCCAAAAAAAGCGACTCCTTGCACTTAAAGGATAGTTATCCGACAATTCCGGAAGTGATGTCAATTTTGAGTATGGAATGACCTAATTACAAAGGGTACTAGGAAAGTTTTGCAATACAGCTTTGTTTATTTAATTTTTTCAAAGTAACTCCCTGTACACTCAATACACCTCTCCATCCTCCAAAACCAATCTTTAAACCAGTTCTGCCAAGTTTCACTAGGGAGTAAAGCACACTCGTTGCCCCAAGCCCGCAGAAGGTCCTCATCACTGGAAAACCGCCTCCCTTTTAGCTTCATTTACACATGTTTGAACAGTGCAACGTCGCAGGGAGCAAGATTTGGACTGTAGGGAGGATGCTCGAGAAGTTTCAATCCTGTCTTGGTCAAATATTCGGTGCAGGCTTTGGCGCGGTGAGCTGGAGCATTATTGTAATGGAGGAACCAGGTGTCCATTCCTGACTTTGGCCGCAGGTTCATAGATCCAATGACTTTAGGTAGGTACTGTTCAGTATAACACTTAGCTGTGACTGTCTTCTGTGTGTCCAAAACAACGCGTTCCACAATTCCACTCGGTTTGGAAAATACAGCTATCGTTTTCTTCTTTACAGATCAGGGTTTTCTGACAACTACGGGTGTGTCCTCATCATCAAAGACCCAAACTTTGTTTCGAGCTTTGGTCGGCACATCGTAATAGTACATCCAAGTCTCGTTACCTGTCACGATGTTGTGTACATACCAAAATTGTCCCTTATTAAACTTTTTTAGTATCTCCCGGCACGAAATCACACGTCGTGTCATCTGCTTTTCAGTCAGTCGATGCGGCAACCCAGAAAGAACAAAGTTTCTTCACGTGCAAATGATCATGCAGAATCGAACGAATTGCTAGTGCATTTAGGCCTGAAATACCCTCTATCTGTTGGTAGGTCGCTCGCTTGTCCTCGCCAAGTATTTTCCTCACAGTAGTAACGTTTTCCTCCGTAACTGATGTTCGTGGCCTTCCCGGCCTCTCAGCATCCTCCACAGTTAAATTTCCCCTTTGGAATTCTCTATACCACCTGAATATCGTTGTGCGATGTGGACAAACATCACCTAGTGCAAGTCATTTCTTCGAAGCACTGCTCTATGTTTAAATCACGCACAAAATTATAACGCAAAACTGCCCTTATCTCATTTCGTGACCACGATACCATTAGAGGCACTTTACACTCTCACTGCTAATGAATAACTGAACCCATCGACATGGCGCGGCGGCTACTGTGAACGTATGAACATGACTCAACATGCAGCAACAAGCAGCTTCCTGCGATTCATTGTTGCGTCATATTGCAAAACTTTCTTTATACCCTTTGTATAATTTAATGCAGTCTTACATTTTTCTAACCTTCGAATAAGTGGTAATTATGTTTTTTACCTTATGGTGGCGACTCTGAATCATTTATAATAATAACAATTTATCTCATTTCGTGACCACGATACCATCTCAAGCACTTTACTCTTTCACTGCTAATGAATAACTGAATCCAACGACATGGCGCGGCGGCTACTATGCATGTATGAACATGTCTCAACATGCAGGAACAAGCAGCTTCCTACGATGCATTGTTGCGTCATATTGCAAAACTTTCCTAGTACCCTTTGTATGATTATATAATTTGAATGCGTTATATTTTGTTTTTAACAGTTTAGTTTGACATTTTTATTTTTTGTTACTATAGTTACGAAAAAATTACTTTTTTATGTTCGAATCTAGAAAGATGCTGACTATCTAAAATTGTTAAAAGTGACCAAATAATATTTAAAAAAAAATGTAAATATGTTAATTGTGTGTTTTCTGTACCTACTAGAATTGCTCAAGGTGTGTGAAAAATTATTGTTTGTTTAGTAAGTGCCCAGTTTAGATCGTTCTTAAACATGCGAATAATACGCTGTACGACACGAGCGTAGATAAGGAAAGCACCGCAAACGCCCTTGACTGGAATATGTAAGCCTCTGTTTTTTTTTTGGAAAACTTATTGCAATGGAACGTCATGGATAACTTGGTATACATATATAAAAAAGTATTTTCTGAATCGATTGACGTATAATATCTATCTTTTTAAATTGCATCAAGAAATTCCATTTTTCTTAAGATGTACATCCGCGCAACATGAATAGGACCAACTGCATATATGACATTTGTAGTTGGTATAAACATGGCAGCGCGCTGGAATTGTTATTTTCGAAAATAAGAGGGTTGATAAAAAGATATATGTAGGTACCAAATATAATTTTTGTAAAAGTCAGTGCAAATGTACGTTACTAATGACAATAAGTAGAGTAATTAAACGCCACTTGAATACGACCAATCTACAAAATAAAAGATTCGTTTGCAATAATAAAATACTTTATTGTTCAATAATGAGTACTTTTGCCATTATTTCTTATAACCTCAAATAGTCGGGATGGAATGGAATTATACAGGGTTTTCAAGTAGTCAACGGGAAGTTCCGCCCAACTTCGTTTCAGCGCCTGCTCTAGTTCGTCAGCGCAACTGAATTGGGTAGCATTGGAGCACAATTTACGCGACAACCATCCCCAAACATTTTCTATGATGTTCAGGTCGGGGGAGAGCGATGGCCAATCGAGAACCTCCATGCCTTGTTCTTGAAACCAGCGTCGAACAATGCGCGCGGTGTGAATACTGGCATTATCCTGTTGGAAAATAAATGGCCCACCTGCCATAACGTTGGAAAATTTGTCTTTCACCTGTTGCAGCAGCTGGACGTACTTTTCCGAATTCTGTCTGCCCTTCACTATTACTAAATCAACAGGTCCGTTATAGGAAACAGCTCCCCATACCATGACTGAACCAACATCGGCTCGCCTTCGTGACTGAATCACTTCATCTTTACGTAAATCGTGGAAATAATAAGAAAACCCATCCGGGCCATCTAAATTAAACTTCTTCTCGTCACTGAAAATAACAGTTTGCCATTCTCTTGTCCACCCCATTTTTGCTCGAGCAAACTGAAGACGTGCAGTGCGCTGAAATTCCCTTAAAGGAGGCCGTCGTTTAATTTTCAAACGTTTTAAATGCGGACAGGTCTTCAGTAACTTCTGTACAGTTCTTACCGATGCATTCGTTCCAACGTTATTCGCGATTTGTCTTGCCGTTAATGCCGAATTCGATGCTTCGCGTAATATGGCTCGACGTTCTCTCTTAGTTGTAACGGATGTTGTTCGCCCTTTAAAACGTTTTCCATAATTCTCGGGATCCCTAATAAAATTGTTCACAACCTGGTGTGATCGACTTATTTTCTTTGCAGTAGCCCTTGAGGAATACCCTTCTTGATGGAACGCTTTAATTTTTCCAATTTCTTCCATACTTAAGCACTTCTGTCGTCCCATCGTTGCACAATACCCTTAATTACAGATGTTTGTTCATTCGGATACACGTTGTAACTCGACACTCATCCGGTAGCTTACTATTAAATACTGGTCGTATCCAACCGGCGCGGTGCATTTTACATGTATGTGGTACTTACGTCACCCAATGCATAACGTTAGGCACTATTGCGCAATAATGCGTATTATTTTCCATATCATACCATTACAAACTTGCATTGTATTTTTAGTAAATGAATTGTTTTTCAAACCACCGAAAGCTTGCAACAAGTCGGGTGGTCCTATTCATGTTGCGCGGAGTGTATGTATGACTAATATCCTACCCTTCAGCTATGGGTTTTTTTTTCTCAATAAGGCCCTGCGTGTAAGACACAGAGACTTCCACTATGGCCATCACCAAGCCCATACACATCCCTTCGACGTGTTTGTGAAAATTAAATTTTCCCGCGCAACTAGTGTCTACTGCGACCGCAAAATATACATAACATCCTGACACTGCGGTTTGTGTGTGTATATCATACACACAAACCGCAAGTACTTTACGTATCGTACGATACATATTTTAATGCAACCCTTTTTTATATTTTCTTAAACAGCTGCATATCTCTAGATTTACTTTTATTACAGCTTAGCCATTACGTTAATATTGTTTTATTTGTTGCTTTTATTAATTATCTTTGTTTAATATACTCAAGTTTAAAGAACTAAATTAAATTAGTGAATAAAATTTTAA
The DNA here is from genome assembly GCA_031893035.1 of Dermolepida albohirtum. Lineage (NCBI taxonomy): Eukaryota > Metazoa > Arthropoda > Insecta > Coleoptera > Scarabaeidae > Dermolepida > Dermolepida albohirtum. The sequence goes on from JAVIWB010003623.1 coordinate 395,545, forward strand.
GGGCAATCCTATTGTTTTATTTCCACTAATATCTTTCTTTCATCTTGGCACACGTCTTGGACTTTTGATACTCATTGTAAACTGACTAATTATTAACTCCTTCAATTACTTTTTTTTATTTGCATTTATTACAGCGTTACAGCTAGCCGGACACACGCTCATAATAAATTTACTAACCATCGCGTGCAAATAAATATATTCTCTATTAAGTATCTCTATTATTATCTAGTTATATTAGTTAAGGGGACATTTAACCCCTTAACACTAACACATAACGTACAGCACTCAAGTAGGGGGTAATAATTTGATATGCTATTCCAGCATTTGTAGACTAGAGATGAACAAGTAGGTCATAATATTATTTTAGTAAAGATCGCAGAGCGCAATGGGCTTCGTATTTTAGATAAGCATGCTACTTATCTTTGACGAATATCGCCGCAATACTAAACGAGTGTACCAAATGTATATTACTCGACTTCCTAATTGTTGGCACCCAGGCGTAAAATATTTCGAATGTTCAGAAGAGAGGTTATGTGAACAAAAATGATGAAATAGTGAAATTGAATTATGACTTTAGTATATGTAGAGGGAAATTTTAGGGTATCCATAGGCGAAGTAGAAAAGGAATATGTCGTGCCAAAGGAAACTGTGCGATATGAAAAAAGAATGCTGTTTTGGGAATGATTTTCAACAAAGCATTTGTAAGACCATAATTCTTATGACAATATACTTCTTTCTGATGAAAGCCGTTTTACAAGAAACAGATTTTTTATTTTTTTTAAATTGAAATAACATACGATACTGGTTGAGAAATAATACATATCTGATACGTGAAGGAAATTTTCAAGAAATTTTTGGAGTGTTACAGGACTTCAAATAATTGGTAGGGTTATTGACTAAGGAACAATACTTGGTTTCTTGCAGAATGAAATAGAAAATAAAACCTACTGTTTGCAAGGCGACAAAATTTATACTTGCAACAGATGCGCCGTCATAATACATACAACGAGAATAAATAAGCATTTACAATCTCGTCTTCCAGATTATTGGATTGGAACATGTGGCTAACTTAGCTGGCTTACTAGGTCACCGGACCTAATGCCTTTAAATTTTATATTTACCTTTTTTTGAAAAGTATATGCCCAGAGAGCACCTAATAATTTAGAGGAATTTTATGACAGAGTGGGAAATGTGAATTAAATAATAACGCAGGAGATGGTCACAAATGTAAAACATCCTTCGTGCATCGAATTCAGCTGTGCTAATGTCAAAACAGTCAACATTTTGAATATCTATTGTACATTTATTTGCGTTTCTTATTTATTTTCTTAATTTAGACTTATTTTTCTAATAAAATTATTTGTTATTTAAATTTTCTCTAACTTATTATCATTGACGAGTATACTACTTCGAATTATTCGCATCCAGGACTAACCATATTTTTTTTAAACAAATAAAATTAAATAAATTAATGATAGTGGAGTTTCTTTATTCAGCTTAAGTAAAGGATGGATGTCTTAGACATCAAGGGACTGAGAAAATAATTGTCTGTAAATGTATACAAAGTATGCATGACGTTCCATTTAAGAAAAGATTTTTAGCAAAATATCTGTCTTTGCATACTGTGATAAATTCTGGTAGTCACAGAAAATAAAATTAACATGTTTACATTTTTTAAAATTTTTTATATTTAAACAGAAAAAATAATTTTTTCGTAACTATAGCAACAAAAATCGAAAAGTAATATGCTGTTTATTTCAAAATAACAAACAAATTCAAATTATGTAAAAATATTTAGGGCATCCTATTTGAATGTTCAACGTTGATGTCACATTTGGAATTACCAGAAGTACTGTATTGCCGACATGTGCTTGCAAAAATTGGCAATTTTCCGATATTATTCAGTTAAAATATTTAGATAAATACATTTACAAATAAAGAAATTAAAGAACTGTACCTACGGCATGTTTCGCTCGGTATAATTAATAGATACTTGTTACAGAAAGAGAGTCAAAGTGAACTTTAACATAGTCACAATCTGAAGCTGTTCAAGTGCTATAATACCTATGCATTCATTATTCTGAATTTAAGTACGTATATTTTACTTTTTCTTTCTTGTTTTCTGTAAGAAAGTGTCACATTTATCCAGGCACTGAGAAGCAATTACTATTCATTTTGCATTCTATCGTTGCTACTAATACGCAGTTCGATCGAAATAAATACGGTTTCGATCGGTAAACATCAAACTATACTGTACTGAAATGACTTTTGTGCTGTTCAACAGGTAATGTGTGACAGACAACTCCTTTGCAAACTATTATTAAATACCCAAGAAATTCGCATCTTTCAGAAACTTTAATTCAGTAAACGACCTTATTTATAATATTGAAAAATGAAATTAATCAGAAAAATATATTAAAAATATTAAAATTGACATTCTAACTGAAGACGCGACTTCCAAAATAACCACTATAAGTACTCCCAGAACTATGGCTCAATAATAATTTAAATTGAAGCAGATAATCAATTATTGCAATGAAATGAATGGCAAATATATTTTTATGGTTCTAAACGTCAAACTAAGGGTTGTCTAATTATTTTATAAATATCATAGCTATCATTTAAGGCGTGTACGGAAAAGATCAAATTCTCCATTATCTTTTATTCTCTGGTTTTGGGAAGATAAATTCGAAAAAGAAAAGACTTATGGCCAATTGTAATATGCCAGCTATTTCTGATATATGTTCAATATTGCCTTAAGACAGATCGCTTCGTCAACACTTCCTATTTAGAAAATATTTGTATGTATGAATTACTATGAACACATGAAACATTATAATTAAGGATAATGCTACCATAATGCTACCGTTATTATTATTATTAAACATATTGTTTGAAATATGTTCGTAATGTATAATTTTACAATAAATTTCTGAAAAAGTATAAAAGGCATTTAAAGTTTAAGTAATATAAATATTTCGGAGTCTAAATTTTGTCTTGTAATGCACTGATAGATGGCACCGAGAAGTATGTCATAACTTCAAAACTAATTTGAAAATATAAGTAAAATAAATTGTCTAAAATTCTAAAACTTAACAATAATGAGCAATATTCATAGTCGCACCTTTAATAGCGCTAGTCTACTAGCTAGCAGCCACTAAGGTGATACTAACATCTTTCTAAGTAAAGATCTGTATCCATAGTCGCGTTTTTAATGACTATTGAGTAATAGAATGTTAGTGGCGTTTAAGCTGTGGTAACAGCGGAATTTGTTTATTTGGATATGTGCATTACTGAAAAAAAAATTTTGTTCTTCACTTACCTTTTAAATTTGTAGTTATAGTATTGTAGTTGATACCGTTATTTATGTATTTGTGAATATATTCTTATTTTACTTTTATTTCATTCACAAATTTAGGTAGATTAGGTTCAGTACTAATTTACCACTTTAAGCATCCCACTAAAATGTTAACAGTCAACTAAGGTTAGTTCGCTATTAAGTTCGACTATGAATACGATTTTTCTCAGTGCCATTTTGATAGCATCTTAGTGGCCACTAAATACGACCATGAATAAGGCTCAATTACTCTTATTATCACAAAAGATGAAACACTTTGTATTGAATTGATTCGGTCTTTACTTGATGAAAATTCATGTTGATACTTTGTTCATTTAATATATACAATTCACATTAAAGACAAACAAACAAAAGAGCAACAATTAATTTAAATTTTTAATCAACCGAAATAAACAGAAAAATCGGATAAGAGACAAAAAAAACTTCAGAAATTGATATTGAAAAAGAAAAAATATCGTTTACGAACAGTGAAATAACGATAAAATAAAAATTGGAACTTGGAAGTACTTACAAACAGGAGCCAGTTAAAAATATTGTTAAAATAATGAAGTATCATATGCAGATTTTCGAACCATAAGAAAACTACATAATATCGACATATACTATTTAATAGTAGAGGTAAATGTTAATATTTTTGAACCAGTTTTATAGTAAATAAGAGCATTAAACCAAAATTCATAGATTTTAAAGCTTGTTTACACAGACTCTGAAAAACAATAATTAGAGGGAAATTTAGGAATATAAAAACAAGAATTTCATGAACAATTAGAAGTCATGTTATTGAAAATTCTAAAGTACAGTGAAACCCGCTTATTGGAATACTCATATTGTCCGTGAAAATTATTCTTATATGCGGATTATTCCATTATCCGTTTTTAGCTTATTTTTTCTTATTACTAGTAAGTTAGGTATGTATAATATTGGGTCTGGGAAAAAGTTCGTGGCGTTTTTCCCGATAGATGGCATTGGTTGCCGATAACTAAAGAACAACAAGTCACAGCGACACCACCGAGGGCTCGTTTTTTAGATGACCTTCCGAACGTTAGTTTGAGCGTAGAAACATTGTAATCGGTGCAGTGGTTGGAAAGTTATTCGCACTTGAAAATGGAGAAGAATAATGAGAAATTTCGCTATATTCTGCAATATTATTATGATAAGGGGAAGAACGCTGCGCAGGCTTGTGATAAAATTTGTGCTGTGTACGGTGGAGGTACTTTATCGAAATCTGTTGCGCGGAAATGGTTCGCTCGCTTTCGTTCTGGAAATTTCAATGTGAAAGATGAGTCACGCTCCGGTCGTCCAATCACTGAAAAATCTGATGAAATTCTTGAAAAAGTCCAACAAGATAAGCATATCAGCAGTGTCGATATTGGCATGGAGCTAGGCATTGACCACAAAACTGTTTTGAACCATTTACACAAAGCTGGTTACAAAAAAAGCTTGACGTATGGGTTCCTCATGAGTTGAGCGTGAAAAACATGATTGACCGAAATAACATCTGCGATGCGCTGCTGAAACGGATTGAAATCGAGCCGTTTCTGAAACGTTTAATAACCGGAGATGAAAAATGGATTACGTACGATAATCGGAAGCGTAAAAAATCGTGGATAAAGGATGGTGAGCCGTCACAAGCGTTCGCTAAGCCAACATTGACGCCAAAAAAAGTGATGCTGTGTGTATGGTGGGCCTGGAGGGGAATCGTCCACTACGAGCTACTTCCAACTGGTCAGACGATTGATTCTCAACTCTACTGTGCACAACTAGAGAGATTACGCCAGGCGATTGAAAGAAAACGGCCCGAATTGATTAATAGGAAAGGTGTTGTCTTCCATCATGACAACGCCCGACCACACACTTCTTTGATGACCCGTCAAAAATTGAGAGAGTTTGGTTGGGAAGTTTTGATGCACCCACCTTACAGTCCGGATATAGCACCCTCTGACTATCATCTGTTTCGATCTCTGCAGAACTCTCTCAATGGAATTAAGTTGGTTTCAAAAGAAGCCTGTGAAAACTACTTGATTCAGTTTTTCGACCAGAAACCACAGAAGTTTTTTACCGATGGGATCATGGATCTACCAAAAAAATGGCGAAACATTGTCGATAATAATGGAGCATATTCGGTTTAAATGAATTCGTCCACGCGCCATACGGGTACCAGTTGAATTTTACTGAAAAAACGCCACGAACTTTTTCCCAGACCCAATATATACATGCATACTTCGTATTCTTTATATCTGCGATTTTATAACTATAAAATTGACTTCAGTATGATACTGTAAATTTATGTTGCGATTTTCATAAAACGTATTTAAGAATACATACAAAAGAAATAAAACACATTTCAGCGTAATACATATTTTTTAATTGATACTATTTTTTTAATTACAAACTCTACACATCATTAACAAAATAATCTGTAATTTTATTTTGTTTTCTTTCTTTACTCAAAATATCAGTGATTTGGTTATCTAATGCATAGAAATGTGCAAAATTACAATCAGTTTTTTATTCTAAAAAACGACGTTAGTGTCACATGCTAATTTCACTTCTTGATATGATGGCGCGGTTGATGGAGTATCCTGACTGACATTTTACGAAACAATTTAAAATAGAACTTGACTGAATTTAATCCCGCCCTTTATTCATCATGTGAACAGCAGATAAAATTGTTAGTTTTCGAGATAGGCCAATAGATGACAGTAGATGACGGCTCATAAAAATCAATTGTAGAAATAATTTTCCTTATTATTTCCTTTCTATAATTTCTCTTAAAAAGAGAGATAACTCCTTGATCCAAGGGTTGAATTATAGATGTTGTGTTTGCCGGCAAATAATATAGTTGCACATTAGTCAAACGCACATCTGGCTTGTGAGCAGAGCAGTTGTCCATAAACAGCAAAACTTTCTTATTTGATTGTTTCATTACCTTATCGAAGTTTAAAAGCCAATCTTTAAACAGTACTGCTGTCATCCAAGCATTTTTGTTTCAAGTATACGTATTTCACAGGCAAAGATTTTAGCCCTTTAAAACTCCTTGGGCTTTTTGACTTGCCAATGACAAAGAGCGCCAACTTATGACTTCTGTCAGAATTGGCGCACATCGAAAGGGTAATCCGGTCTTTTGCAACTTTACTTCCTACAGGTTTTTCTCCGCGAAAACAGAAGGATCCGTCAGGAATAGTGCGATAATATAAAGCGGTTTCATCGCAGTTATAAATGCAGTCTGGCTTATAATATTTTAATAAAGACGGTAAAACCTCACTTATCCACGTATCTGCAGCAACTACATCTGCGTCACTTGCTTCACCTACAATTTTTTTGAAAGAAATTTGGGAACGACTTTTCCATCTGGTAAACCACCCATTTGTTGTTTGAAAATTTACACTACCCAGATTTTGTGCAATCTGTTCGGCTTTTTCCTTCAAAATGGGTCCGCTAAGTGGAACTTTACGCGCTCTTTTTTCCATAAACCAATGATTTAAAGCATTTTCTACGTCAGCATTCTTCCCGTTGCGTCTTCGTTTTTGAGTAGATTTAAAATTATCACGCTAATCATTTAAAATATTGTCTTTTCTTTTTAACAATTTACTCACTTGTGTTTGAGACACACCAAATTTTTTGGCAACATCCGACTGACTGTCAGTTGTTTCTTGTAAAAACTCAAGCAATTTTACTTTTTCCTTCAGAGCAAGATCTTTTCTTTTCAAGTTTGTCGAAGAAGCCATTTTTCACTCACTTTCGATTGCAATGTCAAATAACAAACCGACCAGAAATATAGAAATTTCTTCCTTTTAAAACCTCGGAAAATTTTTTTATTGTATGTATGTAATTCGCACAAAATTAACCATTATCTAAATACTGTTTAAAATCACTTAGGTACAAGATTTTATTGCAATACGTAATTATTCGAAGATTATCTGTAATTATGTACATAATAGCTTTCTAAAAGTAAAGTAAACATTCATAGTAACTAAGCAGGTAGAGAAATTTATTCTTTTATGAAGACAAAATCGCATTAATGTTCTTAGAAAAGCCATTCCTTTACCCAATATATTCTATTAAAAGATATTCTTATAATCGAATAATTTTGTTAATACTTAAATGGAAATAGTTTTGTTCTTGAGATTTTAATTCCTTTAACCCATATTTTCTATTAAGAGGGTTTCCCATTAAACGGGTTTCACTGAATAATATTAAAATATGTATGGGTGATTTCAATGCTAACATCGGTAGGTAATATTAGTAACGATAAGTAATGAAAATGGGAAAATGATAGTAAATGTTGCGATAGAATATAATATGGAGGTAGTAAGTATAAACTTTGACTACAAGGATGTACATACATACCTGATGGCAAAAACCAAAACCAACACATATCCGTTAAAATACAACACGCGATAACTAAGGTAGGAAGCTACAAAAGAACAGACGAATACAGATCACATATTAGAGATAATGAAAATGAAACAAGAAATTTCAAATACACTAAGAGTACTCAAGAATAAAATTAGAAAGTACAAAAAAATTAGAAAATTATAGAACAAATGTAAAAAAGGAAGTTATAGGCAAAAAACTATATAGTTATAGTATATATATTTATACAAATGTATGTACATATGTATGTATATGTATATAAATAAAGTATAACTAATAGAAACTCAAATCGAAGTCGTGGCACGAAGAAAATGAAAAGTACTATTTTGGAGGAACAGAGACAGGAATGAAAAAGAATTGGTTTAATGATGATTGTAAGAGAAACTCTGGTTGGAGATAAAAAGTATATCTAAACGTGTCGAAAAATAGAATAGAAGAAAATAAAACACGAAAAAGAAGGAACACATCCGTAGTGAATTAAAAAGATGGATTAGGATTATCAAAATAAAGAAATTATAAACTTTTACCAAAGGAATAAAAAGGAATCTAAAAAGGGGAGCGAGAAGATAAAATATTGCAGAAATAAAAAAGCTCATCGGATATGATATGATGAGTTGTAGCAAATGCTACGAATCGACAACCTATTTGCAGAATTAAACTCTTGGTGCTCATTTTCAGCAGTCTGAATTGAGCTGGGGTCTAAAAGCTTGATCAATGTTATAGACAGTACGGAGGATGCTACTTGGTACTTAAAATATCAACCAATCCACACGATTGGCCCTACTAGGAAATATAGAAGACAGAAGCTTTGGGTAGAGTATTTCATGCAATAATTTAACGGACAAGACAATAAAGGAGGAGAATTGGGAATTGGTAGCACAAGTATACACGGTTTTGGACCCAAGCAACCAAAAGCTGTTTCTAAGGTTATTTGGCGCTCTGAATCCGAATCTCCACTCCTTTTTTTATATTGGTTCTAGTTTTCGAGATATTAAATAAACACATTTTTGACAATTAATCTACATTTTATTCATTAAAAAGAAATGAAGAGCAGTCGAACTGAGTCGCTTGTACTGTTTGGGATCTGTTTTACGCATTAAAGTCCAACAGTAGTCGCTCATCATGCCCTCGTTCCAAAATCCTTGGTATCGTTTTTCGATTTTCGCCAAATTGGTGTAGTCGCTCTCCTTGCTCGTCGCTTGTATCACCCAAGTTTTCAGGAAAAAATTCGAGATGGGAATGCAGAGAATGTATTTTGAGAGACATTCGAGCTCCAATCTTGCAATAATTTTGCAACAAACTGTCATAGCAGAAGCATATATTCTCCTCTTTTTTGAAAAAACGGTGAAAGCGTCTCATTTTTGGTTCTATATACAGTGAGTTTTGTATGAGTGTCGAGATATTTCCACTCCTGCATCCGTGATGCGAGCAATTCTGATTTTTGTTTCGATAAATTCAAATCACGAACCAAATCATTGAGTTCACTTTGCGAAACTAAATGTTTTCCTCCATGTTAAAATCGCTTCCACTTTTCGTCGGTGATGAACTACAAGTTTCCATGGAATTTGCACTCGTTCCTGGACAAATTGGCAAAGGATCATTGCTCACACGGAGAACTGGCCTAGACACTGATGATTCTTCAGGATATTTATATTCTGCTAGTTTTTATGCATTTAGACCGACGACATTTATCAAGCAAAAGTAACAATCATCTACATGATTTTTCGGCTCTCTCCATAATATTGGCAATGAAAATGAAAAACATACTTTTTTACCGCGTGACTACTTGTATAATATTGTGCTACACACGTTACAAAACAATTTCGGTACCCACGGCTTGTGAGTGTTTGATACAAAGAAACCAAAATAATAAAAATATGAATTTCTGATCACATTAGTAATAACTTTGCCACTTTTTCTGATCATATAACATCCGCAAACATAACAAAAACACTTTGAATCAACTTTACAATTCTGTCTTTGCATTTTCACACGTTTTGGATTCAAAAAAAAAAACTTTAAAAATATAAATTAAATAATGTTTTTAGCGACGCCAACAGCTGACTGTCATTATGATAGCGCAGGGCTGCCAACATGCGCGAACTCACAAACTAGAACCAATTTTGAAAAACGAAACCCGGATTTGAATTCAGCACCTCAAATGACGTCAAGCCTCAAATGACGTCAAGATTTGTTCTCTTCTGCTCTGATCCAAAAGTTGACCGGAATTTGTAAACTTGTGTAGTTGGATAATGGAAAGCTAAAAGATTATAAAAGCTTTGTTGCAAATGGCATTTGCGAAGAAAGGGGAGGACACGTTCTCAAAGAATGCATAGTAAGAATACTATATATTGTATGGAGAAAGATGGAAGACTATGTTGGACAAGAATGAAGATATTTTAATAAATGATTATTAATTAATTAAAGCAAAGTAATCTTATATAAATAAAAAATAAAACGAATCATAACTGAGAATGAAAAATGGATTGTTTACAACAATTTTAAACGCAAACGAACATGAGAGAGAAAAGATGTACCGGTTCAAAGCACTTCGAAAGTCTATATTCATACGAAAAAAAATGATACTCTGTTGGAATTTCAAGGAAATTGTTTGCTTGAAGTTCTATCAGATATGTTCACAATTAATGCAGAAGTGTACTGCCACCAATAGGGACAGATTGGTTGATTCCGTGAAACGGAAGCAGCCAGAACTAATTAGCAGAAGAGACGTAGTTTTCCACCGCTGTTCCGATCTTTATACAATATAATTATTTGTCTTTAATGACAATGAAGTCAGCAAAAATTACTTTGTAATACTTTGCAAGTAATTATCAAAAACTTTATGAACGCGGACCCATCACCAAAAAGATGACAAAATGTATTGGACCAAAATATTCATTATAATTACATAAAGCACTTATATACTATAAAAGAATTGTTATTAATTACCATGAAAAAAAGTTAAATTTACGAATAACCCAATAGTGTAAATGTTTACTATGAGGTGGATTTACCCATATTGCTATTAATATCCTTATTTCAATTGATTGGTAGTATACTAATAATAAAACTAATATACAAGGAAGTAGATTTGTAACGGAAATTTCCAGTTTATTCAGAAACAGAATAATATATAAGGAAATGATATAAAAATAATTTTAAACGGTGGATTCATAACTATTCAATATACTCATAGTAACGGTGTTACACGCCGTCACTACCCGCGGCGATAGTATTATGACCAAGCTTCATTTGTTATTTACACTTAAAATCATATTATTTATTAATTTATTCGACTCTGTCTTAGAAAAGCATTTGTTTAATTACTTAATTATATCGTATTAATTTGTTTCATTTAATTCATTTGGTTTAATATTAATTTTATTTGAAATTATTTTATCTGAGCCTGTTCATTATAATGTCTGTCATCGGAAAGTCGCTGTGTTTAAAATAAATCTGCAATGCTTAAAAATAAATGATTTTTTTGACAATTGAAATTAAAATGAAGATTTAGAAAATAATTGTTTCTCACTGGGCAATATTTTTATTTTACTGCTCTTAAAAACATTATTTAATCGCTAAACAGAAAGCATTCTAAACTAAATAATACAACGTAAATGAATAAAACTGCTTGATTTGTTTCACAATCTTTTATTGTTTCTACCGATATTAAATTGAAAATGGTAGAATTACATCGAAACAATATTCTTAGATAAAATATTGTGAAATAAATTAAATTATTGTATTATTTACCTTATATTTAGATACAAACGGTACTAGGAAAGTCTTGCAATATCACGCAACGATGAATCGTAGGAAGCTTCTTGTTGCTGCATGTTGAGACATGTTCGTACGTGCATAGTAGCCGCCGCGCCACGTCGATGGGCTCAATTATTCATTAGCGGTGAGAGTGTAAAGTGCTTGCGATGGTATCGTGGTCACGAAATGAGATAAGGGCAGTTTTTCCTTATAATTTCGTGCGTGGTTTAAAGATAGACCAGTGCTTCGAAGAAATGAATCTTGCACTAGGTGATGTTTGTCCACATCGCACAACGATATTCAGATGGTATAGAGAATTCCAAAGGGGAAATTTAACTGCGGAGTATGCTGAGAGACCGAGAAGGCCACGAACGTCAGTTATGGAGAAAACGTTACTACTGTGAGGAAAATGCTTGGTGAAGACAAGCAAGTGACCTACCAACAGATAGAGGGTACTTTAGGCCTAAATGCACGAGCAATTCGTTCGATTCTGCATGATAATTTGCACGTGAAGAAACTTTGTTCTCTCTGGGTACCGCATCGAGTGATTGAAGAGCAGATGACACGACGTGTGACTTAGTGCCGGCCGTTTTGGACACACAGAAGACAGTCACAGCTAAGTGGTATACTGAACAGTGCCTGTCTAAAGTCATTGGATCTATGAAGAACCTGCGGTCAAAGTCAAGAATGGATTCTGGTTCTTTCATCACGATAATGCTCCAGCTCACCGCGCCAAAGCCTGCACCGAATATTTGACCACAAGATTGAAACTTCTCGAGCACCCTTCCTACAGTCCAGATCTTACTTCCTGCGACTTTGCACTGTTCCCGCATGTGAAAATGAAGCTAAAAGGGAAGCGGTTTTCCCGTGATGAGGACCACCTGAGTGTACTTACTCCCTAGTGAAACTTGGCAGAACTGGTTTAAAGATTTGGGAGGATGGAGAGTTGTATTGAGTGTAAAAAAAATTACTTTTAAAAAAAGTAATAAAGCTGTATCGCAAAACTTTCCTAGTACCCTTTGTATACAGTGTTTCCCTAAGAACCGTCTGCTATGTCACATCTAGCAAAATAATGCTTACCTTATGTTGTAGGTGTTTCATTACGCTTTATTTAAAAGGTCAACATCGATATCCACGAATGTTGTGTGCGGCCACTAGACCTATCGCCCATGGAGCCTGTTTGAGTTGTGATAGGTTGAAGAGTTGATATGCTTTCTAACTCTCCAATGAACTTTCAACAGATGTATTATGCTCTACAAGTTACTTGGAGTGAGCTTCGGTATGAGTCTATAAACGTCTTATTAGAAGTATGTTCGGGCGAATAGCAGAATATATTCGTTTACGTGGAATGGCAACTCATTATTAAATTTATTCTATAAATTGTATGATTTTTTCAATAAAAATTTAATCATATATACTCTCTATGTTAATTAAATTGAAAGCTGGTTAAACAAAAACTATAATTTCGCAACTGTCTTCAAAAGCAGACGCGAGAACAGTAATATTGACGCGTATTGCGTAATTTTAAATGATTAATTCATTTTGACTTGTTTGCAGGTAAAATCTATTGCAAACAATTGGAGAAAATTCATCCAGTTTTGAGCTAAATGGAATCCGCACTGGTGAGTTGGAAAGATGTAATTCTTCTACATGATATCCGGTCACATGTAGTATGAATTACTGCAAAAGAAATCGCATCTATTGAAATGTTCCTTGCACAACTTCCTTCCTGGAACTAGACTTAATAATAAAGAGTATATAAAATATTATCGCCAACTTCTTTCAATCAAGAGCTCTAGAGCTTAAAACTCTGGATATAGAAAAACAAAACGCTGTCAAAGCCTTGGGCAAAAGTAACAGAAAACATTGGCAATGACATTATGTACTAAATTTTATTCACTTCTTAAGTAAATAATTTTAAAAGTATACTAAGAAAACGATAAAAATTTTTACTAGATCTGATACTTACTAATATAATTCAAGTAGTAATAATAATTATTAATACACTGTTGGAACTTATTCACGAAGACACGTCATATATCCCGAACGCGTGAACATTGCCTATTGAAAGTTGGTTTACAAGTAGTACTAAACTAGTATAGCTTACAGTCACTAATAGATCGATTCTGTGCTACTCTGGTGACACACATTAATAGCGGAAGTACCCTTATCGAGCAGCAACACAACGAAGTATGGAGTCTACAGTTATTGTATAGTCAGTAGAGAGATGTCCAATCATGTTGCCCTAGCTAGTCACCATAACTCTTCAGCATTAGCCGATATTGCTGAATATTCCGATAGACCATATCCATACATGTTCGATCGGATTAAAATCCGTAGAAAGGAAAGCAGGAAAGCACTCGAATATTGTTTCTTGAATAAAGATCTATATTAGACATGTGGTCGTGCGTTACCATGCATGAAACCCAAACGTGTGCACCTCTGAATGTAGTAGTTTCTACACGCACTAGACGTATACCGCGCCATATGCATTATGACTGGCTGCCGGTAGAGATGGTGTGGTTAAATGCACGTATCGATTAGATATCCACAAACTGATCCACGAATCAATATTCACTAGTGAATTGAAATTTGTTGGAAAACATTGCACTAGTCGATACATATACGATGGTGTTCCAGTGTTAATACAATGCGTTGCTATATATAAAGCACTAGCAATTCACTGTCCACAAAACTCTGCTGCATAGTCCTTATTGACGGGTTACACATTCTCGGGAAGACAAAATATGTGCCACTATCGCGGAAGGACAAATCGCTAAACGCATTTCGACGATTTGATCTCCTGAATTCACTCAGGTAGTGTTGGTGACCTCTCATCGCATAATATGTATATACTTCGACTTTCGGAAGTAGACTAATTTCTGGTGATGCAAACAGCAAATAGCGAGTGCCATACAAAACCTCTCCCGCCCCGCTATGGCTACAGACAGGTATAAAATTGGAGTCGTATGCTGGTAAAGTTATTGTACACTAAGGATTACGCTTGTATCTCCGCGCATTTGAAATATACAGTATGCTAGCGAAGAATTTTCAACAATATTTTATCGTTTATTAAGCACAGAGCAAAACAAAAATGTGAGTTATAACTAAATGATCTAAAGGTGTTATCATCGATTATGTAATAACTCTCTACTCAATCTAATAGTTTATTTTATTTATAGAACAAATGCTACGATCTCTTCGGTAGTAGCAAGAATCCTGCGGATCGCAAGGCGACGAATTTAAGTAGCGTTGGTTTATCTGGACAGCTGGCTATCGTGGAGGCCGTGGTCCACAAAGCTAAATATTCGGAGATTGATGTTGAAATGAAAGGGAGCCTAGAGCAAATAATGGTGCACAGTTCTATTAACCCACTAAGTTACCTGAGGTTTCCTCTAAATACGTTTAGCAAAACAAAAGAACACCCAGTATAATGGACTATTTATTTGATGTAAATCGACGGGGAAATAGATACATTAGACAAAGGTGTAGTAATATAAAAAGAAAACTGTTTTATGCACTTTTCTAATGAGAAGTGCATAAATTTGAATATGTAGACAACATGAATGTATCAAAGTAAACTATTTTCTATATTAAATCAAATAAATACATACGTATGTATTGTATATATTATCAGAACTATATCAATTTAGAATATTTAAACATACTTTTCATTAATCTTTACAATCGTTGGTACAAAACAACAAAATATTAAGCTGAGATTTAAAGTGATCAACTGAACGTTAATATCCTGTTGAATTAACGTGATTTAATGTTAATAAATAAATAAGAAAAGGATAAGTAAATTAATAAAGAAAAATTGTCTGTCTGACCTTAGTTGCCCTTCTCAGCGCAATCGGTCGTGTGATGTTTTCTCGTACTTTGGACGGGGTGTTAGAATGCGGGTCGAGGCTAGCCCCAATAGCGACAAACCGGAAGAAACAAGCAAGGTAATACAATATTATAAAAAAAGAAAAACCCTAGAATAATACAGAATAATAAAATACCTGAATGTATATGGCGCTATTACAATAAAATGTACCCCAGATCTTGGGCGGGTTTACTTGTAGATACGCGAAGGTGTCTGATTAAATACACATCTATTATAGAACTTTACTGCCGAACCAAATTGCAAAAACGAATTAATGGGTAAATTCTTTGTTTTATATGTCACTAAGGGAGAGGCGGGGGAGGGGTTCACTATCTTTAAGAAGAGGCCACAATTTTAGCAAACGCTTGATTGAATGTTGCTTAACTTTCTGGGCAGGAGTGATGGGAAAAAACAATTTTAGAATAATTCACGAGTCAATTCAACAGACGGATAAGACAAGGACAACTCAGATAAACGCGTGCATTTATGCCGATTGTAGCTGTAAACCAAATAGCTAGATGATATCGACATAATTAAGAAATCGCGAAAAAGCGAACCCGCTAAGGAGTTTACTTTCCCACGGTTTTAGAAATGCATACAAAAATATTAGATTTGAAGACTAAAATATTAAAACAAAAAATATATACAATAAATATAAAAGCCAATAATAAATAAAAGCGTTACAATAAAGATATGCAAATATACATAAACAGAACAAATACTCGTATATATGCTATATAGGGTTTTCGAAATTAAAAGAAACAGTGAAATAAAATATACACAATATGAAAATTGAACTGTAACACAAATAATCAAAAAGTCATAATATAATGCTCTTCCAAGAATCGTGATGTGGTTGTTGCGATAACCTATTCATATTGCTTGGTTTTTTAATTTGATAATGGTTTCTAGAGAAGCTGGCAATATGAATAGTGAAACATCGCTTATTGCGAGATCCATAGTATGAATTAACATTTTTGTCGTTTGACAATATAAAATAAAGTTAGATATTATGAAGATACTATGTGTCAGTAAGTTAGTAACTTATTGACACAATTGGAAACAGTAAAATTTCGAAATCTTCGCAACTGACCTTATATACAATACACTCCTGCATGTACATGATGTAGTATATCGAATTTCTAATTTCATTATTATGATAAAGCCCATATTCATAGGTAGCGAATTTTCAATGTAATGTGATCGAAATACTTACGTATATATAATGTATTTGCGCTTTGAATTTTAAATTAATACGTAATTTTCGTTGATTACTGGAATATTTAAGCTTGCAAAACGTTGGGTAATATATTTCAGTTAAGAGAACCGTAAAATGTCATAGAGGTACAGTTATGGGGTTGAAGTAATTAATTTACGAGGTACCCTTATAAAATCGATTAAACACTAAGTGGTATGCCCGCAGTATCTTGGTTTATTGAACTCTTATATATTCATATGTATGTATGTATATGAATTTAAAAGCCATAATTTTTGGCAGTTTAAATTTTCTTGACATTTTCTGTTATACAGAAATTAGTTTTTACACATAAGTATACGTGTAAAAGGTGTACAAGAGGGCACAGCTTAGTTTTTAAATAAAGTGCAATATTTTTAAATTGGAGATGTTTCGCTTATTTCGTAAGAGAGTATAGAAATTTCGAATAATTATTACAGATGATGTACAAGGAATTTTAGCTAATGCTCTATCTACTACACTTGTGCTCTTTTGTCAAAATTTGAGATAATGCTTCTGCAAAGAAAGGAGTCAATTTCGCAAAATACGTGACGTGTTATGGAATAGTGGAATATTGATAGCAACTTAACATCGACTTTCCTCGGGGTAACATGACTTGAAAATTGTCCTTGCAACAAACTAATAGTTTATCGAACAATGTAATAAGTTACGCTGCTCTACTGAAACTATGTGACATACGTGGATTATCTTTTAAGTTTCGCATATAAAACTGGAATAAAACAGTAGACAGCTTTTAAAGACTTCATTGTTTTTCGAAGCATTCTCCACGCAGATTAATGCACTTTTGCATGCGCACGGGCCAACTCCGGGAGCTGTTGTGCCACTTGTTTGTGGGTACAGTCAAAATTGCTTTTGAAGGCTTCTACTAGAAAAATTGTTGGGGCTTAGGTCTAGACTGTACAGAAAATAGTTCAATAATTCGAAGTTTTGTTGTGTTAAGAATTCAATTGTCTTGCGTGCTACGTGCGAACTTGCATTGTCTTGATGGAGAATGATTTCTCATTCGGATTTGGTTTTTCGAAGTTCAGTGACGACTTGGCAAATAAATGGTTGTATACCAATCGGCAGTAACAGTTCTTTGATCTTGTAGAAGAATTGTTGCTATATGACCTGCTTTCGAGACAAATGACGCGATCATCTTTTTGGAGAGATTTGGAGAACGAATGATTTTTGTCGGCTTTTATTCACCTTGGAACGCCCAAACAGACGACTGGCGTTTATTTTCTAGCTTGTATGTACATGCAAGATTAATCACCACTTACAATGTTGTACACGTTTTTAGAGTTTCCGCCGCTGAAACGATTTAGAATTTTTTGACGCCAATCCACTCTAGCAATTCTTTATGAAAAATCTTCGCTCATGATCTTGCGCAAAGCATCGACGTTTCTCTGAGTGACTGCCGTTTTTTGTGAACCTGCTTTGGATCGTCGCTAAGGAGAAGTTGTTGACTGATGTGGTGCTTCATTGTCGAAAACAGAAACCAATCCGGCGAATTTCTTATCAAAAGTGACGATGTCAATGACTTCCATCTATTTGGTACTTGCAAATATTAAAATAAAGTTGCTACTATAATTATGCATATTATGTAAAGTGTATGCAGTAATATATGTAAAATTCGGTTAAAGAAAATTGTTTCTTCGTAGAATTGAAAAAACAGCAAACTATCATGTGTATATGTATATGCGAAGCGTGTAGAACAAGAGGGTCCGTGACGGAAAGCAAGCTGTCTGGCCATTCGGCAAATGTGTGTATGCTTGAAAACGAAAGCTACAGTATTAGTTCTCGAAAGCTCAAGTTGTCTGTACGTCGCATCCTACATGAGTATTTAAAGTGCCACCACAATAAGACAATGATGGTATAGAAGCCATCAAGGAGATATCTCACAGAAGACAATTTTGCGAGATAATATTTATCATTCTTGATGGAGATACAGTGACAACGATAAGTATCGAAGCATATTTCATACTAGACGGAACTATGACTAAACAAAATTACAGGTTCTGGGCGCTGATAAACACACAACAGTCCTACCAAAGGTCTCTCCACAACTCTAAAGTAACAGTATGTGATGTTGCTAAATTTGGGATCGTAGTTCCTTCCGTGGCTCTCTAGTTTTTTTACATTGGTTACATTAACTTTAGCACGCTCCGCTAAAATGCCCAACACTTTCCTATTTGCGAAACAATGCAGTCGAAATAAATAAATAACGAAAATGTAGGAAATTTGTTTCCAACAAGACGGCACCATAACACACAAAGAGAGAGCAACAATGCAGCTAGTTCGCGACATTTATCCTCAACATGTCATCTCCTGTTTTAGTAATATCCATTGACCACCTCGCTCACATGACTTGTCCGTATGCGATTACTTTTTGTAGGATGACCTTAAATTTATGGTATGTATCAACAAATGCCCAGGAATTAAAAGGGTCCACTCTCCTAGAAAACATTAATTCATTTCGTTTGCCACACTGTATTATATTTTCTGGCTCCCTGTAAAAGAAGGTAGACAATAGTTTTGAACCGGTTAGACTTGGTGCTTGTGTCTGGAACCAAAAAGTAACCACTTATTATACATATGGCCGTAACTCAGCAAAGAAGCTGAAATATATTACAGTTTTATGTAAACCTGGAATATAGGCGATCAATGCAAAAGATGCTAAACTTAACAAAAAGGAATTACGAATAATAATAATTATTATTATAATAATGTTTGTAAGCAATAATATTTATTGCTTAATTAAATATCCCAAATTAAATGTAGAAAATTATTTCTTCCTTGCATTTTATTATCTATTAAAGTATTAGAAGCGTTTTATACTCAAATACACGGTGCTGCAACCACATGTATAATATTACTAAGGTCACTCCGTGCTCTATTCTCACTACATTTTTTTCACAATTGTCGTTCTTTCTTGTTGTTGCTACTGCAATATTACTTGTGTCCCGATCGTGTTACACATAGACCTCGTGTTACAATTTCTGCCTGAACAATTACCAGTACTGTCAAGAGTTATGGTCACGTTGTTTTCTATCTGTATGTGAGATTGTTGTGAGGAACCATTGCCCTAGTTAGATGATTTTTAATGACAACAAATAACGTTACATTGTTCCGTGTGGTAACGTTCGTAAAAAACGAGTTGTTAAAATTGGTACGATCTTATTTTATGACTTCTTTTATTAGCATGGTGTTAAAGTGGTAAAATTTAGCGTTTGAATAGTATGTGGAAAGTTTTATTATATCATATGTGTCAAACTGTTTTTCGTGTATATATGTAGTGTGTTTTAAATTTATAAGTTTCCGTTTAGTAATATATTGTATATTTAATAGAATGAAAATGATAACTATTATACGATATTATACGATAACTATTTAAAATTTGTCCCATCAATATGTACGTAAATACAATAAGTTCGTGAATTAGAGATTTTTGACATTGAAACCTTTAAAACATAATATGAGGCTTAATCACAGAAGGTTGATATATAACCCCTTGCCACATTAATTTTCGAATTCTGTATACGTATTTCAACAACTAAGCTGTCATCATCAGCAGATAATTAAAAGGTATCGCACCTGGTAAACTACGGCGAAAAATAGCCGTACAAAAACAAATTCCGTACGCGATCCGTACCGTTGGGAACCAAAATGTACACGTGTGTACAGAATTCGAAAATTAATGTGGCAAGGGGTTATATATCAACCTTCAGTCATTAAATGAATCAACCACAGGCTCCATCAAAATTATCATAATATGAGAGGCTGTCCTCCCTATTACTGGGTGTAAACCACGTAAATACTTTTGAGTATTTATCTATGAGACTGTAAATAGAACCATTATATAATTTTCTTTTGTTATCACTGAAAAATGTACAGCAAGTCAGCAATGTAACGGAGAAATGTTCGAGTATAAAATCAGTGACAAAATTGGTGGTACCTTTGACATTTTTGTTGGCAATGAACCTATTAGAAGAATAACTATTACAAAAATATGCTAGTCTTTAAGAAATTTAAGCAGTAAATCGTTTATATCAGTAGCATATACTATTACCAAATATTAACAAAAATACCGTATGATTATTTAGACTATTAAATGATGTATAAATTGAGGAAAAATCCTGATTATCACATAATTACTGTTAAAGTTCTGCAAGAATTGCTTTACAAATGCTTAATATAGTAACTATACAGGTTCCTAATCTCTACTTATGTGTATAATGCTATTAAGTTACCTTAATTCTAAAGCCAGGCTAGAAGACGTAAAATCTTACAGGTCCATAAGTAGTGTAGAAGCGTTTAGAAAAGTTAATCTGCGGTAGATTACCATCAACAGTACAATGGATCACATAATACTCAGTCCTCACAAATATGCCACTATTAAAAAATTATATCGGGTTATTGGAGGAGTAGGTCTTTGAGGATAAAAAGCATTATTTTGCAATATTACTAGCCACTACACTCAAGAAAATTGTAAAAACCCTATCCACTATACTATTACTAGTAGTAATAATAATATTAACAATGACTACTACTAATAATAAATTTTTATTGTCCTCATGATTTTCTCGATTATAGGACAATAACGTAAAAGATATACATACACTACTTGTCATAAATGTGGGATTATTTGTATATTTATAAGTCACAGCTTCAGCTTATCTGTTTCGCTGACGTATAATTGAAGTAACATCTATCGATACGTTTTGAGACGTTTGCTAACTAATTATATAGTTGATCACTGAAAGTTGATATATAACCCCTTGCCACATTAATTTTCGTATTCTGTATACGTGTTTCGATAACTAAGTTGTCATCATCAGCAGATAAATAAAAAGTGTCGCATCTGGAAAACTACAGCGAAAAATACCCGTACGAACTCCGTACGCGATCCGTACCGTTGAAATCCAGAATGTACACTGTATATTCGTTTAAAAATTGTTTTACTTAAACTAGGATGAATGACATTAAAAAAGGAATACGGACAAGACAGATAAGTACCTAACACATGGATCAATAAGTCCCGAGACTAACAATGAAAACAACATTTTTTTTGCAAAATTTTTTTTTATTCATCAACATAATCACCTTTTAGGGTGATACAATGGTTCCAACGCTTTTCCAATTTTTCAATACCATGTTTATAAAAAAATTTATCTTTCGCTTCAAAATAAGCTTCAGTTTCAGCGATGACCTCCTCATTTGAGCCAAATCTTTTTCCCTGGAGCATTTTTTTAAGATCAGCAAAGAGCCAGTAATCACTGGGGGCTAAATCTGGCGAATATGGGGGGTGGGGAAGCAGATCAAAACCCAATTCGTTCAATTTTGCCATTGTTTTCATCGACTTGTGGCAGGGTGCATTGTCTTGGTGAAAAAGGATTTTTTTCTCTGCATGTGCGGTCGTTTTTTTGCGATTTCCTCCTTCAAACGCACCAGTAAGTCAATATAATAATCACTGTTGATCGATTTACCTTTTTCGAGGTAGTCAATGAAAATCACGCCATGTGTATCCCAAAAAACTGACGCCAGGACTTTGCCAGCTGACTGCTGCGTTTTCGGACGTTTCGGACGGCTTTCGCCAGCTGTGCGCCACTCAGATGACTGCCGCTTCGACTCTGGAGTGTAGTGATGTATCCATGTTTCGTCCATGGTCACGTAACGACGCAAGAAATCTTTTTTGTTGCGAGTAAATAGCGATAAACAGCTTTCTGAATCATCGACTCGTTGCTGTTTTTGTTCCATCGAGAGCAATCGCGGCACCCACTTGGAAAAAACCTTTTTCATGCTCAATTTTTCATGAAGGATAGTAAATACACTTCCATATGATATCTGTGTCATCTCAGCAATCTCACGGAGCTTCACTTTACGATCTTTCATTATAATTTTTGTCACTTCACTCACATTTTCCGGTGTAACGGCTTCCACAGGTCTACCCGAGCGTTCCGCGTCATTTGTGTCGGTACGACCACGTTTAAACTCGGCAAACCACCGACAAATTGTTGCTTTTGATGGACAAGAGTCCGGGTAACATTTTTCAATCCATTGTTCTGCTTGCGTGGAGTTTTTACCCATTAAAAAACAATGTTTTATCAGAACACGAAACTCGTTTTTTTCCATTGTTTAAACAAACTACAAAACGACTTTACTCCAACCTCGATAACTCAGCTGTTTCTGGTCCGATCGACTTAAAATTTTGACACGTTTCAAGCAAAGGTTAGTACTCTAGAAAGACGTGGTTACTGGTTTACTACGAGCGCCATCTATGGGTTAGTCTCGGGACTTATTGATCCATGTGTCACATGTGATTTATTGCACTGTCCCTTTTTCTGTCATTTAGCAGACCGAACAGAAGCGAATTGTTATTACCTACATCGATGTTTAACACATGGCCTTTATTCTTCAAAATGTACATACTTTCATACGTATCTAATTCGCGATAATTACACACGTTCTTAATCAAATGCAAGCAATCGGCGTTAACACTATGATTGCAATCCAACACATGCTTTACTATACTTGATTTTTCCAGCCAGTTGAATTTTATATGCGCGATATTTTCTTTATACCGGGTTTCTATCGATCGTTTTGTTTGGCCGATGTATTGTTTACTACAATCCAAACATTTAATGCTATATATTCCCGATTTCCTGTTATCCTCGACTTTGTCTTTTGCATTTCCTAAAACGGATTTTATGGAGTTAGTGGACCAAAAAGTAACTGGAAACCGCGCTCTTTAAAGACACAAACTATTTAAATTTTTCGTCAAACGGTGGAAAAGTAAACATACAAACTGCTTGTCCCGATTGCTTTGAGGTAACAGACATGTGATATCCCGGATTGTTTTTCTTATGCTGGCCTTCCTAATTAAACCAAAGTTCAATTCTTTTTCGTATCTTCCTTTTGTTAGTGGGAAATTAAGGCAAGCGATTGAAAGAAGCCATCTTTTGTTGCATGCTATGATTTGAGTCCACCGTGATGAATCTATTGACATTGGTTTTTTTCGGAAAATATCAATTTCTATTTTAAGATTATTCCTAATAACTAAAGTATCCAAAGGCAACGTGTCATTGTTTTCTTTTTCTACTGCAAATTTAATTGTGGGAAATTTTGAACTTAGCTGTTTGACGAAATCGTTCAAGTTGCATTTATGTGTATTGAAAATCGCGAAAATATCATCAACATACCTAATCCAGATTCTTGAAAAATATTTAGCCTTATGTTTTAATTCAAATTCAAAGTTACTCATGAATAAGTCCGCTATGAATGGAGAAAGATAATTGCCCATTGTGGTTCCCTGTTTTTGTTCATAAAACTTCCCTTCAAATTGAAAACAGTTTTGGGACATGCAAAGGTTTGTTAATCTCACGTATTCCTTTATTTTTTCTGGTTCGATCTTATTTTTGTGCAGAAATTCTTCAAAATATTTGAAGGTTTCTGGAATCAGTACCGAAGAAAATAATGACGTTACGTTGAATGATACTAAAATTTCCCCATCTTCTAATTTACAGTCTTTAATCTTTTAAATAAATTCTATTGAATTAGTGACTGATAGACTTTCAAGTTTTTAGGGCAAATTTTTGTATTCATTCACCAGCCATTTTGAAATCAAGTAAGTAGGGAGTTGATCCCTGAGACAATTGGTCTCATTGAGTTGCCTGATTTATGTATTTTAGGCAAACAATATAGTCTAGCAATCAACGGATTACTTATATTTAATCTGTAATTCTTGTTCGGGGTTATTAACTTCCATCAAAATTACCTCCAATTATATAGTTGACAAACCGTAAGTTCACAGTAGAGTTACATTCTAGTCAAAAAGGTTGAAAAGTACGATTACGTAAGTTGCTTAAAAAATTTTGTGAATGATACAGAAACAAAATCAATTATTTTAAGCATTTTTTTTATTGTTTTTTAAAATATTCACTTTTATGATCTATGCACTCCTGCATTTGGTGTAACCAGTTATAACCCTAAAATCCTATATAAGATGATAAGCGTGAGACACAGTAATAGAGGCGTCTGTTGTAAAACATTGGTTCTTGGCACCAAGAGATTAAATTTGCTTTCATACCTGGCAAAGATCCTCAGAACGTGAAAAGCTAATCGTGTTAGAATAAATTCACGGTCGACTTTATCACAGGAACTTTGCATAGTTAGATTTCTTCTATTCATTATTACGTCTCATGTCTAGAAAATATCCCCAATGAGTGCAAACATTTCATATTTGCAAGATAAAAATTTGAGGAAACGTCTGTTTTCGATTAAATAGTGGGCAATGAAAAGCAAAGGTAGGAAACCATACAATGCCAGCATATTTAAATTTATTGATAACGAAAACAAAATAAAGAGTCTTTAATACTCTAATAACACTAAAGTTATTAAATGTGCACATCGAATATCCCAAGGCGATACATGCAGATGCATAAGTTATCAGAATATAGGGCTTAAAAGTAAGTTGATGGTGAAAAGTAACTCCCGAAGTCTTTAATTTGAAACTGCCTGTCAAGAACTCTACCCCTATTTTATAATCCAACAAAAATAGTGTACTTTTCCTTGTATGTACTACTAAGTTGCATTTATTTATTTATATTTAGAAGATAAACTTTGCACCAAGTTTTGAAGTACTCTAGATAGTGTTTTATGAAATTATGGGCAGTCTCAATAGAAGTTATTTTAGAGTAGATTTTAATGTTATCGGCATAGGTTAGCACAGGGCAGTCGATATTTAACAAGAGACAGTTTATAATAGAAATGAAAAGTAATGAAACAGCCGAGGTAGCAACGAACTTACACAATTAAGGGATATTGTTGTATAACTAAGTTTGCAAAGTACAAATTATTTTCAGACACGTACATAAACGCAAAGGATGGGCAATTACTGTACTGTTTAGAATAAATATGTATGTACAATAGATATTCTCTAAAAAGAAACCGGAGAATGGATCAACTATGTTCACAGGATCAATGAATGTATTAGTGCCATCACTACGTCTACTTAGATTATAACGGGCGGCCATTTAAAAGTTTAAATTTAAAAATGCAATAAAACAAAAACGGTTTAAAATTTTGCCAAATTTATTTTTTTGTCGTGAAGTACAATTGTTCCGGTTAGAGATGGAATATTATTTAATTCATACGGCTACCGCAGCTGGCCTCACAGTACCCCATTCGATCGGACCAGTTTTCTGGCACTTTTTCGAGTGTATGGGGTCGTATCTCGGCGATGGCATCACGAATGTTGGCCTTCAAATGCTCAATTGTCTCCAGTTTGTCGGCATAGCACTTGTCTTTAACGGCGCACCACAGAAAATAGTCCAATGGTGTCAAATCGCAGCTTCTTGGCGGCCAATTGACATCACCATTTCGGCTAATTAAAAGACCATCAAACGTTTGACACAACAAATCGATTGTGGCATGAGATGTGTGGTAAGTTGCATCATCCTGTTGAAACTAAACATCGTTCACATCAATACCATGAAGAGCGGGCACAAAAAAATCGGTTATCATAGAGCGATAGGTGTCTCCATTGACCGTAATGGTTGCGCTGTCCTCATTTTCAAAGAAATATGGGCCAATGATGCCTCCGCTCCACAAGCCGCACCAAACAGTCACTCGTAATGGGTGCATTGGCTTCTGTAAGACCACGTGTGGGTTTTCTGAACCCCAAATACGGCAATTTTGCTTGTTAACGTACCCACCAAGATGAAAATGAGCTTCATCCGAAAAGATGATTTTTTTTGGCAAAATCGACATCATCGTGCAGTTTCTCGTTGGCCCATCTAGCGAAGCGAAAATGAAACGGATGGATGGTCATGTGGCTTCAACTCTTGAATCAATTGAACTTTGTAAGGCGACATACCGAGATCTTTTCGCAAAATTCGACGTAAACTGGTGCGTGAAATGTTCAGTTCTTGAAAACGATGACGAGTTAATGTTGATGGATTCTCACGCACACTCTCAGCCACAGCTTCGATATTTTCGGGTGTACGCACTGTACGAGCACGCTCACGTCTTGGCGCATCAACAATGAAACCAGTTTCACGAACTTTAGCAATAAACTTGCGTATACCGGGCACTGTTGGTTCTTCTCTGCGACTAAATTTTGTACGACATTTCCGTGCAATTTCCGACCAATTGTCTCTGTTTTGGAAATAAATTTCCAATAAATCCCAACGTTGCTCAAGCGTAAATCGTTTCATTTCGTTCAGTGGAGATAATATACTGAATTTTGTGACAGAATAGAATGACATAAGTATTGCCAGATTCGAAATAACCGGTGGTTCAAATTTAAACCGATAGATGGTCCACCCGTTAGTTACATTCTTTCTTTCATTTAAAAATTTCCATAAGTTACAAAATTTCCTAATTCTTAGATCGTACTGGAAAGTTGATACTACTACCAACTAGCAATAAAATTCTGTTGTCAACATTTTTATTTATGTCAAAAAAGATTCTAACGTAATTAGAAAAATACATTTATTAGCAAGATGCTGTTACGTCAGGATCAATCACGAAGATGCATAATTTATATCCCCAACTTGAATAATGTATTAAAATAATCCAGAAAGAGGATTAGAAGAAATAAGAGACATCTAAGCGTTTGGATATCTTCTTAAACAAAGAGATAAGTATTTTTCATGAAAAGGGGTACTGGAAAGTCAAATGGAAATTATTTTGCTTAATAAAAATTTGTTTTTCAGAAACTCGAAAATTTTAAATTTTATTCATATATTATTACAAAGGTTAAACGCACAAAATCTTTGTAAGATCTAACACAATCTCCTTGAAAACAGCGTTCTCGTAATTTAAAAGTTTTAAGTATTAAATTAGATCCATTCTAATACCAGGTAGTATAAAGATTTCGTAATGTATACAATCATAAGATTAACGTGTATCGAACTCATTGCAATATAATTAAGTTAATACTATTCTCATATTTTGCATAAGCTTCATCAGAAGTGAAAGGTTGAAGCGATGTCTAGAGTGATAATCTGCTAACTAATTGTTATTCAGTAAGCGTTTGCGATCGCTGACGCCGACGTTGCTATCCCGTACTCATTACACGAGGGTTCTAGTATATGTGTGTGTATGTGTGATGAAAACCAATTTTAGGCTATACAGCACCATTTGTTCTGCTAGAACAATTTATATTACAAAGAGGGTCCTCAGTTCTCTGGAAGGGATTAAATTTATTGTTAAGACCTTTTTGTTGGAAATACGTTTATAATTAAAAATTAAAGATGACATATTGGTAGACGAAGTTAGTTTTTCGCAATAAGCGTTATTAATAAGAGTACCACTAATATGTACATTATGAATGCGAAGAAGAAAATTTTGTACGCCTATATTTTAATGGATATTTAAAATATAATATAGTTATTAAAAGAAATAGAATTCATTAAACATTTTGGAAGAAGACGAAATAGCTAAGCGAACTCCATTTATTAACGCAGTAACTATTTGTCTTTAGTTTGCAATATAGTCTATTTTCATTGTGAACTCCTTTCGGGTTAAAGTAAAGTCGAAAGCAATTGCGGAAAGATCAAACTGGAATAATACCTATAGTATGAAAGATATTGAATTATGAAAGATGCTTTGAGACTTTTTTCAACAGATGGTAGCTATGCGTAAGGAACTATAAAAATTTTAAAACAGAGCTTTAATTTTCACAATTCTTCAACCAGAAATGGACAAAGTCACGTGGAACGAGATATTGGTGGGAAAGTAAATGTTTCAATACCTTCAGAACGGTTTTTTCTAAATACTGGATTCAAACGTAGGTACCTGTTACTTAGTGAGAACAAATTTTTTGAGTGCTTCGACAACTCTGCACAAACGCTTTTAGAGATACCAATTTTGGGTGATTATCTTTCCTATTTCCAGCACCATTCGCATCGATATTTCTTCCACAGTAAAGGAGACGGCCACCATTTCTACAGACGAGGACATGCTTTCATATTCAAAGAGCAAGGCTTCCGCCTTGTGATTTAGTGGGCACGGAATTTTAAAACTCATCGAATATCTCGGAGTATCGTAAAACATGTCGCGCCATCTAGTCGTCGGTTAAGGCATGGAGTAGTTAAACGGAACAAATCTTTCTCACTCGAAACTATTTATGCAGAATAGTATGAATTGTTGGTACACGAATATTTAAATCAATGAGTCCCTCAGTAACAAATAAGGTGGGGACACCCTGATGTCAGGCTAAAGTTTCCTTCATATAACAGCCTAAATACGACCGTACAATGTATACAAACGTCTTATAGCAAAGAAGCAATTTCGTCCTAACACTAATCAACACGGACAAAGTAATATAAAATTGTCCGGTTTTCTGTTTTTGACTAAAGCGACATAACAAGTTGATTACACTACCACAGCTCCTGAGCAACTAACACAGAGACTGAGACGATGGCGTGCAGATATCACAACAACGAAGTAAGTAATGGAGGTGAAAATAATAAATGTTAAACTGACAAACGTCAAAATTTAACAAAGTTATTTTTAAGTTATAGATATTATTCTGGGCCAAGGTTGCCATATGTAACATTTAATGTAAAAAAGCAGTTAAATAAATGTTGAATTAAGCATACAGCGATTTATTACACCCACATAGTGTCGCATAATTTTATTTGACCGTAGAAAACATGGCTTTCCACAGAAAATTCCAAAAAATTCGATATATTTTTTTCGCATATTTTTAACACTCACTGACAAATAACATTAGGTATTATCGAAAAATTAATCATAGAATCGTTCCACTTGACGATTATCCGTGAATTTCTGACCATATACATATATACAACAATTTAATTAACGATGTAACTAAAAGCCTTTATTTTAACCAGTAACTATAGTTGCTTATTGGCAGTGATATAATAATATAACAGCAATAAAGACTTCCATAAAACTCACATAGTGACTTCAATGCCTCTAATTTGTACGGCGTTGGCAAAATTCGCATTTCCGAGACTAAATAGTTAATATCTTATAGTAGTTCTACTTTTAAACTATCCGAATACCTTGCCAGTTCTTTTATATTGGAAGCAGTGAATCTTTAATAAAAAACTCCAAACATTTCATAGAGATATTGAAGGTACTAATAGTTGATTAGTGGCAAATTTCGACATCGAATCTCTGTTTACTTACTTTCTTCGCACCATATGAATAATAGACAAATCGTGTACCCTGATAATCAATATGACAACAGAGCCGACCCAGTGGAAACCTGTCTAAGTTCTACTCATTTCTAATTCTGTGATCAATATTTCCTTTAAGGCGCTGGACGTGGATGCGATTCCTTGAACAAATTGCTGACACAGTTTCACTCATTTCATTACGGAGGTCTTGTAGGAATATTTTATTCCTTTCATAGAGGTTATGGTGAATCATCGTATTACGACATTTTGCTTATCACAGTTATTACAAACCCATATATGCCGAGAGATACCCGAATACCCTTCCTCACCATCGCCCGGCACGAAATGTTGTATCATAACCTACTTTATTATGCTAAACATATGTAATCAAAATTTTAGTCAATAACAATTATTTCAACAAAGAAGAGCACCAAAAATTCGATCCGTTTCTTAACACACTTCCACTACTTCCACGCTCCTCTTTATCTTGTATATCGTCGACCACGTAAGTAGTCTTTCTAAAACACAATATGAGAACAATATTCAAGTCTTACTTTACGTTATAAGAATTCTTGCCTCTTAAAGGTCGTAATCATCTGGAAACCCCTGATGTTCACAGGATTTCATGTTCGCGTGGCAGTTTGTATGTTGGCGAAACAAAGAATTTGATTAACACTCGTGTTGGTGGACAGGATCGTTGTACTAATTGTGAGACGCTGCACGTAGCCAGATTTTTATTTGTTTTGTAGAGGTTGAAAGTCGATGACCAAACCAGATTCTATCCCGCAACTCATATTATTGCAACTATAAAATCTGAGACATCCAAAACCATTCCATCGATCTTAACCACAGTGACAGATATCCTTTATACAATACCCGGCGAACTTATACGAAATCCACACCATCATAAGCAATTCCAATGACCCGGAACAACTCCCATATAACCCTGTCCAGTGTTGACGAACCTTTAATTTCAGTACAGCATGTTAAGATCTTGAGGATTTCTCACGCAAAAGTGGACTAAACGTCAAGTAACAGTGCCAGATAGGCAGTTTTTGCCAGGAAATTAAGGTAAGAAAAATAACTACTTTTGCAATCCGGAACTCATTGTGTTAGGGATTCGTGTTACTGTTACGATGACTGCAAGCATACTGGTTCATTCTTGTTATCTGTACTTCTGTCCAGTATGCATTCCGTTTATTTAATAGCTTACTTTGATATGTGTATTAGATTTGTTTTATAGAAACATAAGTGTTCATCTTCAATGATTTGTTTAACCTGTGTACCATCACACGGGACTGCATTCCATAATGACTTTGACCCAGTACAAACTAATCATTGATGATTTCTATAATAATCGAATAGGCGAGGTCGAGATGTTCGATATTTAATTAGTCTTAGTACGATTGCAGAATCAGATAAAATAACGATATGTCTGAACATTTTTATCATATTTAGGGCGTCAAAAATGTCTATTACCTTTACGAATAATCTATTCGCCACTGGAAACTCTATATTGTTTCTTTTCTAATAGTTTAATACGCAACGAGCATTTTCAAAAATTATTTATTTATGCAGCAAATAAAAATATCCTTTTAGAAATTTTTATTTGACAATTGAAGTGCCTGACGAAGATTACAATAATGTCTCTGAATGTTATCTATTAATTACTCGAAAAATGTTTAGTTAGATTACTCTATGAAATTACACTGGATATTAGATGTGTGTAACATATTATTTGACCTGTTCTCAACCCAAAAGTGGTTTGTAATTTTAGCGCGTAATTTAATAGATTCATGGAAGGCATATGATGTAGTCTGATCTTATGTTACAAAAAGCGAATTAAATGTTAAAGAAAAGCTCTGGCAAATTTTAATTAAAGTGTTGAAAATTAATTACGAGAATGGGTTGATAAGCGCGTGGAATTAAAGTAAAGAAAAGAACTTTGCTGTTTAAAATTGTGTTTATTTTTTAACATTATTCCCTGACACCCTGAAACATTTGTATCAACGATTATTCTCTATGCCTTGATAAAATTCAGAATTCTCAAATTCGTTGAAATTAGCATCAACAACAGCTTATGTTGAAAATTGTATGGTATGTTTCTGAAAATGGAAAAAGATGGTAATCCAGTGGTATAAATTCGGTGAATGCTGCAGTAAATTGAAGACAAATTCGTCAAACTTTGTCATAACAACAGCTATATTGATGGCTTGATGGAAAATCATATTTTTCATGATTAAAACAGGACGTTTACTACTAATTCTTTGCTTTAATTTGTCCAAAAGACTCGCGTAATGTGTACCTGTAAGAAGTTGGCCTTTGGGAAGTAACCACCGAAAACATTATCTTTTGTATTCCAAAAAATGGAAGCCATTACTTTTCTAGAACAGACATCGTCTTCTTTGGAGAGAGAAACCATTGTGCTGTCACTGTATAGATTGTTCTTTTTTTTTTCGGACGATGGTGATGAATCCAAGTTTCATCTATAGTAGTATATCAGTGTACAAGTATATAATCAATCGTATGAATTATAAATTATAACATTCCTGTGGTGGTGCTCTACGCTCCAGTTTCTTCTAAATTATAAAATTTTATTTTGAGATATGTATGCGCCTGAATGTCAATGCGCCATGTTCTAAAAAAAACTGAAGATTTCTCTGTGAAACTGCAAATACAAGGATAGTATAAAAAGTAGTTGAAACCTTGTTCTGCAACATAGGCGTTTATAAATGTGATGACTCATTTGATGAAAATCTCTGTACACCGAGCGAAACTTTCAGCCTAGGAAACAAAAAAATCGGTAGGGGTCAGATCTGATGAATATAATGAGGATTCAACCAATTTGAATCCCAATTCATGAATCCTTGACATAGCAATGGTGGAAGTGCGGGTTGGCACATTGTCTTGGTGTAACACGACTTAATTTTTCTTTAAATGTGGCCGTTTTCCTGCAATTTCTGCTTTCGGTTTGTCAAGCATGTGTAGTATGCCCCCATTATTGTTTTTCATTTTTCAAAGTAGTCTATTGACACAATTTCCGACTAATTCAAAAAACAATCGCCATCATTTTCTCGACCGATGGAATAGTTTTCGCCGATTCATTTTGCACAATAGATTTCAGGAGTATAGTGGTGAATACAAATTTTATCCACATTTATTTATCAACGCCAAAACTCCGACTTATTTTTTTTAAACAACAATTGAGCGTCCAACGTTCTGAAATTTTCAGAAGTAATTTTCAACATACGATTATATTACTAGAATATTTGACTACCATCGTATTAGTTAGTTCTGATATACCATAAGTGCTGTTACAAAAACTTATGTTATCAGTATTTGTTTTTTTTTGTTTTCTATTTTTATTCATGAAGAAGAAAACTTTAAATACGTCCCTGTTGTTATAAAAGAAAGCAAACGCTTAGTCAGCAACATAACCTAATCGCATATATGAATAATTTACACACTTTATATTTACAAATTTACATTACTTGTACGATAGCTCGTCGAGCCTACATATTCCATACAGAACACTCCACTGCATAAGTATTATGTATGCAAATTTAATTAAGCTTTTATCATTTTTTCTAGTGAATTTTACATATAACATACGAGCTATTTACCGATTTCATTATTAAAAGAAGACGAACATCACTACCTAAAGCGTCGAGTATGTGTTTTTCTCCTGCTGTATATACATATGACGTCAGTATATTACATCACGACTGCACGGATTCATGCGACCTTTCCATTTGCACAACCCTACCAACCCCTCCTTACTCTTCATCGTTCCCAGCTGAAATATCGAATTTATCCTGCGGGACCTCATTGTACACGCCGTACACAGAACTCTAGTGTTCTCTCACTGTTCTCTATTTTTCTTTTGTAAAAGTACGGTTCATCATTTTTTACTATTTCGAAGTTCTTGAGGTTCTATTACTACTCGTTTCTTGCCCAAAGCAGATACGCCTTCACGATGACTTTTGTTCTTTGTGGCTGCTTATCTTAGTTTAATTTCGTTTTGACTTCTTCTTGCTTTATTTAGTTTTTCGCATGGATAAAGCCGGTGTATTGATATGATGGATTTAATATAATTTTTCTTGAAATCATACATATAGATCAGTGGTGCTTTGTCTTTTAGAAGATTAGAAAAATATACAGGGTGAATCTTCAAAAGGAAATTTTACCAAATCGCAGTTATTGATTTAGTGTTAATTTAAATATTATTGAATATTTGGAATAATTTACGATTGCAAAGAACAGTTGTACAATTTAAGTCCATTACTATTTATAATGATAATTAACATGCTAATATAAAAAAATTGACAAAAAGAATGATTCAAACAATAATTCGTTAAAATAAGAAAAATTTTCTATTATACTCTAACGACACACTCTTGATTTCAGATTAGTTTAAAAAATTAACAAGAAGGAATACTAAAATAGTCGTAAATGAAAACAAAATTAAATATGTGATTAGCAATCAAGAAAGTGAATTCTAATAATTGATTATAGGAAAAAAAGGCATTAGTGGCAAAACGAAGAAAAGAAAGTATACTACACTTTAAGCTAAATTATTTATAAGATTAAGATAATGTATCATATCCATAATTAGCTATAGATGCTAATCTTCTACAAACATGAAGGAGATGGAATACTATATCATTAAGATAGCAACGACGACGACAAAGTTGAATAAAATGTCTGCAGTGACAGCCAACGTTAAGAAGAATAGAAAACTAGCAATTAAAAGACGTAATAGTAGTCTACGGTCTCACATATCTTAGCAGCTTAACTCTTATTATGGGGGCATTGGCAAGATATGAGTTACTATTACGTCCCTTCTTGCGACACCTCATTAGATCTTTGGCTGCCGACATTCACTTAAACAAAAAGTGAAACCACGAAAAACGTTTACGGAGAGCGGGCCGTCGGATTTGATTCCAAGATTCTCGGCGTGATAAAACAGTAAGTTACCATTGAATTATAAGCTGACCATAATGGTAGTAATAAGACGGAAAAAATTAGACACAAACATGATTTGAGGAAATAAAAGAGAGGGAGAAGGAGACGTAAGTAAGTAAGTAAAACAACAGATCATGAAAAAAATAGTCAAAAAATATAAATGAAGTGTTAAATATCAAGCTGTTACATATGAAATGTCCGATTTTGTAAGGAATAAAAAAAAGTCTAAATTTAAAAAAATATAAATATTTATTCTGCAAAATAGTCTCCATTTACATCAATAGTTTGTTGCCAGCGGCCTGGAAGCTGAAAAATTCCCTTTGAAAAGAAATCTAGGTTTTGACGGCTCACATATTGCTCAAACACTGCTATTACAGACTCCCGGTCTGGGAAGTTACTATTTCTTAAGTGATCGGAAAAAATGAAAATCAGTTGGCGAAAGGTCAGGTGAATAAGGTGGGTGAGGGAGAATTTCGTAACCAAATTCCGAAAGTTTTCGGATTGTCTGTCGTGCAACATGAGGTCTTGCATTATCATGAAGAAGTATGGGTCCATGTCTATTGACTAGTGTGGGCTGCAAGCGGCTCAATTTTCCATGCATAGTTTCCAGTTCGGCACAATAGGACCTGGTTTCACCAGGTTGCAAAAATGAATAATGAATAATACCCCTACTGGTCCACCATACAGTCACCATAATCTTTCGCGGGCGAAGTGATGCTTGTGCATGCTGTCTTGGTGCTTCTCCTCGATCTAACCATTGTCCTGACCGTCTCCGATTATCATAAAGTATCCACTTTTCGTCACACGTTACCACTCGATGAAGAAACGGTTCAACTTTCTGTCGATTAGCCAAAGAGGTAGCCAACTCTAATCGACGGAGCTTATTGGCTTCCGTTAATTGGTGCGGCACTCATCGATCGAGTTTCTTCACTTTGCCAATCGGAGAAAGATGACGACTAATGGTGGCAATGGACACTTGAAATGTTTCTGCAAGGCTACGCACTGTTGTCAACGGATAACTTTCAACTTCTACACGCAGCTCGTCGTCATTAACGGTGCTACGCGCATATCCGCGAGGCTCATTTTCCAAATCAAAATTTCCCTCGCTGAATTTTTTAAATCATCGCCGTAATGTGCGTTCATTACACGTGGTTTCACCGAACGTCTGATTAATTTCTCGCGTTGCTGCAGCTGCATTTAATCTCTTTTTAAATTGAAAGAGGTAAATTGCCCGAATATCTCTTGCCGACAGCATTTCCATAGGCGAGACAAGGACAGGTATATCAATTTTTCCAAGAAATGGAACAGGTACACACTTCAAAATAAATACCCTTTTCTACAAATACAATAATAATTTTCACCAAAAACATACAAGTCTTTACACAGGTGCGATTCAGTTCAGGCTGAAGGAAAAAACGGACATTACATTTGTAACAACCTGATAGTATATATAAAAATATAATACAGAACAAAAAAATATTGTATTCACAATTTAAGGAAATTTTACCACATCCGATGCAAAGCTTTTGGATTTGTATCTGCACAGTGATCTCACCTAGGAGCAACATACAAATGGAATTACGAACGGTTAACATACATATTTTGCATTGTAAGACGTCTTAGACTTTACGTAATTAACTAATAGTCATAAGCAACATTCAATAGCACAAATGATATTGACATTATCTCATCTGTGATAATTCAGACCACTTCTAAACGAACACAGAATATCGTAAATATGCTATACAAAGATGAGTCAAATTGAAAAAAGTATCCAAAACTAGCTGTACCCTGCGCGCGTTTCTACGCCACCAACTAAAATAAATTTGAAGGAAAGACATTACACAAATATTCAATTCATTTTGAGTCATTTTATTGATTTTGTTCATTTTGAAAAAATTGTGACATTCCAGCGTTTCGTTTCAATTCGATATTTATTGAAGTGCTGTGGGATACACAATATTTCTTGTTTTTCCATCTGGTGCGTAAATGAATAAATCAGAAGGTTTTCCGACGCGTGAGCAGGCCACATAGAGCTGCCCATGTGAGAAGCATGGATTCTCCAAATTCAATCCACGATTGTCCTTGTGCTTTGTTGATAGTCATTGCGAAAGCGAGTCGTACCGGGAACTGCAAACATTTGAATTCGAATGGCATATCTGTGGAGATCATTTGGATACGTGGCAACAGTACGTCTTCACCTTTGAATTTTCCATTCAAAATTATTGCCTCGATAACATTGTTCATCATTTTCTTGACTGAGAATCTGGTTCCGTTGCAAAGTCGTGGTGGATTTATGTTTCGAAGAAGAATGATGGGTACGCCAATTTTCAATGTAAGAACGTGCGGTAGCATGCCTGACAAATCAAGCGAACTCAAAAATTCAGTTGGATAGTTGACAACTTCGTCTTGATTCTCCATAGTATCAATGGACTTACATGTTGTCGTTTCGCCGGGTATTTCATTCTGAATGGTGAAGTTGATGGTACTGACATCGATGTTTTTGGCCGCTAATATAGCACGCGTACTGAGGCACTGATGATTTTTGTAGTTCTATGCAATGTTTGGGAAAACTTTTTGCACCAATTCGTCTATGCTTTCTGTGATCTTACAGAAGTTTGCTGGTAAGGTAATACATCGCGTAGATTCATCAATTTGCATTCGCCCATTTCCAGTATCCATTAATTGTTTTGCAAAATTTTCAATTGGAATGGCAGTGGCGCCATCTGTCGAAAATTTGTCGTACCAACTTAGAAACCTTTGCTAAAGATCATCACATGATCAAATGTATAGTTTACGATTCTATAAAGGACATACAGACAAACACTCATTTTTATATATAATAATAATAATAATAATAATAATAATAATAATAAGGCTTTATTTTCCAACAGATTGTTGCATCCAATAACAGGTCAAAAAAATATAAAAAAAAAACAAATCATCAGATAATCAAACAATAGTAACCTAATTAATGTTCACAGTGCATTAAAAAAAAAAAGAAAAATAAAGATATAAATGAATACAAATATAGCATATAATATATAGAAGAGGCACTGTGTATGAAACAGCTATTGTCGTATTTCGACTGCTTACACTAATAGTAATATGTACGAGGGATGTTCCTAAAGTTCTGGGAATTACATATAATTTTTATAATTTTGTTGTTTTTCGTCAATATTACAATGTCGTTTTTCAACATAATCTCTATTTAACTGAATACATTTATCGATAACAATAAACTAATTTTTTTTAAGCCGTCCTCAAAGAAGTTTTTCGGTGTCTTGTCAATCTACCTATTTATGGCACGTTTTACGTCAGTTAAACGTTCAAATCGAACACCTCGTAAAGGCTTTTTCAAATCTGGAAACAGATGGTAATCACTGGGTGCAATTCCCATCGTAAATCGTTCAAAACATCCTTCGTTTTTCTTGCGGTTTGTGGTCTTGCATTATCCTGTTGCAATAACGGACTCTTATGCAACTTTCCAGGCCGTTTTTTGACTAGTGCCTGTCGCAGTGGTCCGGATAATAAATTTGAATAATATTCTGCATTAATTGTAGTATCTCTCGGCAGATAATCATGAAAATAATCCCTTCGCAATCCCAGAATACAGTAAGCATTACCTTTCAAACAGACGGAACTGCACGCGCCTTAAGTGGAGGCCCTTCTTCAGGTTTGCGCCATTCTTTAGATTGCCTTTTCGTGTCACGACAAGTATCACGACAAGTATCGGACCTATTGAGTTTCTGTTCTGGTTCCAACAGCCTTGGCACCCAGCTCGCCGAAACCTTGCTTACGCCCAAACAATCATGCAAGATGTCATGAACTTGTCGTGTACCTATCCCTAGGTGTACACTAATTTGAGGAATAGTCATTCGCCTGTCGTCTTTCAGTAGGTTTTCGACAGCAGTAATGTTTTTTTCGTTTACCGACGTGCTTGGCCGCCCATTGCGTGGATCGCCTTCTTGTGATATTCTACCGGCTTTAAAACGATCGATCCACCGATAAACAGTACTTTTTAATTCTGCAGATTCACCAAATACTCCTTGCGCACGACTAATAATTTCTGATATTCTCACATTTTCTTTCCACAAAAAGAAAATTATCGCTCTTCGAGATTTTGCCGCGTGTTCCATGGTTACAAAAACAGTGCTACTAAAGCGCGTCTACACTAATCGAATACCTGAATCAGACTGAACAATGTTGCACTAGATAGTTGCATAAACATGTCAAGACTTGTCTGGCATCAATAACATTGCGTATAAGTTCTGCGTTATTTAATTATAGCACCAATTCCCAGAATATTGGAAACAGCCCTAGTACATATGTAGCTTACTCTTCTGGACCCTGCCTTATTTATACAAGTTTTTACCGACCATTCTTCCAACTTTATGCCATTTAAAACTGGTAACTGCATTAAATTATACATATGTACGTATATATGCACATATATGTATATATGCACATGTATATATACATATATCATCGATTAAGATGGTATTATAAGGATTTTATGGGCTACATTTTATAATAAGTTGATAAAATTAGAGATAAGAACATCAAAGGAATAAATCCATGATATAATCGATTAAGAACAGTTTTTACTATCATGAAGATTTCCTTAGCGGTACAATAACATTATTCATCTAAGGAAATATTATGTATTATGCTATATTATAGTAACAGAGAGTTAATTACTACAAATATGCAAACAGTAATTGTACTCAATCCCATTTTAGCCCCTATAAAGAACTTATATGGAGAACTATCGCAAAACAATTTTTTGTTAGTGGAGATGATATCACGGATGTGACGAATAAACGAGACGTGATTTTCTTATTCTATTGGATTCATAAATTAGAAAACCTTTACATTTTTGTAATACCAGGAAATCATAAAAAACTATGTCAAGATAATCGCTTTTTTTGATCAGTAAGTCTCTGGCCGTATATTCACTATGAATTAACGTATTGTGATAGTCTATTAGTTAAACCACAAATCGAAACTTTTCTTGAACAGAAACTCCTAATCTTTTCATTTCCTCTAAATAGAGATTGATTATTAAATAGAGATTGATTATTCGTGCTCATTCAATAAACTAATATTCTTTAACGGTCTATTTCAGGATTGTACTGAAAGAACCGAACTTTATCCTAAGTAATTATTCTTGGAAACGTGCTTAATGTGTTTTTATTGTTCCAACACCCTCGATCTTTATATTATTTTTACTATATATTAACAGTAACAGTTGTAGTATTTGACGATTATCAGACAAAAACTGAAATAAGGCCTATGTCCACAAAATAATAGGATACTTCTGAGGGTAGCCATCGATATATGCTTGTGCTTAAATTGGATATGTAAATGTGTACAAACCTTCACGAAGAGTTGGATGTTAGAAATGACTTTACCTTGGGTTCCGCACTAATTGACGATGCAATAAAAAAATGAGTACTGGAATATCATTCAACGCTTACATAAATAAACTAACCTTCTTTTTAAAAATTATAGTAATTGTAAGATTTATATACCTCTTTACAACGTACTGGCTTATCGGCAAAGTAATATCTGTTGGAAGACGATACAAAGCCAAACTCTGACAACAACATTTTATGAAAAAAGTAATGTACAAGTACAGTTCTTTTCATTTATCAGAACAATGTGGTACATACGGTACTGTCTACTGGAAGCTTCTCCATGTTTGAAATAAATAAGAAATTCAAGACTATGTTTGTTTCCATATTGCTGCAAATTTTAAATTTTCTAAGAGCAAATAAGGACAAAATTACGAACAACTCACTATACACATCTTATCTTATAATTTGTGATTTTTGATTACTCATTAATCTTAACAAATTTACAAGATCACCATTTTACTTCAGAAGATCACTAAAAGAGATTTTTGAGTCCATTTCAGAAGATGTAATGGATTTTTTTGCTTAAAATAAGTCGTTGTCAATAATGCACTTTTCTAGCAGAACTATTCAAGAAGTGTATCTAGTTTAAATACGAGAGTGGACTAAAAATTCCATGGAATGACAAATAGGTGACATAATTTCAGACAATTTTTATCGTGCGTCGGCATGTTGTCTCGCTAATAACGTCAATTGTTAAATTTTAGATCGCCACGTTTAGTAGTTTTAGTTGTGATAACTGTTTAATTAAGAGAGCTTCGGATTTTTTCCGAGATGATTAATGTTGAAATTCGTCATATTATTATGTACTTGTTCTTAAAAAGCTTATCAACAATAATCATTCTTAATGAGGTCAAGGATGGTCTCAAGAATCGATTGCATCTTTATCACTATAGTCGTCAAACCAAAGCACCACGTAATAGACGTACAAATTCTGCAATTAAACCGGAAATTGTTGAACAAGTGCGTGTTATGATGTCATTGGAAAATGTTTGAAATAGCGGAGGCTCTAAACATACTTAAAAAACGCGCAATGCACATTCTCGTGAGTCTTTGGAGCGTTGTCGAAAAGGTGGATTTTATGCTCGGAATTATCACTACAGATGAGACTTGGATTCCTTATTATATACCTGAAACAAAGCGAAATTGTAGATAGTGTCGGCATAATGGTTCTCTTGCCTAAAAGAAGGCGATGATTGTTCCACCTGCAAGTGTATTCTTTTTATTGATTACATTCCAAAATGTCAAACCACCATAGATGCCATATTACGCAAGCGAATCTTTTAAATGTTCGGCTTTAGTCAAAAAGAAAATCGTTGTACATCAAGATATAGCATGATCTTACAAAACTGGTTGCTATAACAAAAATTAACGAATCAGTATCGATCTTTTATGGCATCCACCTTATTCGCTGGATTTAAAACAGTCAAACTCTTTTCCACGCATAAAAATACCCTGCAGATTAAACATTTTCAAAAGACAATTCTGTTAAGGCTGCTGTGGATTCATATTCTATCGAACTTGTGAATTCTGACTTTTATCAAGGCATGGAGACTTGGGCTCATCGCCTCATGTTGAGAAATAAACGCATTTAAAAGCGGCAATTCTTCTTCTTATTTTCATTTCAGACTTTTCAACCTACTCTTACTAGTACTAGTAGTAGCTTTCTTGTATTTTAACTATTATGAAGTGCCTCATATGTATGTAACGGGTGGGCCATCTACCGGTTTAAATTTGAAGCACCGGTTATTTCGATTTATTGTAAACTTATTTCCAAAACAAAGACAATTGGACGGAAATTGCACGAAAATGTCGTACACAATTTGGTCGCAGAGAAGGACCAACAGTGCCCGGTATACGCAAGTTTAGTGCTAAAGTTCGTGAAACTGGTTTCATTGTTGATGCGCCAAGACGTAAGCGTGCTCGTACAGTGCATACACCCGAAAATATCGAATGTGTGGCTGAGAGTGTGTGTGAGAGTCCATCAACATCAACTCGTCATCGTTCTCAAGAATTGAACATTTCACGCACCAGTTGACGTCAAATTTTGCGAAAAGATCTCGGTATGACGCCTTACAAAGTTCAATTGGTTCAAGAGTTGAAACCGCATGACCATCCATCCGCTTCATTTTCGCTTCGCTAGATGGGCCAACGAGAAACTGCACGATGATGTCGAGTTTGTCAAAAAAATCATCTTTTCGAATGAAGCTCATTTTCATCTTGGTGGGTACGTTAACAAGCAAAATTGCCTTATTTGGGGCTCAGAAAACCCACACGTGGTCTTACAGAAGCCAATGCACCCATTACTGACTGTTTGGTGCGACTTTTGGAGCGGAGGCATCATTGGCCCATATTTCTTTGAATTGGCCTCCAGGAAGCTGCGATTTGACACCGTTGGACTATTTTCTGTGGGGCGCCGTTAAAAACAAGTGTTATGCCGACAAATCAGAGACAATTGAGCATTTGAAGGCCAACATTCGTGATGCCATTGCCGAGATATGACCCCATACACTCGAAAAAGTGCTCGAAAATTGGTCCAATCGATTGGGGTACTATGAGGCCAGTCGAATGAATGAAATAATATTCCATCTCTAACTGGAACAATTGTACTTCATAACAAAAAAATAAATTTGGCAAAATTTCAAACCGTTTTTATTTTATTGTATTTTTAAATTGAAACCCACCCGTTATATATTTTCTTTTACTATATGTGATTGACACATTTTATGATATTTTACAACATTCTGGTGTTTTTTTAAATTTTTCCCATTAAAATTTAAAATTGAAATTTATTTTCAATCAGTGAAGTCTTTTATTTAAAGCCTTTAGGTGTATGCTTCGAAACAATGTGTTACTTACAGATGTAAATGATAAATTCCTTACAAGACATCGTAATTACTATCAGTGCACATTCATCGCAAATAAGATAGTTAACAAAAACAATGACTCACATATGCTAATTATATACACGCAAATTATGTAAAGTATTTATTTAATAGTATTTGCAAAATAAATAATAGATATCTGTGTGCGTGTGTGTTGTTTAATTTATATAAACCAACAATATCATTTTTATCACACTCTTATCGGCATTCAGCGTGTAGGGGGGCAAATTCAAAAATGTAAACACGGTAAGTGCTGAAACGTGACTTATTTCGTTTTCGGGAGGCATAATACGATTATATTATTAAATTATGGATGCTTATGGTATATCACCTATTACTTATACTTAAATGGCCATTATCGAATTATTAACTGCCTACATTTTAACAAAATAAACACATTAATAACGTAATTTTCAGAAAAAGATCAGTATCAATTTCTCACCTTTAGCTGAATCACGACTTTAATTTTTTAAATTTTATACTTATCTTATACCCTTATATAAAGATCATCCAAAAAACGAGCCTATATGCTTCTTTTTAACCTTCCTATACTCACGTCAAAATATGTAACACGTATACTCGCCCCTGGTCTGTCATACCATTAGTTTTTCATTTCAGTCGTTGTAAAATGTAGTTAAATTCTTAAAAGCTAAAAAACCTAACAAAACATATATTTCTATTAAAAGCAAACAAACTAAAATTTAACAATTCATAGAAAATAATATAAGGAATAAAAATATATAATCTAAACTTACTTACTTAGTACTTAGTACAGTAGCAATCGGAACACATCATAACGGCATGCTCCAAACAAATATATTTTTTGCAGTAACTACAGTTGTATCGAGTTTCGCAATTTTTCTTGGAGTTGCAATACAAGCAGCGACCATCTATAATTGTAGTCCATTATAAAGTCCGGTTTTCCTGTTCTTCATCGATTTTGGCATTATCGTGCATACTAGAAACCAGGAGAACATTTTTGTTCTTTTTGGTACATAGGAAACCAGAGTATAATTGCTTCTATGCCCGAATAAACTTGACTTTTCTTCGCGACTTCTAATATTGGTAAATTGATTGGGGAGTTCTCTCTTATTTTTTCTTATTATACCGGCGACTGTCAATTTGAATTCTCGTTCTAGATTATCGATCAATGTAAACTTGTAAAAAAATTATCACAAGTAATGTTGCGCCCTGTATTTCTAATAACATCGCATCGACGCAAAACTACAGCCATTGAAGAATTGTCGACCGAGTAAGGACCTACAGGCTGTTTTCCAGTGTAAACTTCCATTTTTAGTGTGTAAAACATTTTGGCGTCTGTCAAAGCATATATTTTTATGTCATACTTATTGGGTTTGGACGGAATATATTGGCGAAAG
The DNA here is from genome assembly GCA_031893035.1 of Dermolepida albohirtum. Lineage (NCBI taxonomy): Eukaryota > Metazoa > Arthropoda > Insecta > Coleoptera > Scarabaeidae > Dermolepida > Dermolepida albohirtum. The sequence goes on from JAVIWB010003623.1 coordinate 439,944, forward strand.
TTACTACTTCTAAACGCTGATGGACTGTAAAACTTGCTAAATGAAGCTGTTATGGTATCGAATTCTCGTATAGGAGCTAATTTATCCAGCAGAATACGTGCATCTCGCATGTCTTTGTTATCAAACCTTCGATAACGTAAAAGGAAATAAAAACGGGTCCAGCTCATACAGAACAAAAAATTTCTGGCGAAGAGCCATCAGTTCGAAATAAATCTTTGGCATTCAATCTATTATTTCTGCGAACACCAGCAAGTAGTAAAGGACCAAGAAATGCTCGAATTTCAATCTCATCAGTGAGAGTACAGTCTGCGGCTCTGCTGAACTTAGACGAAGTCTGTTCTATTTGTTGGTTAGTGGAATTTGTGATCAAATGTATTACTTCTTCAGAGAAGAATAAGTTTCATATCAAACCCGGTTCCTTTAAGTTTTTAGCTTGGCCTTTTACACCAGAAAGTTGAGTGACTAATTTCTTGGAACGGGTTCTTACTGCTGTTGAAGGAGCATTTTTTATCCATTTTGTTTTGTTGTCTTTTCCTGTGTAAAAGTTACTAGAGGTAGCAGAAATTCCCGGTTCACAATCCGAATCGTTTTCTTGCTTTGTATCTCTTTTTTCTTCATGAACTTCAACCGAATCCTCATATTCACTGTCGCTGCTATCGTCATAGTCTGAAATTGGTTCATCATCCTCTAACATTAGCCTTATTTGTTCTTCGTCCATTTAGATCTTAAATTAAAACCTGTAAGTAGTTTACAAATGCAATTATGGAATTAAACAACATAAAAATTAATGAAATATGTATAACATTACTTACGTAAAACTGATACACCAATACTCACGTCCGTCTCACAGACCATTTTTTGCTGTATGCACACACACATCTTGCTTTCACAAACTTTGAAACCGCACTAAATTGAAGCTTATTGAGAATGACGAAGCTAACAGGAATTACAATACTCTCGCGCTCTTTTTTCATAAGCAAAAAATTAAAATACTAAAAGTCGATATCACAGACCGTATGCGTGAGTATAGGAAGGTTAATAAAATATAAACTACTTACAATTTTTTCAAGCTTATATTTTTTTGTATCATATATTACAATTATACGTGGAACAGAAGATCATTCAAATGTCCACCACGATTGCACCGCCTGCAGGTATCAATTCGAATGTCGAAGTTTTAAATAACTTGAATGTTGTTCTTAGGATCATTAATTATTTATAGTTTGTTTGCATGTATTCGACTTTGTAACAACCCTACAAAAAATCTAATGGTGTTAAATCACATTACCCTGAAGGCCAAATTTAAATCTGTATTTCGTGAAATTACACGTCCAGGAAATTTCGATCGCAAAACGTAATATTATTTCGAGTTGTGTGACATGTAGCACCGTCTTGCTGGAAATTGATATCAGATTAATGTGGACAATATGATTCAGTTGTGGCCATGAAAAACCGCTTAACATTGATTGATATCGCTCAGCATTTCCAGCATCATCTCTAAAAGGAGTCATTTGTTCAAAACTCACACCAACCAGTAACTTTTCGTTGACGTAGAGATTTTTCACACGAGGATTTTCGTCGCTCCAGATACGAGAATTTTTCCTATTAATCTATCCATCTATTGTGAAATGAGCTTCATCACTAAACAAAATTTTGCTTAAAAACAACCAATCTGTCATTCGTCGTTCAATACTCCAACTAGCAAAATTACGTCTTTGTAAATAGTCTCTTTCTTTCAATTCCTAGGTTAATTAAATTTATAGGTGTATAAATGCAAATCTTTATACGAAATCCCCTATAAAGAGCCATAGGATATGCCATATTCTTGCGAACAACGTGAAATTGATATTATAGGTTCATTTTCAACACTTTCACTTACAGCAGCAAAAGTGTATTACGAGGGTAGACGTTTATTTTTCGGGAACTGACAACACTGTTAGTGTTGCCTCCGATCTGATCTTTTCTTTGAGAAATTATCCAATTAGACGGAGTATCCAAAATAATAGTCAGAATAATTTTGAAAAGGAATAAATTCAGGCCATTAACCCGAAACTTATCCACAAATTAGATTTACAAAATCGATAATTGGGTAGATTGTTATACTTCAGTTTTTGGATTAAAATACAGATAGAAGGGAATCAATCACTTATTAGGCATATAATTTGTACCGACAAATGCATTTTTCATTAAATGGAGCTGATAGTTCTCCAAAATATCGTTGATCAACTGATAAAAGTCCTCATTCGATCAATTCTCTCTTAAAACTAATGGCTGGTGTGAAATTTTTAACAATTGGACTGTTTTTATTTCGAAAAGATCTTAAATCTAAGAAGTACCTGTATTTTCTACAAAATAGCTTTTCTAATGTAATACAACAGCGATTCCAACTTTTCTTGCGAATCACTTGTAAAATTTGCGAGCAGCCTGTGTAGTAATTACGAATAATAAATAAACATTAAAACTAGGTTGTTAAATTTTTTTACATGGTGAATAATAGTAGTTCGCACTTTATATCTAAGCATGATTTTACAAAACTTCTTATTATTATCTCAATCATTTCGGAAATGAATATCTGTATAAAAATAATCGCCATAAACAAGTATAACTAAATATATTGAATAATACCTCATCTGTACAAACCAAATTCTGTGATGAGCGGAAGAGCGATAGTTCGCGAATATTCGAATAGTTCTTCTTAAAATACCTTTTAATTACTTTATATGATAATTTTACTGAAATCACTTTCTTCCGGCCCATTCTGGACGTTTTTCTATCAATGCAAGTTTCAACCATCCATAATACATCACGTCACTCTGGTCCCACTAAAACGATTTGGCCTTGGAGTCGATGGGCCGGCTTTGGCATGTGATAATCATGATTTTTACGCTTGGGGTTATCGAAATAAATCCATTTTTCAACACCCGTCACTATTCGATGCAGAAGTCACTTCCGATCATACTTTTGAAGCATCATTTAACAAACTACTTTACGATTTTCCATTTATCATTTAATTGATGTAGCACCCATTTTTCCATCTTTTCTTCTTTCTTGGGCGACATTTAACACTTTTGCCAATTGTTTTTGAGTTTGGGTTGGGTCTTCATCCAAGAACTCCTGCAGTTTCGCATCTTCATATTTTTTCGGTCTACTAGAACGTTCTTTGCCTTGCACATAGAAATCATCACTTTTGAATTGGGGAAACCACGCCTCACATTGTTTATGATTGGAGCATGATCACCGTAAGTTTCTACCAGCAAACGGTGACTTTCAGCGACTTTTTTCTTTTGATTAAATGAGAAAAGTAATACCAGGTCGGCTGAGAAGTCCCCGGTCTGACACATAGATGGCGTTACTGTTATTAAATCCATATGTTTTTTAGATAGTACTAACCTTCAAACGAAACGTGTCAAAATTTGACAGCAATCCGACCATTAGTTACTGAGATATTGCGTTAAGAGTGAAGCTACTTTTGTTATTTAAAAAAATGGAAAAAAAAGAATTTCGTGTGCTGATAAAGTACTGCTTTTTGAAGGGAAAAAATACCGTTGAAGCAAAAGCATGGCTTGATGGTTTCCGGACTCTGCGCCAGGAAAATCAACCATAATTGATTGGTATGCTAAGTTTAAACGTGGTGAAATCAGCACCGAAGACGGCGAACGCAGTGGACGACCAAAAGAGGCTGTCACCGACGAAAACATAAAAAAAGTTCGCAAAATCATTTTAAATGACCGTAAAGTAAAGTTGATCGAGATAGCTGACATCCTAAAGATATCAAAGGAGCGTGTTGGACACATCGTGCATGAATATTTGGGCATGCGGAAGCTCTGTGCAAAATGGGTGCCGCGCGAGCTCACATTCGATCAAAAACAACAACAAGTTGATGATTCTGAGCTGTGTTTGAAGCTGTTAAATCGTAACAAAACCGAGTTTTTGCGTCGATATGTGACAATGGAAAAGTTATGGCGTCAGTTTTTTGGGATGCGCATGGAATAATTTTCATAGATTATCTTAAAAAGGGCCAGTCCATCAACAGCGACTATTATACAGCGTTATTGGACCGTTTGAAGAACGAAATCGCAAAAAAACGGCCCCATATGAAGAAGAAGAAAGTGCTGTTTCACCAAGACAATGCACCGTGTCACAAATCAATGAAAACAATGGCCAAATTAGTGAATTGGGTTTCGAATTACTTCCCCATCCACCGTACTCTCCAGATGTGGCCCCCCAGCGACTATTTTCTGTTTGCAGACCTCAAGAGAATGCTCGCCGGGAAGAAATTTAGCAGGGATGAGGAGGTGATCGCCGGAACTGAGGCCTATTTCGAGGCTAAAGACAATTCGTACTACAAAAATGGTATCGAAAAGTTGGAAGAACGCTATAATCGGTGTATCGCCCTCGAAGGCAACTATGTTGAATAATAAAATCGAATTTTGCCAAAAAACTGTGTTTTACTATGGTAGACCGGGAACTTTTCAGTTCAACTGTTACATGCCGCAAATGCACTTTTTAAGACGCGAAAGCATAGCGACATCTGCAAGAAAAACCGGTAATGCCTTTCCGGTACGCCTGGTAATTAAAGATCTGCTTCCACAATGAGATTTCTGGCGTGATTCAATAATCGAATCGCACAGTTCTTAGTAGCTCAATGATAGAGCATCCCTCCTACAAGTGGACGATTGGGGTTCAATTCTTCACCGAATGAGCAAGATTTTTCCATTAATTTCTGCCTTAATTATAAACTATGTAATAATCAACTCACATTGACAATCTTAACAGTTAAATTTAATCCGTTTCACCCATCATAATATGCTGTTATCATATCTGTAACAGAATATTCTGTTGTAGATATGTAAGGATGTAGTTGCAAGGCAATTAAACAGACGCATTCCAATAATTGACAGGTGTTGTTAGCAAGTATTAAAAAACTGAACAAAAACCATAAATATGACAAAAGTATTTCTTAAATATTTTAAATATTTATTTATTCTGACGAAGGCAATATACAATAAACATAAGGATTATAAAAATATTAATGGAGTTTTATTGAAAATTGGTGTAAGCCAGATTCCCAACACAACCCAAAAAATTTTCCCTAGTAATGTACCACATATTTTTTTGTAAAATTAGAAAACTGGTGATTTATAATTTAACTTATCAAATTTCGTTATTTAATCAGTATCATCATAAAAATATGTGCATTAAATTGAATGAAAATTGAATAAATCATGACTATGTTATCGGTTAGTTAGGCCACCCAATTAACAAGAGAATTTATTATTTATCTCTTGAAATTCATATATAATTCGCTGTATACTGTAGACTTTTATACAGTTAACTATACTACTCTTGTAGAAGAAGATAGGCAACACTTCTACACTTTAGGCTTAGCTTGCATCGCATTATGTTGTACATTATTTATCTGATTACTATTTCCAGGTAATATTACTTCTAAGTTTATACAAATGCAAATATTAAACACAAAGGAAATACAAAATATATTTCAATTTTTTACTATTCGCATTAAATTTTTTCTCTTGAGAACCATACAGGTGTGTCACTATTAAAGAACAAAACTTAATTTAAAACAGTTCGATCCACTTCGGTGGGTATATGTATTTAAAATTTTAGTTTTGTTTAGTTTTTGAGTAGATCTTGCATGATTAGCAAGCAAATAATTTTTTATATACTGGATATCTACAAATGTTAGAATATTATCTGAGAATCATTTTAACAATTTTTTAGATGTGTGAGAAGTGAGGTAGGGATTGAAGGGAAGGTATAGAAGAAACAATAATATAATCTGTAATAATAAACGTCAATATATACAAATAAAACACTTGTTTTATCAGCACCCTTACAATCAGTACCTAGTGAGTTATTAAATTAAAAGAAAACACTTTAAACTCTTTTCCTTTGGATGAGTCTTTGGCTATCACCCATGCAGACTTCGAGTAATTCATCACTAATCTGTGCAATATCACTGCTCAGATTTACAATTTTTATTGTTTTTTATACATTTCAATCCGTTTTCCTTTAATAGTTTAATTGTGTTTCCTTAGTCTAAAGAAATATACTGGTTAAAAAATGTTTTAAATATAATAATTCAAAGATAAAATCTTCTGTATTCCAAATTCTAACTTCTGAGTGTCGCTGTAAAGGGGCCCATAGACGATCAACTTGGTTGTCAACCTTGTTGTCAACTTGCCATGTTGAATGGGATGTTGAACGTCTGTAGGCTAGTTGGTGGTTGATATTTCATGTTGAAATACGGTTGAAGTAAAATCAAAAACTTTGGATATTTGGTGGGCGGTGCCTGATGTTGGCAACCCTGTTGTAACGTCTGTGGGGAAGCTGACAACAAAGTTGTCAACATCAGTTGTGAATTTGGACTTGTGCAGTTAAGTTGTAGAAGTTTGTGATTGTTTTTGATTACTTTCGTTACCGTTAAGTTGGTTATTATTTGTTTTATTATTGTTTGTGCAATAATTACTGATTATAGGATATGGCCAGTATACCAAATATTCAAATTTGGGTGGAATTTTTTGATACATTAAGAGAACTGCCCGAGCTGTGGAAAGTCAAGTCGGACGTTTTTAAAGATCGCAACAAAAAGAAGAATGCGTGGCCAAAACTTCTAGATGTATACAGACAAATTGAGCCAAATGCGAATATTGACAGCCTTAAGAAAAGACTCACAAATATAAGAACATGTTACAGAAGGGAACTGAAAAAAGTTGAAGAAAGCCAAAAGTCTGGAGCTGGAGCCGAAGATGAGTACGTGCCAAGTTTATGGTATTTTGAAGCATTAGATTTTCTACGTGACCAGGAGGTTCAAATTCGTGGAGTATCAACAATAGATCTTGAGCAGGATGAAGTTGAACCAGCAGAAGTAAGTATTATATTATTTCTTTGTAGCCGTTTTAAAATGCTTTCATTTAACTTGCCCTATATGTTTGCAGAAATTTTATTTTGTTAACAATATTTTATTGAAAAGCACAAGTTACATAAATTTGTTTCTAAATATCAACTTGTAATTATTCTAGCAAGCTGGTGAAAATGTGCCGGGTACTCTTACTTCGCGATCCTGCTCACAGAAGAGAAAGAAAACAGTAGGACAACATATGGCAGAAAGAAATGACCTATTAAAAGAAGCACTGGGACACCTTACCAGGAACGAAACAAACAAGGATGACGCAAGTGTTTTCGCTGAAAGTTGGGCCACTTCATACAGAAAACTATCCCCAAGTCAGCAAATTTACGCCAAGAAAGCCATAGAAGAAATACTAGTCTTGGGACAGCTCGACTTGCTTACCCTTCAGTCCGTCAACAGCCCTTCCTGCAATAGTTCTACGGCCTCTTCTTCTGCTTCCTCAACACCACTCTCATTGCATCATTCTCCCCTTCAGCTGTCAAGATCCGCTACACCTTTTGTACAACACTCTTTTTCCTCCCCGCCATATGAAAATGCCATGGGTAATCCTGCACACGTGGAAGGAGGTATTTACACCAGTGTGCAACAATTACTGTCAGACAATAGGTTTTCCTAAATGAGTTTGATAGGGTATTTTTTTATTTGATGAATTTAAGAATGACTTATTTTCAATTTTTAATTTTTATTTTTTTTACTAGAATAACACTAATTATTTGTATTAAAAATATAACTGTATAATTAAATATATACATTATAATGTAACTCAGTTACTTTTAATTCTTTTAATACAATTGCATTACAAGAAAAGTTATGCGTTATTATTTATACAGGTACCGATTTTGCCAAGGTACTGCTCCGACTCCATTAAAATAAGTAGTAAATTTTCGCCTTGTCTCTTTTGCATTGGAAGTAGGATTTCTTGAGAGAGTTGGTTCAAGTGCACATAATTGCTGGTGGTCAGTTCTCCAGGGTGCTAACTGGATTTCACAAGTATTTGTATTTTCAACATCTATACTTCCTCGCAAATAAATGGATGAATTATTTCTTCTCAAAAAATTATGTACATAACAGGTGGTTAGAGTAATTATGGCTGCCTTTTCGGGACTCAAATTTATAACATTCAAGAGAACACGAAATCTTGAGGCAAGTATGCCAAAAGCATTCTCAACAATTCTCCTTGCTCTGGATAGTCTGTAGTTGAATATTACCTCATCATTTGAAAGGTTATCGCCAGCATAGGGTTTCATGATATTTTTTTCCAAAGGGAACGCATCATCGCCAACAAATACGAATGGCATTTGTTCTGGAAAATCATTATGAAGGCGGCTGAATTCAGGAATTTTGAGCTTGTTGCTCTTAAAGTTGTCATAAAATGTGCTGTTAGATAGTACTCCACCATCTGATACACGACCATTAGCACCGGCTTCAGCCACTAAGAACTCATACTTCGCATCAACTAAAGCAAGCAAAACTATGCTAAAGTTCTTTTTATAATTAAAATAGTAAGATCCGGTATTACCAGGCTTTTTAATTACCACGTGCTTTCCGTCGATGGCACCAATGCAGTTTGGAAAATCCCATCTCCTTCCAAACGCTTCCGAAATTGTCAACCATTCTTTTTCTGTTTTTGGTATCTGAAATCAATATACACAATATACCTATATATATATATATATATATATATATATAAAACTAATTGATAAACATACTGACTTGCACAACCAACTCTGAATTGTATTAGGAACCCACCTGAATATACTCCTTTAAAACTTTGTTTATAACACTGCAAGTCTCAATGATAATATTCCCAAGACTTTGTGGCGATATAGCGGTGAGAAATTTTAAATCCTCGAAGCTCTGTCCACTAGCTAAAAACCGCAGAGTTGCGGACAGCCGTTCATTCACAGTAATAGCAATTCTCATGTTTGTGTCTTTCCTTTCAATAAAGGGTCGCACTTTATCCAACAAATCATCGTAGGTTTTACTGTCCATTCTTAAAAAGTTTTTTAAATCGTCAGGTGCAGTGACGCGTAGTTCACTCATTAAATTAGAATGAGAAAACTGGCCACGGTTTTGATACCACTCCTTTGACCAAACTTTTCTCTTTTTAGCAGGACGCACCTCATCTTCACATAACTCGTTTAAAACTAAAAACACCACCCAATCTTCACCCATTTTTCACTAAATAAGTTATACTATGCAACCCCGCAAAATAATAAGAAGCAGCAACAGATCACCCAGTAAATAAAAAGCCGATGACACATCCTCGAAAGTGATGTTTACAACTTGGTTGCCAACATTTTGTTTCGTCTGTGGCAACAGCTAATGACAAGGTTGGCAACAAGGTTGACAACCAAGTTGATCGTCTATGGGCCCCATAAGACCTAGACGTTGCACGTTTTTCGATTGCTTCACTCTATAGTATCTTTATTAGTTCAATTTATTCTCTATCTTCACAAATAAATATTCGCTAGACTTGTTTCTGTTGCATCATCTAAATTATCATTACTTAGTATGAAGATTTCTGCGAGGAATTCTGCAAACAATAATGCTTTTTTTTCGTCACTTCATTGGGCGCACTTCTTTTTTGACTTTATTCCTATGTATAATTAGTCTTAAATTGAATCATATGAGACATCATTTTTGTATTGGTCTTTCACGTGCCCCTTTCAGTTGTTTTTAACTAGTTTCTTAATTGATTTAGTGAATCTTGTGTTCGATGCCACTTGCTTCTTGCTTTTCTTTTTAAAGATACAAATTTTATAATCTCTACTGGAACGTTGTACATTCGTTTTTATAGATCTATCGTTGTTAGTGCATCATTAATTTCTCTAGAACTTCCAAGACATATTAATAATTACATAATCTCCTGTCACAATCCTGATACGTGGATTTCCGCTTTTATGATTCTGTATTTGATATTAGTGAAGATAAAGTCATCTGCAACAGCATTGTGGTACTCCTTACAGTTCAATAAAATGTGTCAGTGCATAAAATTTAACCATTTAAAAATCACAGGTGAGTCATCTAAAAATTTACCAGTATGTCAGGCATACATATTATTTTCCTTACAATTGCATTTCCCAATTGTTATTTGTAATTCAGGGTCTATTTCAGGTCCAACTTGAATTAGGCGTGCTGATGTTGGATCAAGCTTACTTGTTTTTAAATCTGTTATACCTTTAACAACAATACAATTTAGGATTAATAGTTCCGTAGGCTGTTTGAAGATCAATTTTTCCAGTTTCTATGTCCAATTTCCCATGACTGACCTTTAAAAAGAAAAGCGAGAAGCCAATGGCATCGAAGTAGTTGTTACTTCTGAGTTTTTAGGGTTTACATATAATATTGATAACCTCAGAATAAGTAGGATCGTTTTTTCTGGATTTTGAATCAGCAACATTCGAATCAGCAAATATTTGTCTTTCCAGTTTTTGATTCTTTTTGTAAAATTTTAAGATTTCGTAAATTTACTTCACCATATTTAGTTTCTATTCCATTATTAACTTGATCTGAGGCGCCTTTCATTTTTTCAACTTATACTTTTGTCACATTAGGCTTTCCAGTTTAAGGAACTTTTTTAGTTGTAATAACAAGTACTTTTATGACTCTTCGTTTAGGAACAGAATGAGATGCTAAAGTATCTGTTAAAGATTTTTCACTTTCTGTTAATTTGTCATATCCAATAGCGTTATGTGATTGTATTTACAGGATCAATTTCTGTTTTACCAGTTGATAGATTGATTGTTAAAATAAAACCTTCTTTTGGATTAATTAATCCAGATTTAGAATCAATTTATCTTGAAGGATGGACGACTCCTACAGATTGATCAACAATTCCATTTTCAATATCCAAATAATCAATTTTAGGACCTCCTCTTGAAGTAGTTACCATTATTTTAACAATTTTATTTCCTCTACAAAGCGGAACTGGTGCTTCGGTAACTTGTGATTCAGAATGAGTTGGAACAACAATAAGCCTAATATAGGCTTGCGTTTTAATTCAATTTTTGTGCTACCACCCTAATTTGATTCTATTTTTCCAGTTTATGGGTTATAGTTATTTTTGAATAATACCTTACCGATATTAGGATCCTATTGACCCATTTCTATTTCGGTCTTGTTTGTTATAATTAATGTATGTTAGTGTTGAATGCACAGGATTATATATTCCATATTTTGTGTAAACATTATTTGAGTTAGAATCAAGATATCCACTTGCCTGATCACTTGTAACTGTTTTATTATCTAAACATTTCTACTGTCTATTTTGACAAAAAAAGCTGTTAACAATTATATCTATTTCGACTTCTGAGTCAACTTGAAGAATATGACTCATATTATCATCTTTCTTTCCAGTAATTGTATCAGTCAGGCCTGACAGTAAAATTATATTTCCCACACCATCTAACTATATTAATCTTTCGATAATTAATCATTTTTTGCTGTGCTACATTAACCGTATCGTATTTTGTAAGTAGTTCTATATTATATGGATTCAGTTTTCCATTTGAAATTTCTTTACACGAGGATAGTTTGACATGTAGTGAGAATGACACATAGGTGGCGCTCTAATTGATAAAACAAATGCACTGTAATTTAGGTTGCCTATTTATATGTTTACATTCCATTATTTAGATAAATCGGTTGATTAGTTTTCAACAGCTGATTGAAAAAGAAGCAACACGTCGTTTTGTTAAAATGGAAACAGCAGAGTATCGTGCGGTGATTAAATACTTTGTAATTAAGGGTATGAAAGCTACCGAAATAAAAGATGAGTTACGGGAAACATTAGGTGAACCTGCTCCATCATCCGCCACAATAAGTAGATGGGCAAATGAATTTAAACGTGGTAGAACAAGCACCCAAAATCGTGACTTCTAAGGAAATGATTATAAAAATCCATAATATTATTACGCAAGATCGACGACTCAAAGTGAGAGAGATAGCAGGCAAAAATGGTAAACATTTCAACAGAACGCGTACACCACATTTTAACGAAAGAATTGGGCCTTTCCAAGCTTTCGGCATGATGGGTGCCGCGATTGCTTACGACTGATCAAAAGTTCACTCGTTTGCGCATTTCCAATGAGTATTTGGACCTTTATAAGCGGAATCCGGTTGTTTTTTGTAGGCGATTTGTTACTTGCGATGAAACTTGGATACACTACAGTACACCCGAAACTAAACAACAGTCGAAACAATGGTTAGAACGTGGTTCTGCACCTCCAAATCGGCAAACAAGGTGATGGCATCAATTTTTTGGGATTCAAAGGGCATTTTTTTCATTGATTACCTTCAGAAAGGTGCCACAATAAATGGACAATATTATGCAGAACTTCTACAAAAATTAAATGTTGAGATTCGTGCTAAACGGCCAGGAATGGCGAAGAAAAAGATTCTGTTTCACCAAGATAACGCTCCCTCGCATACCAGCACAGTTGTGATGTCCAAAATCTACGAGTTGCATTTCCAATTAGTACCACATGCCTTATTCGCCGGATCTAGTCCCTTCCGACTTCCACCTTTTTCCAAAATTGAAAATGGCACTAGGTGGAAAGAAATTTTCGTCTAACGACGAGCTTATCATCTTCGCAAATGAGTATTTTGCAAGCCTTCCGGAATCGCATTTTAGAGATGGCATAAGGGCATTGGAGCACCGTTGGAATAAATGTATTGCTCTTTTAGGAGAATATATTGAAAAATAAAAATTATTTTGTATTTAAAAAATTTGTTTTTCTTTTCCATTCTCACTACTTGTCAAACTACCCTCGTACGCTTTTCTTGGAGCAAGCCCAACCTGTTTTAGTATATCTTTTAACTGTTACTGAAGTAACTGGAACAATAGACATAGTATCGTCATTAGTTGTTATATTTACAATTAAGCTTGAATCTACTTTCCGAGATTTGGGACCAATTCCGCTATCTTTAATAATAAATTGATCCAGAACACTGTCAAATTCTGTTGCTTTATCAACTTTGTTTAATTTCAGGTCTCTAATTACATATTCCTTTTTCAACGGCTTAGTAATTCTATATTTGGTTTCAATACCTCTCGTGGTAGGATCGAAAACCCCATCTACAGACTCGGTGTGAGCTTTTTCTATTTAAATAGCACCAGTTTTTGGATTCCTTTTACCAGTAACTATTAATACTTTTAGGATTCGTTTCTGTGATACAAAACCGATTAAAACATTCGATTGTGGAGATAACTCAGTAACAGAAATTATTTGCCCTTGATTTGTATCCCGTTGTCCAGTTTTCGGAACAATTTCTTTTTCTCTGCCAGTCGAATTCTGCTGATTTATAGGATAAATACGCGTTACATCAATTTTTCGGATTTTGTAACGATTTTTCCATATTTAGTGAAAACATGTCCGTATTTTAAATGAATTTCCGAAGCGGAGTAAATGAGTGTATCATCGTCGACAATCTCATTCGTTTTTGTGTATATTTTATTTAAATTGGGATGAATTTTTGTAATTGCTGAGTCGACTTTTACTGTTTTGTTTATGGTTCCTGTTTTAAGATTGAGATTTCCGTAAATAGTTTTAATATAACCCGTAACAGGATCAATTTTACCAGAATAATCAATATTTTGTTTAGTAAGAGGATCTTGATGATTATATGTCCATACTTGAGCTATCTTTGGATCCACTTTGTAATTCTTTTGTACATGTTCCTTTATTTGACCCTTTTCATGAATTTGTGGTAGAAATAATTCTACCGTACATGGGATGTATTTTTCCAGCTTTTGGGTTAAACTTTTGATCAAAATTTGACCTGTTACGTGGTCTATAATTCCTTGTTTTGTATCATGCCTGTCAGTTACAGGGTCAATATAGGTCAGAATACCAGTAACAAGATCTAATTTTCCGTATTTGGCCGGACAAAAACTAAAAAAAAACGGAGTAGAAACATAGAATAACATTCTTTGCATAGATTAAGTTTTTCTAGTCGAGTCGATTTTTCCAGTAAACAAAACAACTTGGACTTCCGGTTCTATTTCAGGTCCAATTTTGATAACTTGACCTAGATCACTGTTTACAATATATGTTTTTTCTTTCTTCTTCTAAATGTGTAAACCAATTTTCCAATTTTTATCCTGTTCTTCTCTTTTTTTCTGTCTCTCTATTTTCTGTTTTTCCTTTAATCCTGTAAATAATGTAATATATGTAAATATTAAATATTTTCCTGGCTTTCCCTCCTTCAAACTCGTAAGTCTCCTTCATTTAATTTCTTCTTTCTACATGTTTATTTTTATTTACTTGTTAATATTTAATTTAATACCGTTATATTAATTATATACGTATAATATATAATTATTTTCTTATTTGTTTTAGGTCAAGAACAAAGATATTTTTGTTTTACGAATATTAACACTATTAAACAACTAATTCAAAGCAAATGTATTAGAACAAAATATACAAGAAATATAATTCTCCACACAAATCTAAAGAAATATCAATCCTTTCTGACCTTCAAATGCTTATTTCCACCATATTCTTCATCATTTTTTCACATTCTTCCAGATAGTGTAATTCCGCTTCTTTTGATGTTTGATATTTATGGACTTTATGTAATTCCGTTACTTTGCTTACTACATCTTGAGTATGACTAAGAGCAAATTTAAACTCAGATAGATAATTACTATTCATTGTTTTAGCATCATAATCTCTGAGTTCATTTTGAACGAGATAAGAATCAAAAAGGGCGTGAATTACAAAAGAACACGGTAACCGATTGTTAAAAATCTTAAATAGGTGGCAATTTCTGAAAATTATTCATAGCAGACAAGCCTAAAAGAGAATAAGTATCAATTAATACAAGGTAAATTAATATTGGATAGATGTAGGAAACGGAGGGAAAATGTCAGAAATTTTAAATAATAAATATATATTTCAAAACTATTACAGTAAAAATAGTGTTTATTGTATTACAAAAGTAGGTTTAGTGTTTAATATGAATACAGAAATTTATATTATGTTTATATGTATAAAATATACAATTGATTTTAGATAATTAAATAGGCCAGAGGATAAGAGATAACATTATATATAAAGTGGGGAATATAGAGGAATATGCTAATATAAATATTTTAAAAAGATATTATTGTTATGAATTTTAAATGAAAAATTTAATTTATGACAAGAAAGTAAGGTTATGTTGATGATTTCAATGGACAGTTAATTCAGATTTCGTATATCTTATACACGGAAAACAAACAGTGAATTGAAATGTAAATATAATTCAAAAGTTTGTAATGAATTTAATTTACTAACCATTTACAAGAATAAGAAGAAAATACCTCTTTTGTTTAAATAGTAAGTTTCTATTGGATCATTCAAAAGTCACCTAATAAACATATAAGTAGGACTGGCATTTAAAATTAAGGTATTCCAGTGTAATTACTTGCCCAGTGAACAAGTATTAATTAGCTAAAAAAACAATTGATGATGTACTTTAAAAGAAAACTGGAAAAATATGTATTGATACTAACAACGTTTATGAAAGCGATAACAAGAACAATATTACATCCGCGCAACATGAATAGGACCACCCGACTTGTTGCAAGCTTTCGGTGGTTTGAAAAACAATTCATTTACTAAAAATACAATGCAAGTTTGTAATGGTATGATATGGCAAATAATACGCATTATTGCGCAATAGTGCCTAACGTTATGCATTGGGTGACGTAAGTACCACATACATATAAAATGCACCGCGCCGGTTGGATACGACCAGTATTTAATAGTAAGCTACCGGATGAGTGTCGAGTTACAACGTGTATCCGGATAAATAAACATCTGTAATTAAGGGTATTGTGCAACGATGGGACGACAGAAGTGCTTAAGTATGGAAGAAATTGGAAAAATTAAAGCGTTCCATCAAGAAGGGTATTCCTCAAGGGCTACTGCAAAGAAAATAAGTCGATCACACCAGGTTGTGAACAATTTTATTAGGGATCCCGAGAATTATGGAAAACGTTTTAAAGGGCGAACAACATCCGTTACAACTAAGAGAGAACGTCGAGCCATATTACGCGAAGCATCGAATTCGGCATTAACGGCAAGACAAATCGCGAATAACGTTGGAACGAATGCATCGGTAAGAACTGTACAGAAGTTACTGAAGACCTGTCCGCATTTAAAACGTTTGAAAATTAAACGACGGCCTCCTTTAAGGGAATTTCAGCGCACTGCACGTCTTCAGTTTGCTCAAGCAAAAATGGGGTGGACAAGAGAATGGCAAACTGTTATTTTCAGTGACGAGAAGAAGTTTAATTTAGATGGCCCGGATGGGTTTTCTTATTATTTCCACGATTTACGTAAAGATGAAGTGATTCAGTCACGAAGGCGAGCCGATGTTGGTTCAGTCATGGTATGGGGAGCTGTTTCCTATAACGGACCTGTTGATTTAGTAATAGTGAAGGGTAGACAGAATTCGGAAAAGTACGTCCAGCTGCTGCAACAGGTGAAAGACAAATTTTCCAACGTTATGGCAGGTGGGCCATTTATTTTCCAACAGGATAATGCCAATATTCACACCGCGCGCATTGTTCGACGCTGGTTTCAAGAACAAGGCATGGAGGTTCTCGATTGGCCATCGCTCTCCCCCGACCTGAACATCATAGAAAATGTTTGGGGATGGTTGTCGCGTAAATTGTACTCCAATGCTACCCAATTCAGTTGCGCTGACGAACTAGAGCAGGCGCTGAAACGAAGTTGGGCGGAACTTCCCGTTGACTACTTGAGAACCCTGTATAATTCCATTCCATCCCGACTATTTGAGGTTATAAGAAATAATGGCAAAAGTACTCATTATTGAACAATAAAGTATTTTGTTATTGCAAACGAATCTTTTATTTTGTAGATTGGTCGTATTCAAGTGGCGTTTAATTACTCTACTTATTGTCATTAGTAACGTACATTTGCACTGACTTTTACAAAAATTATATTTGGTACCTACATACATCTTTTTATCAACCCTCTTATTTTCGAAAATAACAATTCCAGCGCGCTACCATGTTTATACCAACTACAAATGTCATATATGCAGTTGGTCCTATTCATGTTGCGCGGAGTGTATTTATTCTTAGATAACCGTAGTAATTAAACGTGAAAAAAAAAGGAGAGGAGGAAGTAATAGAAGAATGGACTTATTTATTTAAATATAAGACGAAAAAAGGTATCGAAAAATATTAATTAATATAATTAAAATTATGCTAGCCAAAGTTAAAAAAAGACTTGGGTCAAATCGATTTGAGTATTTACTTTTTCTAAGAATCTAAAACAAACTAATTAACGTTATTATTATGAGTTAAAGTTCAATATTGTTTTATTAAGTACACGTAAAAAAATAAGTATTACTTCATGTGTTAATGTACATACATAAGGTTATAATTTATTCAGAGTTATAATATGTTATTCATTTAAAAAGTAAAACCTTTTAATTCATCAAATTTAACAATTTCAATAAGTAGTCAGTAATGTGTGGAATATAAGTAGAACATAACGACGTGCAAATGCCAGCCGCGGCTTCGCTGGGTAGCACGCAACCAAAATGTCCAATTTTCTATAACTCTGGCGCATAAGTCAGGCCGAATTTGACCGATGGTATGAGTTATGTTAGGGTCGCTGTAGCTTATTCGCATAGACCTGTGACTTAAGAAAACCCCACAAGAAAAAGTCTAACGGGGTCAAACCGCACTATGTTGGTGGCCAGTTCACATTACCTCCAAGTGAGATGACCATGCCTTCAAATCACTCGTGCAGAATGTCCAATGTGGCATCAGCTGTGTGGTACGTAGCGCCATCCTGTTGAAACCACATATCGTAGGCCAAAAGAATTTGGTAATTATCGACCTATAGCGCTCGCCGTTGACGGTGATGGCCTGGCCAACGTTGTTCTCAAAGAAATGACACCGCCAGCCCAAAATCCACACCAAACAGTGACTTTTTTGGGATTCATTGGATACTCTTGGACCTCATATGAATTGATATCAGAGAAATGGACCCCATGGCTGAAAATGATTTTTAGATAAAAATTAGGGCCAATTTCCAACTGCTCCAGGGCCCATTCAGCGAACACAAGTCGTTGTCTATAGTCGTTTACCTTCACCTCCTGGGTCAGTCGAATTTTGTACGGGTGCAGACCAAAGTCACGACGCCAAATTCGCCAAGTTGTGGTTCGCGAAAGGCTGAGTTCTTGTGAGCAACGCGAAATCGACTACCTCGGATTCTCCTGCACACTCTCACGAAATGAGATAAGGACAGTTTTGCGTTATAATTTCGTGCGTGGTTTAAACATAGACCAGTGCTTCGAAGAAATGACTCTTGCACTAGGTGATGTTTGTCCGCATCGTACAACGATATTCAGGTGGTATGAGAATTCCAAAGGGGAAATTTAACTGTGGAGGATGCTGGGAGGCCGGGAAGGCCGCGAACGCCAGTTACGGAGAGAAACGTTACTACTGTAGGGAAAATGCTTGGCGAGGAGGCGAGTGATTTACCAACAAATAGAGGGTACTTCAGGCATAAATGCATCAGCAATTCGTTCGATTCTGCATGACCATTTGCACGTGAAGAAACTTTATTCTCTCTGGGTGCCGCATCGACTGACTGAAGAGCAGATGTCACGACGTGTGACTTGGTGCTGGGAGATGCCAAAAAAGTTTAATAAGGGACAATCTCAGTATGTGAACAACATCGTGACAGGTGACGAGACTTGGCTGTACTATTACGATGTGCCGACCAAAGTTCAAAACAAAGTTTGGGTCTCTGATGATGAGGACACACCCGTAGTTGTCAGAAAATCCCGATCTGTAAAGAAGAAAATGACAGCTGATTTTTCAAATCGAGTGGAATTGTGGAACGTGTCGTTTTGGACACAGAGAAGACAGTCATACCTAAGTGGTATACTGAACAGTGCCTACCTAAAGTCATTGGATCTATGAAGAACCTGTGGCCAAATTCAAGAATGGACACCTGGTTCCTCCATCACGATAATGCTCTAGCTCACCGCGCCAGAGCCTGAACCGAATATTTGACCACGACAGGATTGATACTTCTCGAGCACCCTTCCTACAGTCCAGATCTTGCTCCCTACGACTTTGCACTGTTCTCACAAGTGAAAATGAAGCTAAAAGGCAGGTGGTTTTCCAGTGATGAGGACCTTCTGCGGGTTTAAAGATTGGTTTCGGAAGATGGAGAGGTGTATTGAGTGTAGAGGTAATTACTTTGAAAAAATTAAATAAACAAAGCTGTACTGCAAAACTTTACTAGACCCTTTGTATTATATTAGAGAAAGTATAGAATTTAAAATTACAAATAAACATATACTTATATAGAATTTATTGTATTTTAAAATCACCATATAATGAGTTTGTTAAATACTATAATCGGAAGATACACTGATGCTTGTTTCTAACCATACATCATCAGTGCGAACTATGAATCAATCCTAGAGAAAGAGTAAAGTAAACAAATAAGGCATTAATTATATAATAAAAAAATTCGTATCTACATACGAATAAAGTAAGTATTAATACAATTTATGAAAGCTTAAATAGTTATCACATTACATTTAATAAAATAATTAGAAGTTCCATTTTAACACACAAACTTAATTTTCTCACAGTTACTTTAAATAAAAAACACAAAAAGGCATCATATTTATTACATATCATTTGGCTAAAACCAGCGAGAGGTTTGTTTATTAATGAAATTAAATTATTTACAATTAAACACACACGTATTTACAAAACATGACAATATATTATTGTTTTTAAAATTTGCAATTCTAATATTTATACACAAATCATCAGCTATTAATATGACATTATGTTCTAGGCATGGGTACCAAACAGTTTTACGTTCTTACTGAGTTGGAAAATATTATTAAGATTTTTTTACTGAACTTGAATCGCATGATTCAAGTTCAGATCGCCTTCTATGAAATCGCAGTGCATCGAGAGAATAATCCTGTTGACTATGTGAAATATCTTAAGACACGTATAAAATAAACGATAGTAGTTTGTATTTATTTGTAGATTAATTTCCACTTTATTTGCTAAATTATTCACTAATGTATTTCTTAAAATATGAATAACTTAATACAAGCGTTTAAAATTATCTGTTAAATGGAAATACATACATATATATCAGATCGTAGAAAGAATTTACAAACGCAATATTCTCAGATCGAGAAATTATATGATTTTGAAACATTCAGTTGACAATATTCATATTTACTTACACTGTGTGACTGAAGGCTCTCTTTTGCAGAAAAAGTATTTCCTCGCCTACGTACGCCGTACTGAGTAAGTTGTGGAGTAAAACATGTACCATATAGTATGCATCTCTGAAGTTACAGTAACTGTTTATACAAGAGCATCTTCGAAAAAATAAGATCTCGTGATCTCCCATGGAAGCGTACAACGCTGTAACTTTCTCGAATGGAGAGGTTGCTAACGAAGTTGTCGAGGGTTTACGTCATTCCAGAACCAGAAATTTTGTTTATCCACATCTTAATCCACAAAATTTCTTCACAGAAATGTTTTCGGTTATCGGTTATCAAAATCTGCTCCATTGAGAGCTTGTATGGTATGAATATTATATGGGCAATGGTGAAAATCGTTGTCTAAAATCCATCTTATCGCTTTAGTAGTTGGTGCTGTACTGACGAGCCGAACGACCGATCGTGGGAACGCTCTTAGACGTTCGATGTTTTCTGGAGTTCGCAATGAATTTAATCTTACGTTCTCCTCCTTTGTCGTACATGAAGTTCCACGTTTTCATTGCATGGGTTGACATCACCAAATTAAATGTTAGGGTGCCTAGACCACGACAGACAGTTTTCCATTCCTACCATCGATACAACACGATTTCCATCTATTTCAAAATTTCCAGTTATTGTCTCAACCGTTATAGAAAACTTTAATCTTATAATTATATTTTTTATTTTTAGAAATACTCGTAAATAAGGTTTAAGTCAAGAAAATAGGTAGAATGATGTAAATGAGTAATCATCTTCTTTTGACTGGTTATCTTCCAGTTAAATTGAACTTGTTTCATTCATGTTTAATATTTTTTTGTTGAAATTCTTCAGTTATCTCATATTTCAAGTATTGGTTGGACTGTATTGCATCAAGTACTCTCTTAATAACGTCAGCCATTATTATTTTTGACTGTTTGCTTCGGAGACCGCTCTATGAATATCACCTGAACGTGCTAGATTTTTTTCTAGACAATTTTGGCGGGTAATTTAATATTAATACGCTGATATCTAATATCAAAGTGCACATATTAGTTCAAATATTTCAAAACATGAATACTCATCTGATTTCGATACAATTACGCCACGAAGTATACTATCATAACTTTTGTATATATTAAATTGACACATTTTGTAAGTATATGTTGCATTTAACAATAAAAGATTTTCCTTTAAAAGGTTCCGTCTGTTTCTTGTAATTCTAGATACACTCTTTGTTATTTCGTGTACGTCTAACCGATTCGTATTAATTTTTGTTGAAATTTTTCACATTCATTTTATAAAATAATAGCAAATAAATTTAGTAAGGAAAGCATTACGGAATATGTCATTAAGTAGTCTCTGTTTAACTTCTAACTTCGTGAATAATTGTTTTTGGTAGAACGTGAAAAGGAGAATAAGACCATTGTTTAAACCGAATACTATTCATGTTTTCACTGGCAGACAAATCACAGTTTCCCATTTCCACGAGTTCTATTGTTCATTTCCTGAACGGATATTATGAATTTGTGAACGTGAATATGTACATACATACATATCGAAGTCCGCTTCTGCCACTTGAGAATACATCTCGTGTATCCTGATTAATACAGGGAAACTTTTTCTATTAAAATTTCTGTTGCATGAAAATGGCTTTTTAAATGTTTTATACAAGAACGTTTTTGGTTACTGTAGCTTTTATATTATTTCCGTAAATAAGGAGTGTAAAAGTAGCACCAACGTAAATCTTAAGTCTATTACAAACAGTTTTAAGTACCTCAAAATTAAACTCGACATCAATAGTACCAGCAGTATAACACGGTAGGATTAAAAGAATTTCGCAAGGATCAATTCGGTTTTAGAATGCAACGTTCCACTATTCAGCAAGTCCGCCGTATAACTGTACAACTTACTATATTTTTGAAAGTCTTGCTTACCTTTCACAAAATTTAGCAAACTGAACTCCTACAAAAGGTAAAAGTCTTCTATATAATTACTTCCAGATACTAAGTTCATATCTAAAGGACAGATTCGTCGTAGTAAAGTACGATGAAACTTGCACGTCGTTACACTGATTCCACTCAGAAATTTCACAAGAAAGCGGTACTCTGTATGTTTTATACATTGCTAACATGTCCTTCAAGAAATTTGCAAATCTAGTTAAACAAATTGAAAACCGATCCAACCATATGACAAATATTGAGCAAAATTCAGTTTACATAACTTGCATCTTAAACAAAAGTTCCTGTCCTTCTATAATAATCAAGGAATACTTCAATCGAATCATATGTTGAATATGCATTTAAATCAATGGCTAACATGAATACTACATATAATAACCAAATGCGAGCAGCTAGTGTTAAAATAATTCCAGCTTTGTTGGTATCTAAGTCACAGTTATCTATTGACAATAAACAGTTGCTATAAAAAAAATTAAATCAATTTGACCATATTCTATTCGGTTTTGAAGTGTCTCCCGCATACCACTATAATGCTGCGATTTATTTCACAGATAGTTAAATGTCCCAACGATTCAACACGAAATAACACGCTTCAACGCTAAATATTCAGGCATCGTCTGAACGTTTATGTCACAGAGTTACACTTACAAAAATTGGAGCGAAGAAATAATCCACTGGGCTTATCCAACAAGTTTATGTCATCATAATAATTAGCTAGCATGTATTTAAGTATTATACCATTATTCCTTTATGGGACATATTATAAGTGGTAATGTATTCTCTCCATATTCGTCTATCTCTTGTAAGGTGCATTAACTGGGCACATGATTATCCAATTTCCGGTTTTATAGTTCGTCTTAAACTTCTCTTTGATTTCCCTGCAAGTCTTCTACCTTGCGGATTCCGTTACAATGATCTTTTGGAAGTCCTGCTTTAGCTTTTCTCACTGTGTGCCTAATAGATCTACATCTTCTCTCCTTATTTCTGTAAATTGTTTTCTTTCGTTTTTTTCCAGAGCTCCATATTATATATTTCTTCTAGCCATCTCTAGTTATAACACAACTTTTTTCAAACAACAGTTCGTAAATACGAGGGAGCGTTTTTATATTCGCAGAATGGGGGACAAGGGGTGGAAATAAAAAAACCAAATTATTTTTCTTTTTCAATATATTCACCTGCAAGCCGGATACATTTTTCACATCTTTCAATTAATTTATTTATACCCTCATAAAAAAATGATTTCTCTTTATTTGCAAAATACGCCGAAACTGCCTCCTTGACTTCATCATCGGCAGTAAATTTTTACCCCGCAGCTCTTTTTTCATTTTCGGAAACAGGTAATAATCACTCGGGGCCAGGTCTGGGCTGTAGGGTGGGTGATTCACAATTTCGAAGCCCACCTTATGCAGGGCAGCTAACGCAACGCGGCTCTTGTGGACGGGCGCGTTGTCGTGCAAAAGAAGAACACCTTTTGTCAATTTTCCCCGTCTTTTCTCTTTAATGGCTTCCTTTAGTCGCTCTAATATTGAAGCGTAATATTCTCCGGTTATAGAAACACCTTTATTTTTATAATCAATCAACAATATTCCTTCCGAGTCCCAAAATACCGTTGCCATGAGTTTCCCAGCTGATTGTGACACTTTAAATTTCTTGGGAGGTGCTGTGTCCTTTTTATGCCACTGCATGGAGTCTTGTTTGGACTCAGGTTCATAATAATGAACCCAAGTTTCGTCTCCAGTAACAATTCCACTCAATACACCATCCTTGTCTTCATTACAGAGGTCCAAAAATGCACGCGAACACTCTACGCGCTGTTGTTTGTGCGGCGGCGCGAGCATTCTCGGCACCCATCTTGCGCTGACCTTAGACATGCCGAGATGATCCTGTAAGATTTTAAAAATTGTTGTATCGGATACTCCAACCATTTCTGCGAGTTGTTTCTTGTTTAGTCGAGCATCTTCGAGTACAATTTGTTCAACTTTTTGGATAAGTGCTGGCGTGGTCACCTCAATGCTCCTGCCCGGCCTCGGGTCGTCTTCAAGGGATTTCCTTCCTTGTTTAAATAAACTATACCACTTGTACACCATGGTTTTTCCTGGACAAGAGTCGCCGTAAACCAATGACATCTCATTCATTATGGTCGCGACTGATTTTAATTGCCTGGTAAGGAACTTTATAACGGCACGATATTCGATTTTTTCCATATTTCACTTTTCACTCCTGATTATGTTACTTGGTTGACGATAGCTCAAAGACTAACTGTCTAATAACAATGAAACTTCGTATTTATACTAATCATGAGTCGCTGCACAGGCCACGCCCCCAATGCGCCTACTCACCCCTCTACAACCCGCTCATTCCGCGAATATAAAAACGCTGCCTCGTACCTACAGCTTATGTTGAATAGTTTTTATTAATGTCCATACTTCCGATCTGTACAGTACAGACTTTGGAGTTGCGTTAAATATCTTGTCTGTGGAAGCGTTTGTTGTTAAACTTCTGGCTCACCATACTTTATTTAAGAAAATAAATACTACTTATACTTTATTCTATTTGCAACTTTTTTACCTACGCAGCCATCCTATCTTATAGTGCTGCCTATACACGAACAGTCTTCTGTTCTTTCAATAATTGCATTGCTTATTGCAATGTTTCCGGGCTTGGCTACATTAATATATAATATTTTCTTATATTCCTGTTTACTATGCGATCTACTTTTTCAATACCCTGTTTAAACCTAGTTAATTTTACTTGCATTTTTTTTGCGTTATGCCCTAACAAACATATATCGTCAGCGTAATTCAGGTCCATAAGAACTCCATTACCCACTATATTTTTCCCTTGGTATATACTCAGTACTTTATCAAGAAAAATATTGAATAATATAGGCGACAATATACATTCTCCATGTACACCAGAAATGGTCACTCCTAAGTGATCTAAAAAGGCCACCATCATGCATAAGCCTTGGAGTACAATTATTGTATACTTCTCTTATCAGATGGATAACTTGTTTGGAATCCATTCAAATACAACTTCTATTGATAGAATCGAACGTACGCTTGCAATCTACAAATACTAAGTAGAGGAGTATTAAACTGAATTGCCTGTCCCGTAATAGCGTAGTAGTATGATCAATGCAAAGGTATCTCAGCCTGTTCTTTAATTGTTTAGTGTTGTCTTCTTCGAATTATTTCATTAAATATTTTACTTGCTAGGTTAATCAACTTGATTTATTGTCAATTTTCACATAGTCTCGACTCCCTTTTCTTCAGCAGTTGCAAAATCTCAGTCTTCACTTCAAGCGTTTTACCTTCTTTCAATTGCGTTACTGATTCTCGTATTTCTTGCTTTGTAGGTGGTTCAGTATTAATTATTATTTCGCTAACCTTCTTTTGCAAGCTATATTTTCCCTCTTTTTGTGCGTCTATATTTTAACCGAAGTATTCGATGGAGAGGTATCCATCTTCTTTTCTTTTTTGCATAGTATACGAGGTGTGGCAATTAAATGAGACTGATGTAGGAAATGTTATTTATTGCAAATAAATTTATATTTAACTTTTATCCCCTTCAACATACTCTTTTCCTCTATCTATACACCGCTGTAAAGTGTTTTCCATTATTCAAAACAATGCTGTAGTTCAGCAGTTGTCAACCTCTTCAGCAACTCTGCCATTTTTGCTTTTACATATTCAACAGACTGAAAATGTGTTCCCTTTAATGCACTTTTCACTTTTGGGAACAGATAGAAGTCACATGGTGTGAGATCTGGCGAATACAGAGGATGATCAAACACAGCAATGCGTTTGTCCGCTAAAAATTGCTTCACATATAGGGTACTGTGAGCTGGTGCGTTGTCCTGGTACAGAATCCACAAATCGTTTTTCCACAAAGACCCTTAATATCGACAAAAACGATTAGCATTGATTTCAATTTCGACTTGCTCAATCGTGCTTTTTTCTGTCTTTGCGATTCCACGGCACATAACATTATCACCAAACACCTCCTTTAACATTTGTATACATTCTATTAGCGATTTTTTAAAATTTGACAAGGTTAATTTGTTGCTCGATTTTTTTGTCAATAACATTCCAATTACAATTTCACTTGATGCGGTTGCGCGATGGAAAGAGCGCAGTCTTGTTATTTAATTGCCATACCTCGTATTATCTTCCTTAGCTAGCATACTATGTTTGGCAAAGTACTTAATGAGAGTGTGTAATAAACGGATTTCTTTATGTTACGTAATTTTAAGTGAAATATATGATTACATGTCCTAAGATTAACTACTTTTAAAGTTCAGTATAAAATAGTAAGATTTATCCATATCTGAGAATAGTACGAAGTGTCGCTATAAAAAAGAACCTTCCTGATCATACTGCAAATAAACTGTGAACGCGTTAAATTTAACCGGTACATAACCGTGTCACATTTCCTCATCAAAAAAGTACGCAAGCACTGAAATAGCCAGTATGTAGATTCGAAAGAACCATCAGTAAAGTATTCGTGCTCTTCCTGAAAAAATCGATAAAGAAAGTGTTCGACAAATTTTACACGAAAGTTTTAATGCGAAAAAAGTCAAAAATGAATCTCAAACTAGAACGAAAGGAATTGCTAATGAACATTTGTGTTGGTACTGCAAATCATTCAATGAGAGCATGATAACTTGTGATGAATCCCGTTTTGCTACGTATGATCTCGAATCTCTTTAAAAATCTTTGTATTCTATGAATCATAATCCAAGTTTTGGTTAATTAAATAATGAAGACCAAAATTTTCGTATTGATTTTATTGTTAAGTTTAAATATTTAAAGTGACTCTATATGATATGTTAACATCCGTTCTGTAAACGAAAAAAAGATATAAGAAATATAATATCGCACAGTCTTTCTCTTTCTTACAAAAAATTGTAGACATAGCAGGCTTTCCAATAGGGACATAAAAATTTTGTCTTTTAATACGAACACCCTTGAACGTTTTTCATGATCTGTCAACGTCAAAACATCAAGTCAAGGTTCACATTTTTGTCATGGTGAAATCCACGAACGAACAACGTTTAGAAATGATTAAACATTATTACCGCAATTCCGAGTAGGTGGTCGTAATTTTAAGAACACTTATTCCAATTCTCGGTCGTACTAATCGTTTCACCAGACAGGCTGTGCGTGCTGTAGTAGATGTTTCATTTGAAAATGTGCCAAATTTGTTGGTTGCACACCGTTCACAGGAATTAGGAATCTCTCAATCCACATTGTGGCGAATTTTGGCGTAAAGGTTTTGGCTTACACCCTTACAAGATCAAATTAACTCAAGAGCTGAAGCCTCTTGATCATTTGAAGGGCCGAAACTTCTCCGATTGAGCTCTGTTCAAATCCACATGTGCTTCGAGACACTCCATTACTACGTAGTGTGGATTTCATGCCGGAGGTGTAATTGGACCATATTCTTTCGTCAGTGAAAATGTCATGTTACTGTCAATGGAGTTCGCTATCGTGCCATGTTGAGAGATTATTTTTGGCCAGAATTCGGTGGACTCGACATCAGTGATATGTGGTTTCAACAAGATGATGCCACATGCCACACAGCTGGTCAAACAATTGATCTATTGAAGGGAAATTCGGTAACCGTGTAATCTCTAGAAATGGTCCGGTCAGGTGTGAAAGAGTGGTGGAAAATTGGTTCCAAAGAATCGATCGCTGTAAACGTGCACGCGGTGGTCATATGAACGAGATCGAATTCCATAGTTAAATGTGACATTTATTTCAGGAATTTTTTAATCTGTTTCAAAAAGCTTTTCGAAAATGTATTTATTAAATAATTTTACTTTAATAAATTGTAATGTATTACTTCGAAACAAGTCATTCTATTATTTATTTGGACATTGTACATAACACTGAATGCTAGACCCTACTATTCAAAGGAATTCAAGCCCAACCCATCAAAGTTTACAAAAGAGTCAATTTAAATATTATGCTGTAAAAGAGTAATTATCTCATAACGTAGAATTTATTCTCAACTTGTTACTTTCTTATGACAATAAGTAGAGGAGTTTTCACAGTAAATAAAAGCTCAGATAGTATGTATGCAAGTTTTTCGGTATTCTGTCTTAATATAAGTAAAATATAACAACGTTAAGATTCCTATGACTGTTAAAAATAATCAAGACATGCCACCAATAATTACTTCGAAACTGTATATATCGTCGACATTCATTATGTATTGTTTTTAAATAAAAAAAATAAATAAAATATTTAGTGAAAAAAATTAAAAACGAAGTAATGTTTATTATTATATATGTATTAAAGACAATATAATAATATATATTCTCTGTCCCAAAAGCAACCGGAATAATTTTAAAAAAGTTCACTTAAATTAAGTAATCTTTACAGAAATCATTTTTTATTTCAAATATTCTCCTTCGGCAAAAAAGCAGCGATTTGCCGGTTCAACAAGTGCATCAATTGACTTTTTTATGCCGCTCCTCGCAATCGCGATGAGATCGGTCGCTGTTGACCGATGAAGGTCTTCAATTAACCATGCAAAACAGTTTCCTTCCATCGTCGAATGCTGTTCAAAGAATAAAAAATAATTGTATGTACTCAAACTGGGTAAATACGCGGGAAATTTTTTTTAACTTTCATGAAATCGCGCACTCTAAAACATTTACCTCAGTTATCATTTCAATTATTCAGCTTGAACATTCATCACCCGCCTTCTCTGAAAAGTAATAAGCGATTATCTCCATATGTTATTTTAAGTATTTGGAGCGTTCATTTGTCTACCAAGAATTACAAACTATTGTAGTCGCATCGTGGCTTCTAATGAACGAAACATAATGAAATCTTTATGGATGACTTAGGGAGGCTGATAAAATTGTAACTAATCTCCCACCAACAAAGGGCACCTTTAATTTCGTTAAAATAGATATATTCCGGTTATTTTCGAGACTACAAATTCGACATAGTGATATCTAATTCAAATTCCTCGAACTTTGCAAAATTTTTCAAATATTCATGTTTCTCCTGCACGATAGCTTCAATTTAAATTTGATATTTCTCTTTTAAGTTTTCGTAAAACAATATTGTTGCTACTGATTTTGAAATTCCACTAATCAATTTCTATTTAGGAGGACACTGAATATAAACAAAAACTTTTTATAGCTTTTACTTCGTATTCAAAATACTGCCCCTAACACTTGTAACTTAGTTGAATTTGATGGAGCCTGTGGTTGATTGACTTGATCAATAAGGTTGATATATAACCCCTTTCCACAATTAACTATTTGTAAATCCTGTATACGCATTTCGACAACCAAGTTGTCATCATCAGCAGATAATTTCAAAGTGTCGCACCTGGTAAAACACGGCGAAAAAATTGTACGAAAAAATAAAATCCGTACGCGATCCGCACCGTTGAAAACCAAGATGTGCACTAATTTACAAATAGTTAATTGTGGAAAGGGGTTATATATCAACCTTATTGATCAACTTGTAACTTAGTTTAAATGAATACATTATGTTAATCGATTTTTCGAAAAACGAAAATATACTATATGTACAGTTTGTCAAAAAATCTTTGCACATAGAGAAAAAATAAAAAAACTTCGAAAGATGCATTGATTTCTAATTTAAATAACCAACTTTTTTAGTTTTTTCACACAGTGTTTTATAAACATATGTTTTTTTAAAATAATAAAAAAAAACTTCTATGACAATAAAAATATTCTAATGTAGTATATTAAAAAAGAAAAGTAGTTCAATTCCTCTACTGTCAAAAAAATTTTTGCACACTTGATAAAATATTAAACCGGACGTAAATTTTTTAATTTTTAGTGCTAATATTTTATGTGTCCACTTTGAACCTCAATTACCGCTTGCAGACGTCTTCGCATTGATTGAACAAGTTTCGAAATATTATATTCTAACGGTATTTTGTCCCACTCTTCTTTAATGAACCTTATCAATTCGTTTTTATGGGTTGGCGATCTTTTTCCTACCTTTCTTTTTATATGAACCAACAAATTTTCGATAGAGTTAATATCAGGACTTTGGACAAACGTATCAATAACTTTGGGGCAGTTATATAATAACCAGAACCTACAAAAATAAGATTTATATTTGGGATCATTATCTTGATAGTATTTGTATTTAAATTTATTCTAATCATCTGGGTCAACAAAACCGAGTTTTTTAATGCTGGCGATCAGTTCGTTTTTCAGAATATCAAAATATACTTCCTTAGTCATTATTTTATCCAAAATCCTGATTACACCAACTCCCTTACTGGATATACAGCCGCATACCATCACGGACAGTTTTCCAAACTTTATTGTAGGAATAAGATTTTTATTTTTTAATGCTGACAGAGATTTACGCCAAACTCTCTGCGGTCCGTCATGGTAATAAAACATTATTTTCGTCTCATCTGAGAAAATAACATCGTCCCAGTACTCTGAAGAAGTGACATGTGACATCTTAATCTTTTTTCGATATTTTGCGTTGACAGCAGGAGTTTTTTCCTAGCCACTCGTGAAGAATATTTGTGTTTTTGTAACACATTTCGGATGGTTTCATGGGAAACACTTAACCCAAAGTCTTTTTCCACTTGAAGAGCTCATCCTGTAGTACTGGATTGGGGGTTATTGTAAATAGTTTTAATTATTTTGCTCTCAATTCACCGCATCACCATTTTTGGCCTGTCTGTGGATCTCTTTAACTTGAGTCTTCCTTCTTTTTCAGCACGGGATATGATATTGTATATAGTTATGATTTTGTGAGAGATTCTGCCTTTATAGTAATTGAATTACACCAATTGCATAATATTTTTTTTGAGGTCACTTGTTGCATTAAAGACTTTATTACTAAACGCTCTTTGACCCCTTTCGCCTTCCATTCCAGTTATAAAAAAAACAAAATGCACAAAATTCGTGGAAAATAATGACATTTTTTTTTATTGTCTTCATTTAATAAGCAAAGATTCTTTTGACGCTTTTTATACTGAGTAAACTTCTTTTCTTTTGTTGCTGTTGTGGTAATGTGTGATTTTTTGACAAACTGTATATAATACAACATATTGGATGTATATAACAAATGGTAAAGTTATTGATGTTGGTTAAAATGAATACGTGAAATGCGACTCGAAGCCTTATGTCCCACATGTAATATACAGTTTTCCCAAAGGTTTAGTTGTTTTCCTCGCCTGTCGCTACAGTTATTAATTTCGAAATCAAGTAGAAAAACATGTACGTTTCAACATCATGCGGGCTGCATCGCATGCCAGACACGCGTGATGATACGTGCGTTATATTTAAAAAAATAAAACAGCACATCTACTTAATTAGTTTTTAACAAAAAATGTAATAACCAGAGTGGACAAAATTAATTTGTTTAAAAGAGCAGCAGGCTATAGAACGCTTACGTGATAATGATTCATAAGCGAAATACCATCCAGTGTTTTAAGCAGTTTTCGTAGAAAAATTGTTAAATATAACAATACCATTATTAGATTTAATTACTTTCATTAGGCTCTGTAATTTACTCTTATTCTCTTTTGGAAATATTTAATGAAAGTTGAGTAGGTAACACAGTGCGAGGGTTGCCTTTGATGATTTGCTCGGTGAAAACACCCAAGTTCGCCACCCACGAGCTGTAAATCTATAGAAGTACACGTTGTTAAATTATTTTTTTTTGGCGCCAATGTGAGATATAAATGCAAGTATAGTATATTAATATTAAGACTTCACGTCATTAATAAATGCGAATAACTCAATAGTAAATCAAACGAGAAAGGAAACTCAAGTCAGTCGAATTCAAATTGACTTGCTTATTTATTTAAATTTTACGTGTTTCTTATATATATATATATATATATATGAGTAATATTAGATTCTCGAGCTCTCCACGATGTTGAACAAAAGTTATCGAAAGAATCGACATCTCGACCTTCCGATAACATCTCAATCATCTTCTTCAAGAGATGTTTCGTAGTGAAGAATCTGAAACTGGCTTCAGTTTCGATGACATATCAATGACATTGTTTCGCAGTTCAGGTTGACGCCTCACTACGAAACAACTCCTAAAGAAGATGATTGAGATGTTATCGAAACGTCGAGACGCCGATTCTTTCGAGAAATTCTGTCCAATATCTCGGAGAGCCCGCGAATCTAATATTACTCATTCTTACAACCGCGAGAATTTTCGTTCGAATATATATATATATATATATATATATATATATATATATATATATATATATGTATATATATGTATGTGTGTGTGTGTGTGTGTATATATGTACAGAAATCGTCAAAGCATTAACATCAAATGTCAAACATTTTTCTTTGGAGTTACTTGCAAAATCAAACCCTAGTGATCACTTGTTATATGTAAACGTAAATATGTAAATGGGCGAAAGTTATCACATTCCTCGTCTGGTTGTCAAATGTTATTTCTTTTTTAAAAAATAATAACGGAAAATATATGTATTTACAACCCAAGATAGTAGCTTACTTTCCTGTACGCAATTTAATATTTTTCTAATTATGAAGTCTATTTATTTTGCTCTTGTTAGAAGTAAGCACCTAGAGAGAATTCAAAAGCAGTTCCTGAAATGCTTAAGTTTATAAAAATGATGGGTCTTGTTTATTTAACTATTTTCATCTTCTTCTATTGAAATCGATTTTTTATGTTAATAATAATATATAAATGGATAATTAAGTTTGACCTTCACGATCAAAAAATGTATAGAAGTTGGTATTTCCTGCTATAATTACAGAAATTAATAAGAAGTTTCTGTATCGAAGCAGAACTCGAGCCAATAGTATAGCAGCGAATGCTAACTTTCATTAATTTTCCATCGTGAAGGGCTTAATTATATATTTATATGTAATTATTAACATCATGGTGCCTTAATTGATAGGGCAGCCGTATGGCAAAGAGCAGATGCACGTTAGAGTCCTGATTCAACGCAGACATTTTTTTTATTAATTACTGTGATTATAATCAATAATGGTATAGCACGAAACACTAATTCTCATAGATTTTTCTACTGTTACCCCAATTGGATTTTGCAATCCCGACTGACGTTATGCTTATATTCAATACACTCTTGTTAGCCAGACCAAAACCATACACTTTCAAGAAGGGACTGTTATCACATACATATATTCTCAAATACCATGTAAGTCTTCATGGATCTTTTCTAGTAATATTGTTTGGATATCATAGTAATAGGTTTTTTTTCGTATTATTTATTTCTAGCACAATAATTATTTGCCCAATTCTTTTTATATTATGTAGAGAAGCGCTGCTTATGTATACTGTTACGTTTTTGATGTGATTCTTTAATGTTGAAATAGCAGAAATAAAATTTTCCAATAATTTATTTAACCATTAACTATACAAATACGATGGTTAGTAATCTCAAAATACTAATTACATATAACGTTAATTAACAATACTAACATCGATCTTCATGTATCAATGCCAGTATCACAAATGATTGCGTGATCATTTATATAGGTCTGGCATATTCAAAATATTCTTTTTTATTGACTAAACAACTATTATTATTATTATTATTTTTATATTATTATTTATTTTCTTTGTTGTTACTTTGAGTATTCTGACATAGAGTGTTCATTTTAATTAGTATTATACAATTATTTCAACATTTTCTACATGTAACAAATAATAAAATAAAAATATTTCAACGCTCCCGCCTTCTTTTTAAGTACATAACGTTGCTCATTCATACATTTCTTTTGAAATATAACTCAATAAACGCACTCGACCAGCACATTCTCTTAACTATATAGTCCAAATGATCAATATTTCTGTGAACTTCAGACACAGAAAGTGTGGAAGTCCGGTTTTCCCGATAATATTTCAACTTATTTATTGGGAAAGAAATTATAAAGAAAATTATTATTGTAAGTTGGGTACTGGGGGCGTCAGCTTTCCGAAAATACATTTAATGACGCAGACCAGGTGAAATAATAGTATTAGGTGCGCAACTAAGTTCTCGCTGCTTTTTTGATGAAAATGCAACCTTATTGTGAAAAAATGTTTACAAATGAATCATTCCAAATATTGCCCATCGCTAGCGACAACTTTTTCCATCTTTCTGGCAGAGCTCGAATACCGTCACGGTAGAAGTGTTCGTCTTTTGAGGCTATCCACGAATCAAGCCATTTTGAGATGTCTTCATATGAGCGGAACTGCTGATTAGCCAGACCATGTGCCATCGAACGGAACAAGTAATAATCGGACGGCGCAATATCTGGGAAATATGGCGTATGGGGTAGGACTTCCCATTTAAGCGTTTCTAAGTAGGTTTTAACGGGTTTGGCAACGTGAGGCCGAGCGTTATCATGCTGTAGAATCACTTTTTCGTGCCCCTGCTCGTATTGTGGCCGCTTTTCGTGCAGTGCTCGGCTCAATCGCATCAATTGAGTTCGATACCGTTCGCCAGTGATGGTTTCGTTCGGTTTCAACAGCTCATGATAAATAACACCGCCCTGGTCCACCAAATACACAGCAAAACCTTCGCAGCGTGAATAGTCGGCCGAACCGACGACATAGAAGCATGACCGGGCAGTCCCCATGATTTTGTTCTCTTTGGGTTGCTGGAATGAATCCATTTTTTATCACCCGTAACGATGCGATGACGAAAACCCTTCCTTTTTTGCCGCTGGAGCAGTTGTTCACAGGCGAAAAAACGACGCTCAACATCGCTTGGCTTCAAATCATAAGGAACCCAAGTTCCTTGTTTTAGAATCATTCCCAACGCATGCAATCGCTGGGAACTAGCTTGGCAGGTAACTCCTAATGCTGAAGCAAGCTCTTTTTACATTTGGCACGGATCCTCATCGAGCAATGCCTCCAATTCAACGTCTTCGAAAGTTTTTGGTCTTCCTTCACGCGAACGGTCGTCAACATCGAAATCACCGTCTTTGAAGCGATGGAACCAATCACGGCACGTTGTTTCACTTAGAGCAGCATCTCCGTAAACTTTTTGGAGTTATCGATGCGCTCCAGCCGCCGTTTTCTTCGAATGAAAGAAGGAAAGCAACACTTCCCGCAAATGACGATTATTTGGCACAAAATCAGACATTTTCACACAACCAAAAGTATATGACACAAAAACAAAATCACTAATGTGTCAAAGCGATTTGTTTACCATATGGTCTAAGCTTGGTTCATGATGTTTTGGTTATGTCACAATCGACCAGCACTTACTACTGGAGCCATCTTTTGAAAAACAGCGAGAACTTAGTTGGGCACCTAATAGCTCATAACGAAAAGCTGAAATACTATCAAAAAATAATTGCATTTAATAAAACTAAACTGGTAGCTCAATAAATATCAACTGATTCTTAAACAAACTTAGTCTTTCATTAACCTTTAAAAAAACTTTCAATGGATTTGCGCCTGTTTGATGAAACAAGGAAATTCCAAATTTGGTTTGATAACTGAAAGTTTCAGTATTTATTTTTCAGGTAAGTGTATATTGAAATTCCTTTTCAAACAGAAGTGTTGTAGAAAAAAGTCATAATAAAATTTAAATTCTTTTCTGATAATAGAGGATGATAATTTCCAACACTGAGCCAAAAGTCATCTTTAGAAACAGCTTTTAGAGAGACATGTCAAAAGATAAATTAATGACCACTTCTTATCCCCATGGTCAATACCTGTGGACTTCATGTCTAAAGTATTCCAATAAGAAGTAATCGGTTAAGGGTCAGATCCAGAAAGCATGTAAATCGGGATTTCCCGAAAATCGTTTAATTTATTTATTGAGAAAGAAATTATGAAGAAAATTATGAATTTAAGCTGAGTGCTGGGGGCATCATCTTTTTGAAAACACATTTAACAATGCAGACCAAGTGAAACATCCTCTGCTACAGTGGTTCCTAGCCGATGGTTCGCGAAGTTTTGGGGCTTTGCGTGCTTAAAAAAGGAATCCAAAGGAAACTATTACAATGGTGGAATTATAAATCTTCGTTGAAAATATAACGAATATTCATAGCAATATTAATAATAAATTAGTAAAATATGGGACAACATATCTATCCAATGTCAATTTCATGAATATTATCTGCCATTTATGCGTTGTGAGTATAGACTACAGATGCATGAATATACACTTCTTGAAAAGGACTATGTATCCAGCTGTTTGATCGATGTGGGAAGACAGTCATTAAAAGCTAAATAAGGTAGTTTGTGATAAAATGCTGCTCATTGATTCAAAACTTGTATACACATACATCTTCGGATATTGAATCTAAAAGTTGAATTTCTTTAGCATATCTTCTATCATGCACACTGAAAATACTGGCAACTGTCTTGTAAAGGCAGATTTAAATCATTTAATTTGGAAAAATATTAGCTAAGAAATATCAGATATACAAGCGGACAAATGAAATCGATGGTTAAGTGGTTAAGTTTCAGACTTCAATTCAAGGAAGCAGTTCAAAATTTTGCCACAAGAAAACCATTTTGTATTAAGTAATAAAAAATATGTGGGTTTCAAAGTCCTCACAAAGCTTTTGAAATAGACGACAGTTTCTAGCACGCGATTTAATAAAATTTACAATTTTTATAACTTCGATTAAAATACTGGCCAACTCTACAGAAATACGTTTGTATGTTAGTCCTTGTTTGTGATTACAGCAGTGTGTCTATTCAATATTTTCGGTGATTTTTACTTGCGCACATGATCATATAATTTTCGTGCCATTGACTTTTGACTATTTGTGTACACACCCAAGCAACCACTATCACTTTTTGTTTAATACATAAAAAATTGCTTCTCCTGTTGTACTAGTTTTTACAGGTCTTGCAAATAATACATTTTCTTGAATGGAATTTTTTAAAATATGTCTAACATAGACAAGCAATACAGCAGTATTCGCTACATCGTTAAGGTAAAAACGAAATAATTTAATTTTACTCTTCTCAAAAATTCACTGTCCACATGATTTGTCAAATAAGTGACTCTTCGAGATACTTGTTGTTTAATAAGGGAATCAGATCAATTATATTTATCGCCTTTCTCCAAATACAGATTTATTGCTGTCTTTCGCATATGGTCTAATCAAATTTTCTGCCACTGTGTATGTTTATCTTGCAATTCTGTAATTTATTCGAAACATTGCCTCAAGAATATTTTTACCCAAGTTTATCCAGGTGCATCGAATATTTTGCCTCAATATGTTTACGAAGAAGTTATTATATTAAATTGCCGTCGCCCAGGATATCATAACAAATTACATAAAGTTGTTTGAATTCTGATAAAAATCTACTCGTAAATAGTAGTCGGTATTATATTTTCGTTTCTTCCCATTTTCTCACTACATCTTTCAGTATCGTCGTCCTGTGTCGGTTGGAAATCAGGAACTGAAGTATAAGTAGAAGAAGAAGCTATTAGTTTCTCATCTAATCTTTTGGCAGACTTGTTTTTCAGTATCTATAATATAATTACAGAGTAATAATTATTCGCTTTCACGTTCGACATGTGCCCGTTTAGATAAAAAGTCTTTATTATTTACACACACCACACACTACTAATTTATCTTATGAAAATCACTTACGATTCTTAACTATGCTATACGATTCAATTTGATTTTACTCTTGTGAACGCGACGCAGCTTTCGGCAAAGGTTAATCCTTACTCTTTCGAGAACTCAAGTGGATGTTTTCGGGTCAACTAGAATGTGCTTGCATCGCCAGCGGCGCGATGTCCCATCGCGTTACAGATTATTTCCTGTTGCTGCTCAACAATTTTAAGAGATCTTCAGTCACAACGCGCAAGTGATAAATGATATTCGTGAATTCGACATTCGATTGACTTGTTGTCCCATATTTTACTAGTTTTTCTTATTAATAATGTTATAAATATTCGTAATTTTTTAACGGAGATTTAAAATTCCGTCACTGTAATAGTTTCTTTCGGACTCCTTTTATAAAGCGAGAAAAGCCCATAGGCTTCGCGAACCATCGGCTAGGAACCACTTTAATAGAGCCTATTTCATCTGGTCTGCCTCGAAAAATGTATTTTCAGCGAAGTGATTCACCGGCACGCAGTATAGCTTAAATTCTTAATTTTCTGCATAATTTATTTCCTAATAAATAAATTGAACGATTTTTGGCAAATCCTGATTTTACATGCTTTCTGAATCTGACCCACTACCGATAACTTCTTATTGGGATACTTTAGATATGCAGTCCACAGAGATATTGATCATGGGAATAAGGAAAGCTCATTAATTTATCTTTTAGCAGGTCTCTAAAAGCTGTTTTTTAAAGATAACTTTTGGCTCAGTGTAAGAGATTAATTTCCTCTATTATCAGAATAGAATTTAAATTTTATTACGATTTTTTTACAATACGTCTGTGTGGAAAGGAATTTCAATATACACTTACATGAAAAATAAATACAGAAAATTTCAATTATCGAACCAAATTTGGAATTTCCTTGTTCTATCAAATAGGCGCAAATCCATTGAAAGTTATTTTTTAAAGTTTAATGAAAGACTAAGTTTATTTAAGAATCACTTGCTATTTATTGAGTTACCACTTTAGTTTTATTAAGTCTGTCTCTAAATATTTTATGATAGTATTTGAGTTTTTTGTTATAAATTTATATAAATATATATATATATATATATATATAAATTAAATTATTCACCATGTAAAAAAGATTCAGAAAAAACAAAGTGCCATGAATAGACTAGCCAAGCAGATACAGACATAGAAAATGAGTTAATATAGTTTGAGCGAATTCATATACTAGTTTCTTTGCCGTCGAATTAAGTATTCTTTTGTATACTCAGTCCAACCATGTCGATTCTAAGAAAACTAGCGCTAGGGCGTTATTTAATAATATTTTGTGCTCTTGCTACGCTTTGGGAAACAGAATTGCACTAATGGTAAACATCTGCAAAGCAAAGACCGAGAGGCTGCGAATTTTTCCGCCCCTAAGAAGGATTCCTGGATATGTACGACATATATAAAAGGTGTTCCAATAAGACATTTCATTTTCAATAGCCCGCCATTTTAACAGTTGTCATGACTCAACCTGTAACTACTTGACAGATGACAAGTAAAAACTACGCCATTATTAAAAATGGAACGATATACGTTTCAACAACGCATCGAAAATATTAAAATTCATTATAAAAATAGAGAAAATTTCGCGGTCACAGTTCGCAAAACTAAAGCATTTTTGGGT
The DNA here is from genome assembly GCA_031893035.1 of Dermolepida albohirtum. Taxonomy (NCBI): domain Eukaryota; kingdom Metazoa; phylum Arthropoda; class Insecta; order Coleoptera; family Scarabaeidae; genus Dermolepida; species Dermolepida albohirtum. The sequence continues at coordinate 479,322 of JAVIWB010003623.1, forward strand.
CATCGTGATGCACTTTCTCGGCCAGCTGTGAAACTGGTGGAAAAATTTGAGCTGTTGGGACAAGCTAGTGATGTGAAGAATCGAACTCGTGCACGTCTCTGAAGAACAACTGAGAATATTGCTGTTCTTGCCCATACTGTTGAGGAAAACCCAGGTTTGTCCACTCACACCTGCCGACCATCAACAACGTCGTGTCTTTGCTGATTGGGTTCTTTGAATGCATCAAACTGGTCCGGCATTTCATCGAAAAATCATCTTAAGTGATTTTCACCTCGGAGGCTACGTTAACAAGCAGATTTGTGGCATTTAGGGCTCGGAAAACCCAAGAATTATTGTTGCAAAGCCTTTCCATCGTCAACGTGTGGCTATTTGATGCAGTTTTTGGTCTGGCGGGGTCATTGGACCTTACTTTTTGGAAAATGAGGTTGGAGCAACTGTTACGGTGAATGGATTGTGGACGACGTTTATTTTTAACAAGACGGCGCTACGTGCTACACAAATAACGATACCATCGCTCTTTTGTGTGAAAAATTTCCTGACAGTGTGATTTCTCGAAGAGGCGATCACAATTGGCCACCGAGATCTTGTGATTTAACACCTTTAGACTTTTTTCCTTGGGGCTACGTGAAAGATAAGGTCTATGCCAATGGCCCACAATCGATTCAAGACCTCAATGATGGAATTCGTGAAGTTATCAAGGACAAACAACCGCAAATGTGCGAATTGGTGATGGAAAATTTCATGAAATGATTATATATTTGAAATTTCTTAAATTCAAAACACATAAACCACTTTGAAATTACGAATATTTTGTAATCATTGTTAAATTAACTTATTGTATGTTTATGTACACATAGAATCCATGAGCCTAAAAAATACATATTTACAATCAATTCATAAATACAATCATAGTATGTTATTGTCAATAAGAAGAAGGTTATCGTAAAATCTATCAACTAATAAAATAAAGTATAATATTTTTGTACGGGAATTGAAATGTGAGTTATGAAATCATTTAAGGAAAGTTGTTGGGACGAATTAATTTCAAAGAAGTAAGAAGATAGTAAAAAATATATAGTATCTCAAGTCATACAAATAAAATATCAGTTATATACAAGGTAATTCATTTATTATACAGAATTTTTCAAAACTATTATTTTCCATAAGAATAGAATGAAAGTTAAAAGGGGCATAGTTAAATATAATGCCTTAATATAAAATATTTAACGAATTTAAATTGAATTTTGACAAGTAAAAATGGAATTGAGTGATTTAAAATATGAAACTTGATGGCTGATCAATTTAAATTTGGAAAATACGAATATTGTATTCAAATTATTCAAAAATGAATACAAGTTAATTGTTTTAAAATTGGATTTACTTGAACGACAGACAGATTATTTATATCTCAGAGATTTATTTGAATCGATTCGCTTTTGTCTAACGATATACATACATATGTATACAACAGTTGACAAAATATCTGATTCATTACCTGATAAGTATTTGTTAAGTAACCATGCTGAAAAAGTAAATAAAAAATAAACTATTAATTGTCAACAAAGCTTGAAAAAGGGATAAGTGACATTGATAAAAGCCAAATAAATACGAGGATAGTTTGACAAGTAGTGAGAATGACACATAGTTGTAGTCTTTTGATAATACTATTAAAACAAAATAATGAGAGATACTATATGTCAATCTCGCAGATAACAGTAAAAGCACTTATATCGCCTTGAATAATAGAACAGAATATCATATTAACAGCGACGCGAGCGTATAAACGGCAAATACTCGTTTGTATTTCATGAAAATATTTCGATTAAAACGTAAGAATTACGTTATAGTTTTATTCCTTATTGACTAATGAACAATTTTCGAAATCTGTCTGGTTTGATTGAGTCTATATATACGAGGATATTTTGACAAGTAGTGAGAATGACACATAGGTGGCGCTCTAATTGGTAAAACAGATGCACTGTAATTTAGGTTGGCTATGTATATGTTTACATTCCGATATTTAGATAAATCGGTTGATTAGTTTATTTTTGAGAGCTGATTGAAAAAGAAGCAACACGTTTTGTTAAAATGGAAATAGCAGAGTATCGTACGGTGATTAAATACTTCCTAAATTAAGGGTATGAAAGCTACCGAAATAAAAGATGAGTTACGGGAAACATTAGGTGAATCTGCTCCATCATCCGCCACAATATCTAGATGAGTAAATGAATTTAAACGTGGTAGAACAAGCTGTGCTGATGAAGCGCGCTCTGGAGCACCCAAAATCGTAACTTCTAAGAAAATGATTATAAAAATCCATAATATTATTACGCAAGATCGACGACTCAAAGTGAGAGAGATAGCAGACATGGTAAACATTTCAACAGAACGCGTACACCACATTTTAACGAAAGAATTGGGCCTTTCCAAGCTTTCGGCAAGATGGGTGCCGCGATTGCTTACGACTGATCAAAAGTTCACTCGTTTGCGCATTTCCAATGAGTGTTGGGACCTTTATAAGCAGAATCCGGTTGATTTTTGTAAGCGATTTGTTACTTGCGATGAAACTTGGATACACTACAGTACACTCGAAACTAAACAACAGTCGAAACAATGGTTAGAACGTGGTTCTGCACCTCCAAAGAAAGCGAAAACCACTTTATCGGCAAACAAGGTGATGGCATCAATTTTTTGGGATTCAAAGGGCATTTTGCTCATTGACTGCCTTCAGAAAGGTGCCACAATAAACGGACAATATTATGCAGAACTTCTACAAAAATTAAATGTTGAGTTTCGTGCTAAACGGCCAGGAATGGCAAAGAAAAACATTCTGTTTCACCAAGACAACGCTCCCTCGCATACCAGCACAGTTGCGATGTCCAAAATCCACGAGTTGCATTTCCAATTAGTACCGCATGTGCCTTATTCGCCGGATCTAGCCCCTTCCGACTTCCACCTTTTTCCAAAATTGAAAATGGCACTAGGTAGAAAGAAATTTTCGTCTAACGACGAGCTTATCATCTTCGTAAATGAGTATTTTGCAAGCCTTCCGGAATCGCATTTTAGAGATGGCATAAGAGCATTGGAGCACCGTTGGAATAAATATATTGCTCTTTTAGGAGAATATATTGAAAAATAAAATTTATTTTGTATTTCAAAAATTCGTTTTTCTTTTTCATTCTCACTATCTGTCAAACTACCCTCGTATATATATTACCATAAATAAACCAGCAAAGTAATAATAAAATCCAGTGGATTTAAGTGAATATTTAAAACAGTTACCAGTGAATTAAAAAACAATGTATTATAAATTTTAATTATATATATAAGACGACGTGAACCAATAGAAGAAACAATGTGAAGAAAAAATAAACAGCAGTTTACAGTGTAAGGAGTTGCAAAGTTTCTCACCCCAGAACCTACCTACCTGTTATCGAGTTCGAAGGTTGACTAGAAACTCGTTATAAAGGTATACACTCCACAAACCTGGCGAAAAATAAAAGAGAAAATAAAAAAATGCCTGAGTAGTCAAGAAAATACAACGGGGGAAATTAATACTCGCCGAGTGAAATAAGTAAAAGAATCCTTATCTTATGAGTTAACATGGTTTTATAGAAACACGACACGTATTCGAAGGTGAAAAATATTAAATCTAAAGTTACTCGAGAACGAGTAAGACTTAAACTCCTTATTTGAAGAAGCGAAAGTCGCTACAACTAATGTTGCTGAGGGCTCACAATAAACTCCTCTATGACTCAGCTGTATCAATATTAAAACACTTCACGGCACAGGTAGGAAGACGAGTCCCGCATCAGGAAATTTTTACGCGAACATTCTTAAGCAGGACATACTTAAAAATGTTACGATAAAAAAATGTGACATTTACGCGGTTCGGGAATAAATACATATGACCAAATGCGGCCACTACAGATAGAAAATAATCAATACGGACAGAGAAGTTAATCAAGAAACAATTAAAAATAGCAGTAACAACACCAGCAAAATTAAGTTCGAGGCCGAGGTTTTAAAAGTTAAAAATCGGTAAATAAATGTAACAATATAGAACTAACAATAATTAATGTGTCATGGTTACGTACAGCATTATACGCTCTTATGTTCTGCAATTAACTCACAATAATTGGTAAAAGAAAATTTTTCTGTATTTAAATATTGCTTTGTCAGGTAGCATATACCTTATAGACATAACGCTTACAGTGTAATGTAAAAAAAATAACTAAATAGGGATGTAGAGAGATGTGTATTGCTCGTTTCTTTCCACTGATAGTTATTTTGAAACTTATTGTATTGTTGCATGCTTATTTTGATCCCGTCCCAAATTTCATGAACTTCACTATACATAACTATTTAATACCATTTGTCAATTTATTTTGTCTAATTTAACTGTCGTGCTCTAAAGGCACAATTTCCATAATATTTTATCTGACCTACTGCAGTCCTGCTCTTGAGTTTCTAACGATAACGAGTCCTGATTTGTGATTAATTTATGAAAATTGACTTTAAGTCATTTTCATCTTTCTTTGAATTCACTAGTGCCATCTTGTTAGTAATTTCGTAAGCTTGGTTTCGTGCATTGTTTAGGTAATGATGGTTCCCTCCGAAAACGAAAATAGCAAGTGCACTGACTTTAAATTGGCGGTAGTGGAGTGCAGTTTATCTATAATCGAGTTCGGTAAGTTGATATAATAGTCATATTCTATAAAGAAAAGACCTAATTAGTACACTCGTCCTTAGAAGCATCAAATGAAAAGTGTTTGTAGATTTGCCTACCTAGGTACCAAAAAGTTTACCTTACAGAAATTCAGATGCGTCGGCTCTATTGTGGTTAAGACGGTACAAAAATTTGCGGTATCTATGGAACTCTAACATAGGAAAAATAGTCTTATATCATCAGACGATAACGTCTTTGTATATGTTTCGAAAAGATGACGACAAAATGAAAATTGTTTTAACCTTGATATGACATTTATTTTATTACATAAATATTCCGTTGTTCAATGTTTATAAATATCAACCATGCCTCCTTTTTCGAGGTATTCTAAAAATATATACTGTATCTACAAAATCATCATATAGACTAAAGTAATACGTTAACATTCGCCATAGTGTCGTTTTCCTTTATCTCTATTTTCTATTAAAAAGTTTTAATATAAAAACTGAATACTTATTGAATACAAATAGAACTCTTAAGCTGATAATTCAAAAAGTCTCTAACTAATTCTTACCTCAATATGTACATTTTAAATAGGAGTATACATAAAAAATTTATAAATTCAATTTTACCATCCGCGATTTGTGAATGTTTGATGTGGAGTAACTGAGGCAAATATAAAACAATATATGATTTATCCAAAGTTGAAAATTGGGCTTTTTAACGTGCTCATGCTGATTGGTGCAATTTGTAAATTTCATGAGGGTTATTCTTGCCACCGGTCTACCCTAAGCATTTATTAAATATACTAATGTTAAAAATTTTTTGAGCGTTCATCAACTAATTAATGCGCTTTGTAAATCTATACGTGTAATAATTACTTTTTCTTGAAGATAAATCCTTTATTTAATGTAGTAATGTTTATTCTCATTATTGAAAATAGCAACCGTTGGAAGCCGAAGCAAGTAATTAACTCTAGACTGTCACTCATCTTGTTTATGTGAAACACACTCATTTACTATACGTATTACTTTCCAGTAGATTGGCATGTGCTTTTCTGATCGAAGCTAAGTTAGGTCGGTCGCTCGCCTTTATTGGAATGACGCAACAACAGTTCACTGACCAATATTGCATGGATGTCGGGCGTCGCGACGCTGTACTATCACAACTAACGTCGTAACCCCTTTTTCCTGTTTCTGCACATAAATTTGCATGAAATATGCGTCGTTCATATGTATATTTTTGTTTCAAATTTTGATCATGTCTGCTTTTAGAACCAATGTCCAAAAAATAACTGAGTGGGTGATATATACGAGGGTAGTTTGACAAGTAGTGAGAATGGAAAAGAGAAACGAATTTTTTAAATAGAAAATAATTTTCATTTTTCAATATATTCTCCTAAAAGAGCAATACATTTATTCCAACGGTGCTCCAATGTCCTTATGCCATCTCTAAAATGCGATTCCGGAAGGCTTGCAAAATACTCATTTACGAAGATGATAAGCTCGTCGAAAGGGGCGAATAAGGCGCATGCGGTACTAATTGGGAATGCAACTCGTGGATTTTGGACATCGTAACTGTGCTGGTATGCGAGGGAGCGTTGTCTTGGTGAAACAGAATCTTTCTGAAGGTAATCAATCAGCAAAATGCCCTTTGAATCCCAAAAAATTGATGCCATCACCTTGTTTGCCGATAAAGTGGTTTTCGCTTTGTTTGGAGGTGCAGAACCACGTTCTAACCATTGTTTCGACTGTTGTTTAATTTCGGGTGTACTGTAGTGTATCCAAGTTTCATCGCAAGTAACAAATCACCTACAAAAATCAACCGGATTCCGCTTATAAAGGTCCAACACACTCATCGAAAATGCCCAAACGAGTGAACTTTTAATCAGTCGTAAGCAATAGCGGCACCCATCTTGCCGAAAGCTTGGAAAGGCCCAATTCTTTCGTTAAAATGTGGTGTACGCGTTCTGTTGAAATGTTTACCATGTCTGCTATCTCTCTCACTTTGAGTCGTCGATCTTGCGTAATAATATTATGGATTTTTATAATCGTTTCCCTAGAAGTCACGATTTTGGGTACTCCAGAGCGCGCTTCATCAACACAGCTTGTTTTACCACGTTTAAATTCATTTACCCATCTACTTATTGTGGCGGATGATGGAGCAGATTCACCTAATGTTTTCCGTAACTCATCTTTTATTTCGGTAGCTTTCATACCCTTAATTACGATGTATTTAATCACGGCACGATACTCTGCTTGTTCCATTTTAACAAAACGACGTGTTGCTTTGTTTCAATCAGCTGTCAAAAATAAACTAATCAACCTATTTATCTAAATATCGGAATGTAAACATATAAATAAATAGGCAACCTAAATTACAGTGCATTTGTTTTACCAATTAGAGCGCCACCTATGTGTCATTCTCACTACTTGTCAAAATATCCTCGTATATATAGACTCAATCAAACCAGACAGATTTCGAAAATTGTTCATTAGTCACTAAGGAATAAAACTATAACGTAATTCTTACGTTTTAATCGAAATATTTTCATAAAATACAAACGAGTATTTGCCGTTT